>JABTXL010000186.1:1310820-1399737 GCA_025134845.1 Neodon shergylaensis
GGCTTCTCTGCCCAGGAACTGTAATTTTCAAGGATGTTCAGCTCCTAACATTCAAACTGGTACTGAGCAAGCAATCTTAGGTACTGGTAACCCAGTTATCTGGAAATTTCCGTTCTTTGTGAAGCCCCAGGATCCTCCCTGAGACCTGGACAATGCCACAATCCACTAAGAGAAAGAGCATTTTATTCCCACTGGTGAAGGAGCTTGGGGAAGACTAAAGTGCTGCCCTCACGCTCCTTCGCAGCTAATGTGGCATTGGCATTTTCTTTCCCTGTCAACCGGGGGCTTGGTAATTACACACGTGAGCCAGTGCCGTAAAGCCATGCAAGCCAGGACCAGTTTATAGACACCCCGTAGGTGGAGGGCTCACCAAGCACAGACACAATTTCATTAAAATGTTCAGCAATTCCGAGTAAACAAGACCCACCCCCCAAGGCTCTGTGCGAGGCGGATTCTGCTCCTCCGATGACAGAAAGCTTGGAGGCTGCTCAGAAGTCAAGCATGACATTTTCAGGTGAATTATAAGATGAAAATGTTTTTTTTTATTTTTCTATTTAAAAAAATAAAGAAGAAATTTCCCTGCGGGCTGTTTACTTTTTCAAAGCTGGAGAAAAACACAAGCAAACCCTACAAAATGTCACTGACAGTTTCTTCCAGAATGGTCATTAAGGCTCATGTTTTTATGACTACAGTCTTGGTATGTGTCGAGACAGCTATGGGAGCATGGAAGCTGTGGCCTTGGGTGACAGTCGATGTCTGCCTTAGTATTTCTATGGAAAGAGAAGTCCCATCTGGACCCAAAGCCTCTGGATCTGTGGTTTAGCTTTCAAGGCATCTGGAGCTGCCCAGTGATTCTGATGTCCATCCTATGGAGAAGAATCTAGAACCCTGTGACTCCTGTGATATCTCCTCAGCCTCCTTAGCATGACTTGCTCTCATTAGTGTTCACATCTCCCTTCCTTTCCAGGCCAAGGAAGACAGACTTCCCAGACCCCTGCAGCGATAATGCTAACTGATAAATTTGGCCAGCTTCTGGCAGAAGTAGACGGTTCCTTTTATTTCCTTGGCTATTCATTTATTTGCTTATTGTTAACTGAGCTGAAAGTAACAGCTTTCCTCCTGGCACTCCCCCTTCTCTCCTCTTCCCACCCCCACTCAGTCTAGTCTAACCCAGGGGTCCCCTTGTGTGCATTTATATAACTGCACATAGCACAAACTCTGCTGCAGTTCTCTCCTCCTCTCCAAGTCTCATCCCACCCTCCACCCCAGGCTGCTTTATGGTTTCCTGGCCTAGGCACACTCACCCCTCATAAACACACAAATACAAAAGTAAGAAGTCAGGTTCGGCTTATTAGAAAGAACATGGGATATTTGTATTCTTAAATTTGGGTCTTCTTGATTAATATTTTCCAATTCCACCCATTTTTACATCACCCTCCACGCTTCTTCTGGATGTGGCTAACTAAAAGCTGTATTCCACTTGGAACAGTTTCTAAGAGGCAATACCTACCTCAAACTGAGACCCAAAGAGATGTTGGGGAAGTGGCCAAAAGGCCTATCCCTACCATGTTGGGGGTGCCCCAGTTATTTTTAACCTCCAACTTGGCACAGCCTAGGGTAATCTGAGAGAAACTTAAGTTGAAGTATTGTCTTTACCAGTTTGGCCCATCATCACAGCTATGGAGATTGCCTTGACTGACACTGGTGTAAAAGGGCCAAACCCTCTGCAGGGATCACTATCTCCAGGCTTTTGGCCCTGGACTCTTAATAAACTTAGCTAAGTATGAGCCAGAGAGCAAGCCAGCAAGCAGCCTTCCTCTGTGGTTTCTGCTGCAGGTTCCTGTTTGACTTCCTGCTATGACTCCCGTCAATTATGGATTGTGACCTGGAAGTGTTAGCCAGACTTTCGTTCCTCTAACTGCATACTGAGAGGCATGCCCTCCAGCTCACTACCTCCAGGGAGGTCTGATCCCCAGAGGAGGCAACAGGGACAGGAATGGAACAGCACAGGTACACTTTCAGTTAGATGTCAGTGTCAGAAGCTGAGGAACACTCCAGTGCATAAGAGACAGGAAAGAGGGTAAGTCTCCATTGGACCTAAATTAGGTTCCCAGATGGTACTTGATGGGACAGGCAGTCGATCAGACTGTGGATGGTATACCAAAGTGTGATCCTGCCCATCTGCAAAGGTCAGAGGGAGGATTCCCCCATCACAATCCACCTGCCTAGAAGAAGACAGTCAAGCCAAGTCTGCTCAGTGCTGGCCCGGCTCTTCAGGGCAAGACAGGTCCAATCAGGTCCACTTGGCTCAGAACTCACAGAAATCCTTGTGCAAAGCTACCTTGGCTCCTAGGCAGCTTTGAAGCATCCCTGTGGCTGATCAGTTGGGGAAACAGTAAAAATGGGTGAGGTTTATGCAAGCCCTTCATGTGTAAGGAAGGTCAAACAGTCATGAGGATGTCAGACCCAAAGTCAGGTCCTCCTTCTCTCTCTCTCTCTCTCTCTCTCTCTCTCTCTCTCTCTCTCTCCCTCCCTCCCTCCTTCCCTCCTTCCCTCCTTCCTTCTTCCTTCTTTCCTTCCTTCCTCCTTTCCTCCCTCCCCTTCCATCCAACGTTTCCTCCTTCCTTTCTTCTTCCTTCCTTACTGCCCTTCTTTTTGTCTTTCTTCTTTTTACCTTTTCTCCCTGACTTCCCACCTCCCTCTTTCCTTCCTTCTGCCCCTCTTTCCTTCAACCTCCCTTCCTTTCTTCATCTCTCTTAACATCTCTTCTTCCTTCCTTTCTTCCTTCCCTGCCTCCTTCCTCATCCCTCCATCTCTCCTTCCCTTCCTCCCTTTCTCCTAGCCCTCCCCCATTCTGCTCTTCCTACTTTTTTCTTTTCTTTCTTTCTCCCTTTATTTCACTCACAGGGAAGCTACACAGTAGACTATAGAAACAACATGCACAGGAATCTTGGTCAGAATTCAGACTCAACACTTCTCAGGCTGAATGCTTCGATTCTCTGAGCCCCAGTTTCCCATGCCACAGGAGGTGGCATGAGTGAGTCAAGTCGTGAAACCCTGGTCCTGTGCTCTGATACTTAGTGGCTGTCATTTTCCCATACCCAGCATGCTGCAGGCAGGATGCCCATGTTCTCAGGGCCCAGTTTCCCCGGAAGCAGCCAGGGTTGCAGGGAGGTTTTGAGGCAAATCTGCTAGGCGAAGGCGGGACAGGGTTTTCCTAAGACAGTAGCTTCCCGCAACAGGAGCTTCTCCAGGGCCTGTGCCTGGATCTGCAGAATCTCAAACGGAGTAAAACCATCTGAACAAGTGTGGCTCCAAGGCTTCCTTCCGACTTAAGCAAATAGATTTCACTTTTCCGTTTGCAAATTCCTCCCTGGATTTAGATTTGGGAGTCACTTGGCACAGTCTTTCTCTTAGAATAGTTTTCAAAGAGAGAAAACGCCTAAAGCAAAAACTCTCAATTCCACCATGTCTTCTTCCTTTGCTTGCTCTCCCCTGTCAGGGAAAAGCTGAACTTTCTGCCTCCCCCTTCCTCCCCAGGGCCCCCAGTGTCCTTGTTTAACGGGAAAAAGCCCTACTTCCCACCACTCTTCCCTCTCTTGTCTTCATCCACCCTTACCCAACAGGTGAAAGCAGGCAACTTTCCCGAAGGCACGGACACCAAGAGAGGAAGCTCATCTCCCACTCTGTGTCTGTGTAACAGAGAGGAAGGGTGAGAGACTCCAGTCCTTCTGGGGCTGAAGGAATTGCTGGGAGGAGTCACAGAGGCATATGGTGGCTGCTGAGGACGTGGCCAGTGGAGGTCAACCTTTGACTTAGCCTGAGGAAACTCCTTTATCGTATTTAGCGCAGATGTCTAACTCCTACAGAGAGATCTTGGAAGATCCTGAGTACTGACATGATGGGGAGAGTGTTTGTATCATGGTGGTTTCTGTCCTGGTCAACACATAAAGGGTGGCAATGGTCCTTCATCTCTTTGTGTCCTCCCATTCAGGGACAATTCCTGAAGGGGATGAATAAGAACAGAGGGAAAGAAATAACAGGGTTCTATGTGCTTTCAGTTCTGGGAGCTGATGCCTGATGTGCTGACTAGTCTTGGTGTCAGCTTGACTGTATCTGGAATGAACCACCATCCAGAACTGGGGATCACACTTGTGATCCAAACCCTGAGGCAGGAAGGCATACCTTTAGCCTGGGCCATATCGTCTTCTGGAAACCTATATAAGGATAGTGGAGGAAGGAAGGGCTCATTGGTTCTTTGCCTAATTGCCTTACCATATCAGCATGCCCATGCCTTCACTGGCATTGGCACCTACTTCTTCGGGATTCCAGCACATACAGAAGACCAGCTGAGACACCCAGCCACGTGGAACTGAGCAACTACTAGATTCTTGGACTTTCCATTCACAGCTAGCCAGTGTTGGATTAGCTGGACTGCAGCCTCTAAGTCATTACAATAAATTTCATACACACACACACACACACACACACACACACACACACACACACGGTCACTCTATAAGTTCCTTGACTCTAGAGGTAGAACTCAGAAGTTCCCTCTCCATCTCCCCACACTGCAGAGACTCAAAGGGACAGATCGCAGACCCAAGGGTCTCCAGGTGGAGGTCTGAGCAGTTCTCCAGACTACACAGAGAGCAACAGGTTGACTCCTCCCAGACTGCTCCCTGCTTTTGGTTCCCTGTCTCAGCCAATAGCACAATGGACCCCTAGACATTGCCCATAACTTACCCCACTTTCCCTACACACTCTACCCTTCATCCTTCCTTGTTTCTTCTGTGCATCATCTAATGTGAATGCCATTTCTTTTCCCCTCAAACCCCTCAGATAGGAAAGTTTTAGCTTTTGCCGCTGATTCTGTGGATTTTTTTCAATATCCTGGACGTGGTCTAGGTGCTGGCTCTCCATAGTTCATGGTATCTGGAGCCTGAAATTTATGTTGTGGAATATTTGTTTAACTATGCAGATATGCTGCATTTGTTCAATTAGGTAAAGATATGCTGCTATTTTACCTTGTATGTCTAAGGCACTTGATTGGTCTAATAAAAAGCTGAACAGCCAATAGCAAGGGAAGAGGTGTAGGAGGAACTTCCAGGCAGAGAGAATAAGTAGGAGTAGGATTTAGGCTCAGGGAGGAAGAAAGAAAAAGACAATAGCGAGATGACAGGGGCCAGGCAGACAGACATACAGAAAGCAGGGGAGTAGGACATACAGCATGAAAGAAAGGTAAAATGTTCCTAAGAAAAACATAGATGAATAGGAGCAGGTTAAATAAATTAAGTTAAAAGAGCCAGTGGGATAAGCCTAAGCTAAAGCCAGGCATTCATAATTAAGAATAAGTCTTCCTGTAATTGGGAGCTGGTTGGTGGCCCAAAGGAAAACTCTATCCATAGAGATATAGAATCTTATTGAGTAGTTCCCTCTTCCCAGAGTTGTTAAAGGGATCTGCTTTTCTCCTGATACAGTGGGTGGCCCTCTCGTAGGTGACAGTGGTGGTGGTAGCTTGTCTGAACACAGATGATAATCCTGTGAGCTTGGTAGGGATTGCAAAGAGGCAGTTAGAGAAAATCTCATGGGATGTATCCCAACATGTTCTGGACATGCATCCTCGGTTGACAGACTGGAGACCCTGAGCTGATTCCATAGTAGGGCACCCTGCTATTCTCCCAAGGACAACCCATCAACCTGTGCCAGCCTGCATCAGCATCCTGACACACAGAATGAAGATCTGAAGATGCTGGGATCTGATTGGACTCTGACATTTTGCATCCCCCAGCTTCCCCATTGATGTTATGTGCTGGCTGATTTCCTGACGGTAAGACATTCCAAGTAAACAATCAAGGTTAATTTACAAACAGGCTTTGCCATAGATTGAGCTTCATGGATCTACAAGACCTCCGGTCGGCCTGCAAAACTTTAGCATCTTGCCAACAGTGCATGGACACAAGATGTCTTTGCTGTGGAGCTAGTGAAATGGCAGGACCATTTTCTTCCTGGTCCTGTCCAGGGTCTGTGTAACTCAGGCCTGATCTCTCTTGCATTTCTGTTCTTTGCCTTAGACAGCCACTGATGGCTGAAATCCCAGAGACAAATGCCCCCAAGGACATGGCACAGATCTGTCATAGCAGCTGCTCACTTGAGTAGCTTCTCTCTTCCCCCAACTCACTCTTAACCTAAAAGATACTCAGCCTCTGTCCAGCTTTACCCCAGGGAACTTTGCAATTGTTCTCTGAGGAACCAGAAAGACGGTTCTGAACTCAGGAGTCTTTCTTTGAATGTCTAAAATATGGCAGACCCCGAATATAGGGACTGAGCACAAACCAGGATGTGTGAAATCAAGTTTAACCCATCTCAGCAAGTAGTTGTGACCTGGAACTTTCCACACATATCTGTGTTTTGAGAAATGAAGGTGAAGGTACTTGTCCCACCCAACCTACAAGCTCTTTGCTCCTGCAGCAGACATCCAAGGGATATTGAAGGAAGAAGTTCTTAGACAGAACCAGACCCAGAGCTTTTCCCAGTCCCAAGGGACATGGATGCCTCTCACAGTTCTGGGTTATCTGATAACCCAGATCAAAGGCTGTCTTCTACCACATGTATGTGTTTCTGATCCAGTAGTACCCTTGACTGGCCAGGAAAGCGCTCTGGGGTGAACGGCTTGCATGAAGCCAGCATGTCTAAAAAAGAGATATTGGAATCAAAGGGTAGCAAGATGCATTTGTCAGACACACTAAAACCACAAAGCTAGGAGCTGATGCTGCGCTGAAAGACCATTGGCTTCTGGAGGGAACTGACGGCCTGGGACCAAGCAGCACAGATGCTATGAAGGGTCCTGACTGGCAGCAAGCATCCCTGCTGGACCTCCCTTTCTGTCTGGGACTCTAAAGCAAATACAAGTCTTGTAGAAGGGGCCTCTTCTCACTGCCCCTGCCCCGTGTAGTCCCTGTTGAGGGTCTGACTGGACTTAGAGGAAAGAATTACCCACAGCGCCCCCCACCAGCTCTTTTCTCTTACAGTACATGCAAGGCTTCAATGCATGGTGATATTAAACACGGAGTAACCCAGATGGGTGTCTCTTGGTGACTAGGGTTCTCCCAGTCCCATTAACACCCACCTATTCCAAAGCCAAGCTGGAGCACAGCTGACTCGCCTTTGAGATGTTGTGTGCTGTTGCCCTGGAGACGCTCCTCCACCCCGCCCCCACCACCACTCCTTGGTTTTAAGCTTAATTCTGCAAAAACATGCAATTCAGCTGGCAGGAGCTTTCAGATTTAAATATAGAGATTAGATTAAATTGGCGTTGAAGTGGTGTTTGAATTGAAAGAGCAAGAAATGAATAAACTCTGGGCATGTTAAGGAATGTGCTGGGGAGCAGGGCCTAAGCTGGGCATTTTTTACTGTGTCAAGTGCAGCTCAGTTTGCCTTTGGTGTTCAGGGCTTCCCTAGCATAGGTGTGCTATGATCTGTGTAGGGGAAGAACTGGTTTAGGTTGACTTTCAAGCAAGGGCTCAGAGCTCAGCTTGAATTCAGAATTTTCTTCCCAGCCTGTGTTTGAGAGCCTGGAAAATGAATCCTTCTCTCATCTTCTCCGTCTCTGAACTTAGGGATGGTCCTAGGACCTGCTTTGGACAATAGCTGAAGCAGAAAGAACATGAACCCTGATGCAGATCTCATAATGTCTTGTACTCTTCAGCACGCATCAGCCAGCTACAGGAGGAAGAGGGGTGCATGAGCAAATTGTTCCCCAAGCTCAAGGCTACCACCACCTGGATGGGCTACTAAAGGCCAGCAGCTTCTGTCACATGCATTTGGTAGCCAGAACACAGGGAACTGCTCAGCTGGCTGCAACCCCATAGGGAGATGACAGAAAGGGAAAATGAACAAATAACTCCTCAGACTTAGCGCTTTGGGGTGTCTTCTTGCATATTAGGAGCTGATTGCTTTGTGGTCCAGCGATAAAGCCTTAGGTCATCTTTGTCGGCTGGAAGTAGTTGAAGGGAGCTTTTATTTTGAATCTTTATTTAAAACATAGAAAGATTCCTTGATCAATGCAGAGCGCCTCCCTGTGTGGATCCTGGGGATTTCAGGTCTGCCCATCCTCTGAAGGCTGCCCCCTCTGGCATCGCCCAGCATTGCAGATAGTAAGGGTTCCGGAAAGTCAAGATCTCAGAGTCTAAGTTCTAAGGAGTTGTGAGATCTTGCCCAGCTCTGTTTTTTCTAAACATTAAGAGTCAATGGGCTACGGGTCAGGTTCAAGACCTGTAAAGGGAAACCCAGGTGGTTTTGTCTAGGTCATGGTCACCCACTTGATGTCAGCGATGCTTAGGAGAGGACCCTGTGACAAATGTATGCCACATATTAGGGATTTCTGCTAATACTCTGTCTCTAGTCACCGGTTGTGAGTGGAAAGAAAGCAAGCTGGGAACAGAAGACCTTTGGGGGAGTGGATACTTCTACTAACTCTAGAGGTGTCGGTTTTAAAGCACCTGCAAAGGGGAACCATTATCCCAAGCCTCACCCATGGATTTCCACTGTCCCATCAGTCACTCAGCTTCAAACAGCATCCATTTTCTCCATAGCGCTGATGGCAGCATGTGTTCCACAGGAAAGCCCCTATTCACAGACCCGGGGGACATACTGAGATGATACATATGACCACACCTGGAAGACATAGTTACTGTGACAATGACAGCCATCTTCCCTGCACGAGGCAGCTTCCAAGCACAGGGCTGGGTGGCATCACAGGATGATTCAAGTTCCAAGACCAATGGATCAGTAGCCTCCTCCTTCATTGGACATCATGCCTGCAGCCTTCCACTGCCTTCCATCCTCTGCCAGGCTCTGTCTCCTCCCTGGGAAAGAGCCACTTCATAGCAAGAACCCAGGCAGTGAGCCCATGGCTGAGCCTGCCCTTGGAGTCTCAGAGACGCACCTGAAACCTCGGAAGGAAGATTTGGCTCTGATACCAGGGAACTTCATACTTGTGGGGGACTCCGGGCACCAGGCAGTGCCTATTCACAGTTTCAAAATTCGGTCACTCAAAAGTCCTCCAAGACAGATGGTGTTCACCTGCCTAGAGATGACAACACAGGGACTCTGAAGGAGCAGAGCCCTGCTGAGGTGAAGAGCCCATGAGAAGGATCCAGGTTTCAACCCCAATAAAGAGAGCACAGGCACTCGTTAGTATTAGGCTGTTGATGGGAAGTAATTCACAACGTAGTTCCTTTCCTGGGGGGATAAAAAAGAAGCCTGCTCCTTTGACATCTTTCTCAGAGTATGACAGGGCTGTCGCCAACAGAAAGTACATCCCATTGGCGCAGTTCTTGGCAAACAACCAATCGGGGATACATGGAGTTTTCAGAATCCAAAAAGGCATCTGAAATGATTTGGTAAAGCACATTTTTGAAGATCTAGTGTGCTTTATGGGGGTGACTGCACTGAGATAATGTTCGGGGACAGCCACCTACCATCTGCCATAGGGGAGTCCGTGCCAGCCAATAGACTGACATGACTGTCGGCGACACGCAAGGAAGCAGCTCGGAATAATCCCACCATTACATCCAAAGCACCGTGCGCTGCGGCATTGACCATCAGGATGCTGGGGGATGCTTTCCACAGCTTTCTGGGAGAGTCCTGGGAGGGCCCGGAGCATCTTCAGTTCACGCGGGCCACTCCAACTTTGCAGTCATGTTTGTAAGTATAAGATATTATTAGCAAGTTGCAGAACAGCCAGCCCTAATTACTGCTCAGATGAGTTGCTTTGCCTTTGTCATTATGGCAGAACTAGCATCCTGCTAATTCTGCTTAATTACAAAAGCTCCCCTCACACTGCACCTGTTACTCAGGATGCCTGGCACAAGTGACCATGCCCCACCCCCCATCTCAGTCCCTAAGAACTGAGAACCTGTTGCCTGTCTGTAGTTGCAATGGTGGCATTGTCCATTCATTAGCATGAACTTCCTGACCCAGAAGAAGCACTTGGCAGGTTGTATGCACCTTGCCTGGCTCCGGGGGAAAAGGGGTTTCTATCCCACAAAGTAGAGGACATGCTTGGACCCAGGTGAGGCTTCTTCCTTGCAAGAGACAGTGTGCTGTGATTTCGCTGCTCCATGTGAAGTCAGTGCTGTGTGCAGGGCCCATGTCCTTGGTGTTGAGAGCATGTAGGGAGCCAATAGAAAGGGCAGTCTCGTGGTGGTGAGATGGAGATAAACAGGACAATGCATGCAGAACAACAGCCCTTCGCTGGACCTAGCAAAGCTCGGCTACTCCGTCCATTGCACCTCTCTGAGACCCACTTGTCCTTTTGGCCAGGGCTGACCCTCTGCTTCTCGCATCAGGGACAGAGTTCAACTCTCCCATCCTTGAAGCTGGTCTGGTCTGGATGACCTGGGGTCCAGAGGGATGTGGCTAGGTATTCTAAGGCTGGTCAAACTCTAGTGCACATGCATGAGTCTCCTGACTGGCTTCTGGAAAGACCAGAAACGAACCCCAGGTAGACACTTGAGCACTTTCCAGCTGCACTGCCAGCCAGCAATGGATTGGGTGCCTTTTGGTGGCAGGCCAGAGGATTTTCAACAGCCTGAAGCCCCACGCCATTGATTGCACTTGGTGGGAACCTGGTGGAGGACAGAATCTCTAGCTAAGCAGCCCCAGGGACTGCTGGCAGCCACCCAGAGGGAGGGTTTAACGGGGCTTTCAGCTGGTTTGATTAGTTGAGTGCTTTGGGTTGGCTCTCATGCAGGTGACTTCTCTCTCTGCCAATCACTCCTGTCTCCTCCATGTCAGTCCCTCACCTACAAAGGGGTGCTGGCAGACCCAAGTTGCAGCGGATATTGTGGAGAGGTGTCAGTTGTGGCAATGACCGGGCAGAGATGTGATCATTCTGATGGTGGCCTTGGTGTTCTAGGCGTGAAATCTGAGAGTCAGTAGAGACCCACATTCTGTACCTGTGGAGGACAGACTGGGTAGGTTCCTTAGCCTGGAAGTGGAAGAGGGATTAGAAGACAGTGGCCGGGCAACACTCAGCTTAGCCTGGTTGTTCCCGATCTTCGATCTTCTTCTAACATTAGACACAGTGTTTTTAAGTAGGATCTGACTTGTGAGATGCAGCCAGTGCCTGAGCTGAGGGCACTCCACCCAGACACACACTGCCTGGCAGATGGAATGCAGTCAGCCTCCGACCCTCCCCTCCCACTGAGGCAGGATGACTGACAAGCGCCCCTCTGGGTGCCCTATGCTGCGGGTCTCACACTTCTCAGACCCTCCCAAGGCTGCAGCCAGAACTGCCTCCTGAATGACCAGACTGCCACCAAGAGCTGCCTGCAGTAGCCACACATTCTCTAGGTGTTTATCCAGGCCTGAGATATCCCAAAGCTACGCCAATGCTGGAGAGCAGGGGGCTTGCCATTCGAGCAAGTTGGGAATGAAATCAACACTTTGACATCTGCTATGATACCTTAGAAAAAGACCCTTGCACCAGCTCATTATTACCCAGAAGTCCTTAAGCTAAATAGGGAAGATCTGGAGAAAGGTTAGATCCAAACTTTCACCATGTAAACTACTGGGGTGGGCCAGGAACAGTGAGACTGTAAGAGGCATAGAGTGTGTGAAAAGGCAGTGTTATCTCTAGTGGGTGGCCTTGCAGAACTCTGTCCATGACACAGAGAGACAAGAGCGGACACCTTCTGAGTCATCTTGTTAGCACAGGGGTCCTCTCCCAAGACCCCCCACTCCAGCGCACCTAGATCATCCACTCCTTCCTCAGGCAGCATTGGATCACTCTGGCTGCCAGCTCTGTCTTCGAGTGGACTGCCCCTGCCTTGTTGATGGGTTCTTCTGACTTCCCTGAGTTTTTCTGTTCAGGGAAGACTCTCCTGGGTGCTGACCTGGCTCTCCAGGCTTTTCTCCTCCCAGGATGGGTCTATTGGACCAGCAGATCTCAAGAGAAGCAGTATGGCCAAAACCCAGCAACACCCTGTACAGTAAGGCCCTGCCTGTCAGCTCCCTCAATGCAAGGAAGAAGGCATGAGCTGTGTGCTCCACTCTGGGAGCTATACTCTCACCCCACACTGCTGCTTACTGAGTCCCAGAACAGGGAGAGAGGCTCCATCCAGAAACAAAGATAGTCAAGTGCTGGAGGGACAAGGCCAGGGGAAGGGCACTGGACAGTTCGGCATCAGGAAATACCTATGCAGTAGCCATTGCCAATAGCCATTGCAGACAAATGTGCCCAGCTAGGAGGGTCACTTCTCCCCAGATGTCAAGTAGAAACCTACAGCTGTTACAGTCTCTACCCAGAAAAAAAGAAGAGAACATGGTAGACAAGTGGTCTCTGGAGGAATGTGGCAAAGGAGGAAAGAACAGGAACAGGTAGGGGGGGGGAGAGGGTCCCTAGATGGTAAACAGGTAGCTGCAGCTATAATTAGAGCACTTTCAGTCATAGCTGGCTTTTACATTTGTCAAACATTACATGAAGTGGGTTTGAGTAATGTGATAAAATGTGGGAAAATAAAGAAACACTCAACTGTTGATTAAACTCTAGAATGTTCTAACATCAGGGCAAATTAAACCAACTACCAGATGAACAAACATTTCTATGTACAGAGGAAGAAAAGTGGACAGTTGAGTGTATTCAACCCAATAAGTGAGCCAGGTCCAAGGAAGAGGCAAGGGGGAGCCACTCCTGCTGGTAAGGGGTTTGGTTAATGTTGTCTTCAGTTTGTTAACTGTTGATGAGGTAAGAACAAGTGTGGGCTACTCTGGGTATTGCGTGCTGATCTGCTAAGCAGGACACAGAACACTGAGCCTGTGAGCAGGACACAGGGCACGCAGGGCCAATGTCCTGACAGAATGGCTTAGTGAAGGTACACAATGCCCTAGAGGCAGTAGCAGAAGCCAGTCTCTAAAAAGATGACAGGGCCTAGGAGTAGGTGTCAGGTTCCAGCACTGAATCCAGCAGCAGCTGTTAACACCCGCCCACTTGACGGTCTCCTTTGCCTGGCAGCTCCAGAGAGGATGGGGCAGAGGCTAGCTGACAGTAAGTTCCTGTGAGACATCAGTCTGACTACAGTACCAAACAAAATGTGTGCATGCACACAGCACACCATACACATGACACACACAGAACACACACACCACAGAACACACATCATCACCATCCACATGGCACACAGGTATGCACACACACACACACACACACACCACACAGACTCCACATCAGCATCGTCTACACGACACAAACATACCACACACATACCACATACCACAGAGCCCACACCGACACCATCCACCTGACATGTACAGATATCACACACACACACACACTCACACCCCACAAGAGACCACACCAACACTATACACTATACACAGATCTCTCCCCCCTCTCTATACACACACACACACACACACACACATATTTCTCTCTGACTCACACATACACACACACATATATTTCTTTCTCTCACTCCCACATACACACATGCACACCACAAACCCCATATCAACACCATACACATGATACACATACCACTTTACACACACAAACACAGAACCCCTCAGTGATCTCAAGGTGAGCATTTCTGTGGCTCAGTTCTTCGCTAAAATTGGGCACACTATCAAAGGAGACTACAGAGAAAGTCCCACTGGGGCCCCATGCTCACCAGTATCCTCCCTCTGGCTCTCAGAGCCCAGGGCCTCTCCTCTCACATATGTCTAAATCAGTGTAGAGGGAGAAACAGCCAAGCCTCGGCTCCGGTCCCTCTGTAGGGACACGGGGGAAGAACAACATGCCAGAGATTGTCATTGGCAGGGCATCTCTGCACTTCTTCCTAAACTCCAGCCGAAGCCTGAGATCAGCATGTGAGCTGGTCCAGTTCCTCCTCCACACTCTGCCCCTTGGAAGGAAACTCCTTCTCCAGAGTCAAGCCAGCACCCAAGTGTCACTGCGAAGGCTCAAGTTCAACCCATTGTATTCCAGGTTTCCATGGCCACCTGAAGAGGTAGCAGCGCAATTTCTATTAAGCACACAAAAGCCCTGGACCTAACGTCAGATGACTGAGCTAAATCCTTAAAGCTGTGAAGCTGAACCATATGATCTTGCCAACTATTCAACTATTTTTGGACCTACCCAAATAACAACTTCATGTGGTGCAAGCCAGTAAGAAAGGGAGAGAGCCAAGATTCGGGCTTAGATTTTTCTGAATATTGAATTTAACTCTTAATGGGTATATAATTAATGCTCCTGCAGTGGAGATCTTTAACCCCCCCCCCATTCAGCCTCTTCTTCTTCCAGATCTACATTGTTAGAGTGTCACCAAGGCCCCCAAGTACAGACCAAGGAAGACACAAATTCTGGGGTGGCAGGGAAGCCAGCACAGCTCTACAGACCAATCTGTTGTGGTAGGAATGGGTAAAGGGATAGGAGACCCCAGTCCCCAGCGACAGCTTGTCTCCCTAACCGTTAGCATATTCTATGAGTCAATATGCGTCATTGTCATATGCAAGTGTACAACTGGGGACAAGATCACACATTGTGAGAGAAAAAGCTGGAGTTGGTGGTACCCACATCAGTCTCCGAGTCTCTGTTCTTGGTCCCCATGCCACATGATCCCATCTGCTTCACAACCCACAGGCCAGGCTCTTTGATGGACAGCAGAGTTTTCTCTAAGAAGAAAGTGACCAGCACCGACTCTTGGAGGATCTCAGGGCCCTAAGAATGCCATTGACAGCTGCCTGCTCTTCTCCTCAACTCCAAGTTCCAGAAGCATCTATGGCATGTTCACTTTATCTGCCTCAAACATAGCCCTGCTTCCTAAAGTCTCCATGGTAAATGCTTCCCACCATTGCCATTTATCTTACCACATTTCAGGGTACACCAAAGCCAGTCCAATCCTGAGCCTACAGAAATGACCTTCTCAAAACAGAGAAGCAGTATTTCCAAACCTGACAAGCAACTTTAAATGTAATGTCAGTGGATACCGTGATAATTGTTTGTTTGCGCCACCCTGGGAGATGACACTTGCAACCCAGGCAGCTCCAAACACTGTGGATGTGTGTGATGATGTTCCCACAGGTTATTTATAAATAATTCACAAGAGGCAGACCCAGGAGCTGAAGATGTGAGTGGAAGAAATCCTGGCGTACTTTCCTGTCTCAAAGTCTGAAGTTTCAGGGAAGGTGTGTGGAGTCCTCTATCAGGAGTATATGGAGATGGTTCCCCGTACCAAAAGGCTTATCTTTGCTGAACCAAGACTACTAGATATATACTTGCCAGTGTGCAGTTCTCTCCTTGTAAGGGAAAGACTGATGGACAGTTACAAAGTGAGTAGACAGTACATTTGCCATCCCTATTTTCATTGTCATCATCACCCTTACCACCACAGCTGTAGCCATCACCATCCTGTCTTCACCATTATCACCATCCTCAACAATCATCATCACCATCATCACCACCCTCATCAGCATCAGCACCTTCATTATTATCATCATAATCATCACCTGCTGTGGGACTTGTGCCCTGTAAAGATTTACCTCTTGTAAGGCTTAATTAAACATTCATTGGCCAGTAGACAGGCAGGAAGTACAGGTGAGGTGTCCAGAACAGGAGAATTCTGGGAAGAGGAAAGGCACAGTCTATAGTCATCACCCACACCAAGAGGAAGCAAGATGAGAATGCCTCACTGATAAAGGTGAAAAACCATGTGGCTAACACAGAAAAGAATTATGGGTTAATGTAAGAATTAGTTAATAAGAAAGCCTGAGCTAATAGGCCAACCAGTTTATAATTAATTAATGTAGGCCTCTGTATGTTTCTTTGAGACTGAATGGCTGCAGGACTGGGCAGGACAGGAACCTCTGTCAACAATCACCACCATCACTACCATCATCATCACCTCCACCATCATCACCCCCATCAACATTGCAATACCACAGCCATTACCACTATTGCCTTCAAGACCATTGTAATCACTAGCATCAGCACCACCAGCATCACCACCATCAACCTGCAGGGGGAGATGGCATATCTGCTGTTATTGTCCCTTCAGTTAATGTTGGCTGAAAGAAAGGAAGGCAGGCTATCTCATTATTACCTCAGATATGCATGAGACACTTTTTCTATTAGAAATATTTTCCCGCTGTCTCAGGATGCATCACTTAGCAAAGCATACAGGAGGCCAGACACCCATTTATCTATGTCCATAAAGAAGAGTCAACATAGAGCCTCCTCCAGCAACCTGTGACAACAGGGTCAGTCTGCCTTCACTGTCTCAATGGGGAGCACCACAAGTCTTCTTAGACATAACCATTCTCTTGTTCTCCCCTGTGCCCTAGGACCAGAGCCAACATACTGACAGCATTAAGAATTTCTCAAAATAACAGAGAAAGTGATGCATGCCACTTAGGATGCTGAGGCAGAAGATCATGTGTTCGAGGCCACCCAAACTACACAGTCTATCTCAAAAAGGAAATAGAAGAGGGGATCATGCAAATGTCATCTTTCTACTTCTTTGCTAAGAGCATGCTCTAGAAGGAGGAACAGGGGTAAAAGACAGAGAGATCCAAAGAAAAGTGCCTAAAAGAGCAATTGGGGGTACCCCTCCCCTGGGTCCTGAGGAGCTAGGGGCTGGTGAGTTCTGCTGGAAGGTTCTGAGTCACACTGGAGATCAGGCTAGCCCACGGCGGCATTTTTGCTGTGAAGATTCTATGTTCCCACACAGCTTTCTACCAGCGTCCCTGTGCAACCTGCCTCTTGTACTTGAGGATGGGAAACCTGTCCTTGTAAGGGGTGGGGTCTGGACACAGTGTTGACCATGACTTCCAGGTGCTAATGATGACCAAATGCCTGACATCACTAGGCAGGTAACCTCATCCCCACATGGAAGATTCCAGAGAGTCACCTCTTGGACATTCCACAATTAGCTGAGAATTCAGTATGAGATAGAGGCACGGGCTCCAAGGACTGGGTCTTGGGGACCCACCAAGGGAACAGAACTCTGGGAAACTACCAAGAGTACCCACATGAGGGCACTAGGAGCCACTTACAGGTCCTGGGATGGCCACAAAGAAGGACTCACTCTTGATACATGGATAAGGGTTCATGGGACACACCGCCATCTTCATGGGCTGCATAGGCAGCTTCACCCACATGCCGTGAGAATCACACTGAAGTTCTAAATTAACCAGGAGGCTAAGGCTGGTCAGGAGATGATGGTTGCCTTGGAGAAGGCTCTTAGTACCCGCTCTGCCTCCGCTCAGTGGAGCGGAGGAGACAAGCTTTGCTGAGTGCCAAGGGAAGGGGGCAAATGATCCCTACCTGCCAGAAACTATATCTCTATGCAGCCAGAGGAAGCCAGTGCAGAGCCTGTGATGGGCAGCGGGGATGTGAGGGAAAGTTCCACAAGCTCACATTCTCCATCCTGCAAGACACAGAACAAAGGGCCTTTCAGTAGCAGGTGACAAATGCTAAAAGCCCAGGCATCCCAGAACAGAAGGAACAATGGAGACATATCTCACTGGAGAGAGAAAAGGCATGACAGCATAGAAGGGTGCTGCTGCCACCACCAATGTCTGATTTACTGAAGGGGAGGAAAGGCAGCCTCCAGGAGGGGCTCGCTGCCAGCTCAGTAGCTTGCTCTACAGATCTCAACACCAATGGCAGAGCTCTGAGAACAGCGAAACACATTCGGAGCTTCAGTGACACCAGGCAAGAGCAGTGGCCCAACATCCCCAGACAGGACAATCCCTGGAAGCTCAGAGGAGGGAGGGAATAGCAGAAGCTTGGATAGGCTCAGCAAGAGGGGAGATGGCAACTTCACATCTCAACAGAGGAGGTGTCTTAGTTAAGGTTTCTACTACTGGGAAGAAACATCATGTCTATGGCAATTATTATAAAGGAAAGCATTTAATTGAATCTGTCTTACAGGTTCAGAGGTTTAGTCCATTATCATCATGGCAGGCAGCATGGTGGCACATACACAGACATGGTACTGGGGAGGGAGTTGAGAGTTCTACATCTGGATCCACAGTCAGCAGAAAGAGAGTGACATTGGGCCTGGTTTGAGCTTCTGAAATCTCAATGCCCACTCCCAGTGACATACTTCCTCCAAAAAGGCCACATGTCCTAATGCTTTCAAATAGTGCCATTCCCTGTGAGCCTATGAGGACCAAATTCAAACCACCACAGAGGGGAGTGGAGCTCCTCCAGCATGAAGGGGCAACTGATAAGACCACAACATAGATTTTAACTCAAACTGAATCTACCCTCTCTACAGACAGGGTCACAACCACGACAGTTGTGTCCTGTAGAAAGATTTACGCCAGGGACCATAGATCCAGACTTTGAACAACTATCCACAAGCATCTGAGTAGGCTCCACATTTCCTGCTGAGTTCTCTTCCCACAAACCATGGTGGAAGGAGTCTTGAAGGTTGTCTTCTGACCTCCACAAATGGACATGGCATGCATGTCCACGTGCAAACACACACACGCATGCACGCACATGTGTACACACACACATACACACAAATAAATACAAATTGTTTTTAGTAATAAAGGCATGTTTTTTTTCTTTTTTTTTTATTGAAAGAAAAAAAAAGAAATTCCCGCCTTTTCCCAGCCTCCCATTTTCCTCCCCCTCCTCCTCCCCCCACTCCTCTCCCCCTCCCTCTCCAGTCCGAAGAGCAGTCAGGGTTCCCTTCCCTGTGGAAAGTCCAAGGTCCTCCCCCCTCCATCCAGGTCTAGGAAGGTGAGCATCCAAACTGGCTAGGCTCCCACAAAGCCAGAACATGAAGTAGGATCAAAACCCAGCGCTATTACAAAATTTTTAAGTGAAACTTTTGAACAGAAAACTCACTACAGAAGTTTCATGAACAGTTAATAAATACAGCCAACATTTTTTTAGTCAGCAGAAAATGAAAATAAAAACCACATGACATGCCCCTAGAGTTCCCACAAAGATAAACAAAGGCAGGAAGTAACTTTCCCTTGTAAAATGAATAGTGCCGACAACTTGAGAAAGCAATCTGGCTATTTTTCTGAAAGTTAAGTCTACGCTTTTTACCTGGCCTGGGGTTTCCATTCTTCAAGGTGTTGCCAACATTATTCTCAAGTCATGGATCAAAATTATTCAACTGTTAGCTGACAGAGGGGTGAACAATCCGTGTGGCCTGTACAATGGAATATTCCTAGGCTGTGAAAAGAGAGGGTTCCCGATGCTTTTGGTGCCCTAGACAGTATCTAATGACATCACTGAAACTGGAAGAAGCACAGGATTCTAAAGGACCCCCTCGGATGACAGTTTGGAAAAGACTGAACTATAGACGTGAGATAGTTCAGTAGTCGGCACAGGCTGGGCGTCAAGTAGGTTGCCTGCCAGCCAGGGTCTTGAGGATTTGGGAGTAATGATTGTTTCCCAGCTTGATTGTTCTGTGGTTATATGACTGTCTATGGTCCCCAAAGTCTATAGCACTGTAGACCTTAGATGGTGAATCCCGTAGGAGTAAAGCCTGTCTGTGTTCATGACGTTGGGCAATAGAGGAACCTCTACAAGACACCATACTTGAGGGCTGTGATGTCATTTCAGTGTGACTGAGGTAACTGCCCCACCTAACCAACATTTAAAAGGGCAGAACCAAAGGATGGTTAGCTCAGGGGGTGAGAAGCCCACTATCCCCTGCTGAGTCCTTTGCTAGCCTTTATGCTCTCAGCATCCTTAGAGCTCACCACCTCCACCGTGGGGCTTGGAAAGCCTGTCCTTTGAGGTTTGGCAGTCCAGAGCACATTCAGACCCTGCTCAGAGGAGTGCCTTGTGACGGTGCTCCAAGGCTCTGCACATTCTTTCTACAACTATTCTGAGGGTTCCACCAAAAGAATATATGGTACAGCAAAGGATTCAATCCAGAGGCCAGGGCCTGGGATCCAGGAGAGAGCAGGTGGGCTCCTTCCGAGACTGGGTGAAAGGACCCTGCTAGCCCCTGCCCTGAACCTGTGGGCTGGGCACTGCTCCTACTAGCTGACCTATGCTTTGAACACGCATCAGTCTGATGATGTCTGCCATCACCTGCACATAGCCCTCTCTCTCTAGGCTTGTCTGGCTCTGCATTTCCCCTCTTTCTTTCTATTTACTGCTTTTTACATGGGAGTCTACTCCCTCCAGTGTAAATCCGAGCTCCCTAACTAATTTCATCTGCAGCCACACAGTTTCCAAACCACGTTGCATCTGAGATTTGGGGTTAGGGCTCCAGCATATAAATCAGGGGGATGCTACCTAGCACATAACAAGGACCTTTCCCAATACAAGCCTGGGAACCCCAGGGTTGTGAAGAAATGAAGGTATCAAGATGCTTTTACAAACTGTTGGTGCTGTGTCCTTGGAGACCCTCTCATCTCACTGGGCCAGGAGTCACAACTCCACCCCTACAGCTCCCACACAAACCCCGTGTTAGTTAGTACTACCACCCGAAGAAACTAAAGATGGCTACTGTGTAGGAGGCCCATGTGCCCAGTCTCAGCAAACCTCCTCTGACTGTCTGTTTACAAAACACAACTGAAGCAGGCTCACCCGAAAACTGCCACCAATTACTGCAATCCTAAGGCCTCCAGCATGCTCAGCTTCGCTTGGCAACTTGGCCGAGCACTTGCAAATCAGACCCTAGGGGTCCGGAGTGCAGTGGGGTGAGGCTGTGGGGCTCTGCCAAGATGGGCTTCCTAGCACAGCCCGAGGGACTGCCTTAGGCGCAGCTGTGCTAAACCCTGCCCCTGGAAGGCTGATCCCTTGGTTTTAATTGAATGTTTTTGAATTTTGTACATGAGCCCAGAGGCAAAGTGCTCTCAGAGGGCACAGTTTAGCAAATTGGAGGAAAAAAATAAAATAAAGTAAATGAAAGCGTTTTTCATCCTCTCTCTCTCTTCTCATTATACCTTCTGCCAAGACCAGGATATCTGCAGACTGTATTGGGTTAGGCCAAGGACTCGGCATGGGATGGATGGGTGGATGGATATACAAGAGGGTGTGTGTTGGTGAGTGGATGGATGGTGAGTGGTTGGGTGGGTGACTGGAAAGATGAATAGATATATAGATCTATAGATGTATATATAGATGAATTGGTATATAGATGGATGGGTATATGGATTGATGGATGAACAGATAGGTGGATTGATAGAGGGATAGGTAGGTAGTGAGTAGATAGGCATGTGATGGGTGTATAGGTAGATGGATGATGGAGGAAGATCATTGGTTAAGTAATAAAGAAACTGCTTGGCCTGATAGGTTAGAACATAGGTGGATGGAGTAAACATAACAGAATGCTGGGAAGAAGAAGGGGAGTGAGCTCAGACTCAATAGCTCTGCTCTCTGGGGCAGACATGATGAAGCTCCAACCCAGGATGGACGTAGGCTAGAATCTTCCCGGTAAGCACACCTTGGGGTGCTACATACATAAATAGAAATGGGAAATCAAGATGTAAGAATTAGCCAATAAGAAGATAGAGCAAACGGGCAAGGCAGTGTTTAAATGAATACAATTTGTGTGTTGTTGTTTCTGGGCATAAACTAGCCAGGCGGCCGGGAGCTGGGCTGTAGGAAGAGGCCCGCAGCTCCTACTACAGATGGATGTATAAATAGGTGGGTGAATAGATAGGTATATAGATGCATAGACAAGAGAGTAGGTGCATGAATGTGTGTGGATAGACGATGAGCATGTGGGTGTGTTGGTGTTTGCGTGTATGAATAAGTAGGTAAGTATGGATGCTTATGTGAATAGGTGTATGGGAGAATAAACGGATCCATGAGTGGACGGGTGGATGGGTGAGCGGTTGGTGGGTAGATGAGTGAGTGAGTGGGTAGGTGGGTGCTGTGAGAATGTCTGAGTGAGTGAGCAGATAGGAAGGTGGGTGGTGGGGAATGGGTGGGTGAGTAGATAGGAGATAGACAAGGTGAATAGTAGGAAAAGGGAAAAATAAGTAGGAAGGAGACACGTCCACCATGATGGGTTGTGATCTAAAACTATGAACCTACATAAACTCCCTTTTCCCTGAAGAAGCTTTATCAGGGCATTTTATCACAGCAGTAAGCAATGTAAGCAAGACAGAGGATAAGGAGGAAGGTGAGGGTGATTAGGGGCTGTCCAGAATAGTC
Organism: Neodon shergylaensis; assembly: GCA_025134845.1. Lineage (NCBI taxonomy): Eukaryota > Metazoa > Chordata > Mammalia > Rodentia > Cricetidae > Neodon > Neodon shergylaensis. The sequence continues at coordinate 1,332,971 of JABTXL010000186.1, forward strand.
TTCTCCAAGCCCTCAGGCCAAGAACTTCATGAGTTCCAGGCCTCTGCCTAGGAACAGGTATCTCCAGTACTAGGGCCCGAGACAACATTTCCAGACAGGGAATGTCCTCCTGAAATGAGTTTCAGAACCCTAATCGTACCTCTCTGTTACAAGTACAATGATATGCCCCTGGCTTATCCAAGATCACACTACAGAGACCAGCTCTCCTGGGGTGTCTCAGGTGTGTCTGGGTTGGGGGTATATTTACATATTATGTTTTAGACACTGCACTCTGGCTCTGGCGTAGAACAGATGAAGCAAGAGGGTCTGGACCCAGAACACGTATCCCTTGAGCCATCTACCTATCTCAGCCAAGTTAGGATGTTAATATTCACAGAAGTACCATCTATAGTGACCACATAGAGGAAACAAGCCTAAGGCAGGAACTGAAGAGTGGATGATGAAGACAGGCTTACCCACACAACCGAGCACTGTTCAGCAAAACAGAGGAATGGGTCATAGGTCTATGCTCCATGTTAGTGAACCTTGAAGCTTCATTCCAAGATGGATGAACCCTGAAGCATTGTGCTAATGTGATTACACACACAAGACCTGCACAAGAACAAGATAGTTAATAATGGGGGAGTGGGGGCATTCCTGTGGCCCCATCCTAGTGGAGGACCTTTTGACAGTAGATGGCCACTGGAAGGGAGAGAATACCACTTCTCTGGGTCTGAGGACAGCCGTACATAGGTTGCCCAAACCCTAGTGGACACCACATATGATCAGTGCTAACTGGACTTAGCAAGCTATTTAAAAATAAAATACTTGGAAACTGGGAACGAGATGGGAGAGGTGTTGGTGGGGGAAGCTGGAGGGAGAGGAGGAGGGAAAGTTATGATCAACATCCATTGTACACATGTGTGGGGCTTTCCAAAGGAAAAGGAAAACGGAGCCTAATAATCGAGACTGGATTCACACTTTTCATCTTTCAGGAGTCAGGGCAAGGAAGTGAGGAATAGATGCTGATATGAATGGGACTTCTTCAGGATGAGAGAATTTTCTAGAACTGAGCAGTGGCAGGTGTTGCACAGCACTGAGCCATGTGACGCTTCACTAGTTGCAAATGATGGCATATATCTTTTGCCACAGTAGAAGTCACCAGTAATCAAGTGTCCATTTCGTGGTGCCATCTTTTGTTTGTAATTGAATTGAATTCTATTTTTAATTAGCGTGTGAGGTAACAGAATTCCTTATGGTTCTTCACAGCACACTTAGTTTAGTTTGATCCTCGATCTCCACTGCCCCCACCCTGCCCCTCTCTTCTCTCTCCCCGCAGCCTGTACCTGATAGCAACCTTCTGCCCTAGTGCACCCTGCTCAACTTTCAGATCAAGTGAATTCTGCTACTTGCCCAGTCCTTTCCCCTTAAGCCCCCCTTTTCCTCTCATGGGCCCCTGACTAGTTTTCTGGCCTCTATCCATACAGAGTTCTTATTTACCTTATGTGCCTTACCCTCCCGGTAATGTAAGATCAGAACTCTCACTTGCTTTTTTAAAGGAATATTTAATTTGTTTTCTGCACATTGGTGTGTTGCCTGCATGTTTATCTGTGTGAAGACATTGGATCTCTAGAATTGGAGTTAAGAAACAGTTGTGAGCTTCTATGTGGGTGCTGGGAATTGAACCCAGGTCCTTTGGAAGAGCAGTCAGTGAACTTCACTGCTGAGCCATATCTCCAGCTCCATACAGCTGCTTTTGAAAAGAATGAATTTTATACAGAAAGTGTTTTGTGGGCCCTTCCATACAACGAGAGAATTAAAATAACAAACAACCATTTCAACAGGCATATACGGCCTGTCAGAGGTGAGGCCATCCAGCTAAGGAAGAGGTCAGGCCCACATGAATCCATCTCTGTCCTGAACTGTGAGCTGCAGGCATGTGGTTCCTGAATTCCTGTGTGCCTGTCTTCACATGCTCCCAGCACTCAGCATCCTCCAATGCCTCCTGCAGGTCCATCTGAACAAAGAGACCATCAGCAAATGTGGGCTGACTGAAGATCAGATTCGAGCTGCACGTGGTGCTCTAGCCTCCAACCAAGCCCTGCCCAGACTTCTTGCCCAGGGCTGAGCACAGGGCTCCTGGGGGATCGTGATGAGGTGACCGATTCATTGATGGTGCAAGGACAGTGTAAGCAGGTGAGAACCAACCCACAGCACGTGACTTTCCAATGCCCTTTGTGTATTCATTACACAGCAACCCAAGCACATAAGTATATACACAATACACATACATCATATATGTCTGAATGCCCACAGACACACACTTAGGCACACATATATCCTTACCTAAGCAGATGTACATACATACATACTAACATATATACACACACATTTGCCTATATGTCCAAATACAGAAACACATGCTCACATACATACACATATATACAAACAGATGCATGTGTATTCACTCTCACATATATATGTGTGTGTGTGTATGTGTGTGTGTGTCACAAACAGAGCCCATAAAGATACACAGAGCCACACACCCATATGTACAGTCACATGTGCACTTTCACACTCGCACATGAAAACAGATAAGCACTCACACTCATATAGCCTGGCGGGCAAATATGCACACTCATGCAAAAACATACATATATGTCATACTCTTGCATACATATATACATATCCTAAACCCCAGAGCAGGCCAGTGTGGGCCATGAAAGCAGGCTGGCCCTCAGTCAGGAGCCACTGAGCTCAGCCTCATCTGCTTGTAGCTTCCAAGAGCAATAGGGAACCAACCAGGGTATGGCCTGTGGCAGGTACAAGGCCTTTGTGCTGCACCTGAACATCAAGGCACGAATTAATCACCTGTGTGATCAGCTGCCAGGCAGCGAGGAGGCAGCAGGTGGGCAGAGAGAAAGCCTGTGACACCTTGGGAACCAAAAGGGAGTAGGATGAAGAACTGAGAGACACTTAAAAAAATTTTGCTCCATTTTCATGGCGAGCCTGGAAGCAGGATAGAGGAGATAGGAAGGTTTGCAGGTATCTCACATCAGGGGAGCCTTTCTTTAACTTTAGGCTCCTGCCAAGGACCTGCTGAAACTGGTCCATTGCCCCCTCACACAGTCAGCTTTAAGTCCATTCCTCCGCCAACCTCCTGTCCCAGGCACAAACAGCCGCTGAAAGACCCATTGTATTTCAAGGGATTCAGACCCCTCGTACCAGCCTTTGCCCAGGGATAGCTCACTGCTGCTCAAGATGGCTAAGGGACAGAAATCAGTTTCTCTCATCTAGGCTTCTACAGCCCTCCCTGAGGAAGCCTGGACACCCATCCTCTCTCTCCTTTCAGACACAAGTACGGAGCCAGAGCCGAAGGGTCATCAGCTTCCCATAGCCAAAGGGCAACAGAGCCACTGAGTCCAGAATCCACAATGAGGCATGCGATCATCTTGGATCCACCCCCGGATGACTCACCAGGGAAAGAGAAGGTTCTGGAATCGTCAATGGAATTCTACTCCTGCCACTGGAGGTTGCTGTGGACCAAGCGTGGAGCTGCTAGTAGTTTGGTCCATAGTGGCCAGGAACCGGATTCCCAGGCCGGTCTAGACACTGCGCTCCTTTTCCTCTGGCCTTCCAACTCACTCTCCCGGGGCTGGGTGCCCGGGGATTATCTTGCTTGCAAAAGGCCTCACGGGTGTTGTGGCTTTGGCAATTACTGAAAAGAAAGCCTGGTTATTATTCATGTCGTGTGTTGAGAAATCTCTATAAAGTTTTTACAGCCGCAAATGTAAAAGGGGTTTTTTATTGGTTCAGCATTCCTCTCTGCTCTTCCCCACCCCCAGGCTCAATCTCAGCCTTTGTCTCCTACTGCCTAGAACAGAGGTTCTAAAGACAGCTGCAGGGTGCCCGGCTAGGTGAAGCTACCTGCTGGAATGGTTCCTGGCAAGCCTGGGTTGTTCACTTTCTCCACCCTAGCCCCCATCTCTGTCTTGCACTCAGGGGTGCACCTGCAGTCTGCTTGATGTCTCTTCCATGACACAGGCCTTTGCCAACGTGAGCTGAGCAATGCCAACTTTTACTCCCCAGAGGAAAAGCAAGAAAGACGGCACACTAGACAGTAAGGAGAAACGGAAAGCAAGCTAGGCCTTCAGAGCCCATCACGAGCCCCACCTTTGTGGTGACCTGTGGTGCCCTCTTGATCCTTCCTTCTTGTAGCTGTACAGGGAACATAGATTAGGACAGGATGTGACATGGAGTCCCTACAAAGGAAGGGACAAAAGTGGAGAGCCCCTGGATTGGATGGGGATGGTGATTCTGTAGGGTGGTGGGAGAAAAGGGGCTCCTTAAGAGGCCTTCTTGGGGAGAAGAAGCCCACAGGGGCTTTAAAACTGCCTTGGCACATTTGCAAGGTGGAAGAAGGCTGAGGCTTGGGGGTTAGAACAGGGTCCCTGGTAGTGCCATGTGTTACAGCAGCCCCTGCATGTGTGTCCCACCTCTCCCACCCCCACAGCTGGATGGCAACAGTTGGGGGTCTTTTTCCTAAAGATCAAGGACAGAGAATGAGGAAGAGGCAGGCAGCAGCTGTGACTGTGGATCTTGTCAAGTGGTCTCTAGATGTGGCTGGTGGCTGGGATTTGGGGAGGGTGAGCATGCCAAACTGATAAACCAATGCTGCCCATCAGAGGTTTGGAGTGGTCCAGCAGAGGTCAAAGGTCAAGTCTCATGTCCCTGCACTCCACACTGTTTCTTCCTTCCCCTGTCACTCATACACAGTTCACCCCTTCTCCAATCTGGCTGAATGTGGGAAGGCTTCTCAAAGCCATCCATTCCCCTCTGTCACCTGTCGGTTCACGGGTTCACAGGAAGACAAGAATCCTGCAGGTTCCAAAGTCTTTCATTAAGGACCAGGATTCTCCCAAGCAGGGACACAACTGGGCAACAGCATAGATGCAATTCTGTGATCCTGTACTCACTGAAGTCCACCCTATTCTTCCTCAGCCCAGGCAGGAGAGGGGTGTGGAAGGTATGTCACCATCAAGGAAGCCTGGACAGCTACCAACTTCCTATCAGTTGGCTTCAGGGAAGCACCTGCTAGGGCAATGTTATATTTGGTGCCTTTTAGACTGCTTGGCTTCATCACACAACACAAAAGTAGCTCCGTTGTGTGCTTACAGCAAGAATGAAACCCAAGCAAAGTGCACATCTGAGTATTCCTTGGACCCACCTGAAAAGGGGGGAGATCCCATTGGACAGGTGTCTGGTGAGGCGGGAAAGGCACCAGACCATGGCAAAGACATCTATAGCCGTGAACTTGCAGAGACACCGAGGAGTGATGAGGTAATGTTGGAGGCTGAACATGGGCCCGCTGGAGTGATAGGATTTCCTGGGCCTGGGCTATTGTAGGATCTAAGGGTGAAGGTCTGAGGAGAGGAAGTGAGTGTGCTTTGCTCACTGGGGAGGAGCACAGGGCGGAGAAGCCACTTCAGACTAGAGGGAGAATCTGTCTCTGTGGTAAAAAGGGTTCTCTGCCTCTGCCCTACCGCAGCCTCCTCCTCCAACAAAAATGAAGAAGTACAGAAGGAACTGAGGAGGTGGATCACCAGCAATGGGAAAAAAATGTAATTAATGAAAGATAAGGAAGGAAGGAAGAAAGGAAGGAAGGAGGAGGGATAGAAAGAGAAGGAAAGGAAGGAAGGAAGGAAGGAAGGAAGAGATAGAAAGAGAAGGAAAGGAAGGAAGGAAGGAAGGAAGGAAGGAAGGAAGGAAGGAAGGAAGAAAACATATACTCCTTTTGTAGAGGACCCATGTTCTGTTCCTAGTGCCCATACGAGGCAGCTCATGGTGGCCTGTAACTCCAGCTCCAGAGGATCTGGCATCCTCTTCTGACCTCTTCAGGCATGGCAGCTCATGTACACATACCTACACACAGACAAGCACATGTACGTATAGTTCAAAATAAAAATAAATCTTTTTTTTAAGTACAGAAGATCCCTGATTTGTAACTGTCTGCATTTAGACATTTCAAATTTAAGTTTCAACTTTGAAGTGATGGAAGTGTACCCGTACAACCATCTGTTTTCCACTCTCAATGGGGTACTCAGTACATCACACAAGATAGGCAATTTTCCATTATAAAATCAGCTTTGTGTTAGATACATTGCCAAACAGGGAGCTTCCAACAGGGATTCTGAGCATCACTGAAGTATATTGGGCTGACCTATGGCTGGATACATTCTTTGTATCATGTGCTTTTGGAAGGCAACCCAATCATTAGTCAGGGAACATGTCTGCTCACTCCTGTTGACCATAAGTCAAAAGCTGGGGCCCACTAAAAAGTTGAAGTTGAATCATGCTGTCATATACTGTTCCCTTTGCCTAGCAACAAGGCCCTGGAATGACAACAGAGATAGCAATGGATCAAGCAGCAAAGGGCAGTTAAACAGAAGAACTGCAGCTCACAGGAGGAGCCCAAGAGAACTGGGCAAACATGAGGATCTGTGTTCACATCCCAGCACCTGCGTGAAACCCAGGCACTATGGAGAGTAGACACAGAGGTTTTCTGACCCCCCACTCAGCCCCAGATTTAGAGAGAGATCATATTTCAAGGAACTACCTAGAGCTCAATAGTGTGCACCTGAACAGATAAATAGACACACACATACACACACACACACGGGGGGGGGGGGGGAGACAGAGACAGAGACACAAAAATGAGAGACAGAGAGTAGACACACACACATACAGAGAGAGAGAAAGAGAAGCAAAAGGTTGCTTAGGTGACCTCAAAGTTAACAGGAATAATGAATAAACCAACAGAAATCCTTGGTATGTGAGCAGTTACTATACACATCCCAGCCTCTATACAGAGATAGAAAAGGCCTGAGCACTTCAGTTGCCAACACTTGAAACATTGTTTCCTGCTTTCAACATTAAAAAAAAAATAAGGCAGGCCAAGTGGCAAGGAGAGGCAGAATTAGAAGAGGCAAAGCCCCCACAATCAAACTGGACTCTGATATTGCACAAGTGCAAAATTATCAGGCAGGAATGTAAGGTATGACTGTAAGTTATGATGCTTATGCTAAGTGCACTAAAGGAAAAAGACACATAAAGGAACAGACAAGTGATGCCCATAGAGATGGAAACATGAAGAACAAAGAGGGGGGTCTGTAGAACTTAAAGCACCTGTGGTGGTCACCTGGCTAGAACTGGGCTTGGGCAGGGAAAGAGTATGCGAGCGTGAAGATGTGGCCGTAAACTTCTTAGGAACTAAAACATGACAGAGAAGACACGGGAGCATCTCAGCACGGCACCACGATCACAAGAAGAGTTTCTGGAATTCCATAGAGACGAAAAAGAGAGCAGCTAGAGTAAGAGGTACTTGAAATAAAAATACGCCTGAGAGTTTTCCAAAAAGGAATGGCAGATGCCAAGCGCACCTCGGAGAACAGCCACCAGAACAAATGCAAGCGTGTGCGAAGGCAACAGCACTCAGCCTGCAGAAAGTAAGAGGCAGAGAGGGGAGCGTGAGAGAGGGAGGTGTGGGTGGACAGCCAAGCAAATAAGCAGAAGCCTGCCCTGTGGAGGACAAAGAACCAAAATGGCGGCCAACATTCACCAGGCACAAAGCGAGACACTTAACATATGAAAGAAGAGCCCACCACCCCAGCTCTCTGTATTTTACACAAGTATCCTTCAAAAGTGAGGGTGAAATAAATGCTCTCTCGGATATGCAAACCTGGGGAGAAGTTGTCAGCAGTAGAAATGTCCTTCAATAAATGATGAAGGATGCCCTTCAGAGAGACAGAAAAGCTGTGCAGGTGAGGACCACACACCCTGCCGAGGAGGGAAGCACACTGGAGACAGAGAAAGGATGGGCTAGGTCTTTTGTCTTTCTTTTGTTTCTCTTGTTTAAAAGCTGCCTGGTCAGAATCACAGTGGCAGCAGTGGGCAGGTGCAACACATGGATGGATAATGGATGGATGGATGGATGGTTGACAGGAAAGTGGGGGATTGATAAAGGACTCTCCATTCTGATGACCCAAGTGGCTGGTGAAGCCATGTCCTGTACTTTGAGGGTGGACACGGGTTAGTTAGCAACTATGTGTTGGAAACATCCATCTTCGAAAAAGAAATGCGATTGATGGCCAACAAAGAACAAAAAGAAGATTGTATAACATTCTCAGTTCAAACCACAAGAGGCAGAAAAGGGCAAGGGCAAGTGCGGGAAAAGAAAGAGTTAAAGATACAGTAGGTGCTTACACAATTCCCATAATCCCTTTAGACCGGAATAGTCCGAAAAGCAGACTGTGAGTGGATCACAGGGGCATGTTATAAGTATGATGATACATTTGTTCTAAATGTAAAGAAGGGAGACAATATAGGCCATACCAATATAGACCAAAAGAAAGTGATGGAGTCCTAGTGAATTTTTATTGTCAACTCTGACACAGCCTAGAGTCACCTGGGAAGAGGAAGCCTCAGTTGATGAGCCGTCTTGATAAGACTGGCCTGTGACCCTGTCTGTGAGATAGCATCTTCATTGATGACTGATGCTGGAGGGTCCAACCCTCTGCAGGTGGGCCAGGCTGTATAATAAAATGAGATGAGCCTAAACCTAGTAGTGAGCCAGGGAATAGCATTCCTCCTCCGTGGTTTCTACTCCAGTTCCTGCATGCCATCCTGCCCTGACTTTGCTCAATGATGGACTGTCAGCTGTAAGCTGAAAAAAAGCCATTTCCTCTCCAGTGCTGCATTTGGCCATGGTGTTTATCTCAGCAACAGGAAAGCAAACTAAGACAGTGAATAGCTACAATCATTTCAGGCAAAGCAGAGCCGGGAATAGGGGAAACGACCATGAATAAAGGAGACGTCACACAGGAACAAAGGAGGAAATGCTCCACCAATGCATAAAGACCGATATTGTGTTATGGCAAAAAATAAAATAATAACAGAGGGCGGAAACGCAAACTGATGGCGCTCCAAGGAGAAACGGACAAATCCACTATTAGAGCTGAAGACTTCAACACCTTCTGTCAGTAACTGACAGTTCCAGCAGGCAAAAGATCATAAGGACAGAGTCGAACCCAACGGCACTATCAATCAACTGAATCTAATTGACATTTATGGACGACTTCACCCAACAACAGACAAATGCATGCTCTTCTCAAGCTCCCATGGGACATTAACCAAGATAGACATTGTGGCCCATAAAACACACCTTAACACATCGGAGACAATTCAAATCACAAATAGCATGATTCAGAACACAGTGAAATGAAACTGGAACTCAGGAACAGCAGGATAGGTGGAAAATTTCAAAAGTTAGGAGATTTGGCAATAGACTGTGAAACAACTTGATACTTAAAAAAAATTCCAGAGAAAATTTCAAATGTGTTTAAGGAACTAAAAACACAACTGATAAAAATCTGTGGGTAGAAAAAAATGTTTAAAGAGAAATTTAAAGCACTAATGAATGCATTAAGAAGGAAAAATTTCAATAATAAAATTTTTAAGGGACGGTTTAAAAAGAAAGCAATGAACTAAATCCAAAGCCAGTAAAAGAAAAGGATGATACAAACAAGAGAAGAGATGAATGAGAAATAGAACACCAATAGCTAGAAGCCAATGTTACAAAAAGTTGGTTCTCCAAAAGCTGTCATTAACAGTCATCAGCTGTAGGAGGCCAATCAAGAGATCAAAACTAATTACCAGCATCCTAAAGGAAAGGAGAATTAATGTGATCCTCCTATAATTATTAAAAGCAAATTAAGGAATCTTACAAACAGCTCTGCTTGCCACCAGTTATTAGATCTAGGGTTTTGGTTTTTGTTTTTGCTACTCTTCATTAACACAGTGACAAAAGTCCTAAACAATGCAATAAGACAAGAAAAAGGAGAAAGCAAACAGATTATGAACAAGCAAACGATAAAGCAGATTCAAAAGTTACAGGACTGAAACTTGGAGGACAATCCCCCCCCCAACAGATATCGTGCACGAGCAATGAACAGTTGAAATTCTCAGCTAAAACACATTCGTGTTAGCAAGAAAACAATGAAATACTTAGGTATGATTTTAACAAAAATACACTCAACTCATACACACACACACACACACAGAGAGAGAGAGAGAGAGAGAGAGAGAGAGAGAGAGAGAGAGAGAGAGAATATACAATACTCCAAAGAAATTAAAGAGTTCATAATAAATTAAAAGAGGTTCCATCTTTGTGAACAGGATGTATGTAGGAATAACAACTAAGGAAATAGAAATTATGAATTGAGAGGGAACTGGGGAAGGAGGACATGGGAGGGGTTAGAGAAAGGAAAGGGAAGGAGAGAAGATATATTTTTAAAAATTAAAAAAAGCTTTTGTGTAAAGGCAAGACTCAAAATTGTCAACAAAACACTATTAAATGTCTAAGTGAGGAGTCTGATACCAGGTGACTTCAAAGGTGATGGAGATATTGCTCAGTGCTTGAGAGCACTTGCTGCTAGTCCAGGGGATCCACGTGTATTTCTCATATCTATATCATGTGCTTAAAACTGCCTGTAACTCCTGATCCATAGGAATCCGATGCCCTTTTCACTTCTGCAGACAATGGGACACATGTGGCCTACAAGACATAGATGCATATACATAAGAAATATGGGGAAACTGTACTTTTAAAAACGTGTCACTCTTGACAGTGTGATTTAGGTAAAATCAAGTAGATCAATGGAACAGAACCAAGATCTCAGCAACAGACTCGCACCAACACAGGCAACTAGGTTATGCAAAAAGAGTGAACACACATCAATAAGGATGATCTTGGATATAAATGGTGCGGAGTAGTTAGACATCTGCATGCAAAATGCTCCAATGAATTCACAGAAGAGAGATCACTCCGAACAACCCAAACATATTTTAGATGGAAGCTAGCAGCAAAGCTACAGCCCTTGCTACAGACATTGCCACTGGAGGGGACAGTGTGGTGATTCCTTACAAAGTCAGTTTTGTTCACACTAGTCCCACGCTGGAAAGAGCAGAGACAAGTCCAGGTGACTCTGGGGTTGGAACTGGGGTGAGTTTCCAGTAAAAACCAAAAGTGCAATCCACAAAAGAAAAGTTGGTAACTTCTATTTTATTGAAGTAAATAAGTTCTACCCTGAAATGGCACTGTTAAAAACATCAAAATATAAATCAAAGATGGAAAAACATATCTAATACACTGACATCTACAACATAGGAAGAAATCATTATGTTGACTTCATCAAACTTTTGCAAATCCACATTAATGAACAACAGTTAGAAATGAATGAGGGGTGTTTTGTATCCTATGTCATTTGGGAAATGTAAAGCTCTACAATGAGACACTTTTCACAGCTATTAGATGCTAAAGTCCAAAGGCTGACAATATCATATAATTATGGGGATGTGACATAAGATGGGCTTGTCACTTATTACTGCTGAGACATGAAATGGCAGTTGTCACCAAAGGGGACAGTTTGGCAATTCCTTACAAAGTCACTAATTGTGTCTTTAGAAAGCAGTTTTGTTCACACTACTCCCAAGCTGGAAGGAGATCAAATTTTCTCCAACGTATGTGTGTATACACAGACCATAGGTCAGTCATCCATTGTAACCCTATTCCGTGAATAAAAATGAATTAAGATATAAAAGCCTCAAAAGAAATGGAGGGAAGGTCAGTGCTGGTTGCTAAATGAAGTCACTTTGTAAAGAAATGTTTCTGGGTGGTTCTGATCATAACACATGGCAGGAGAAGTGAAGCCACAGAGAGTAAAATGTCATGGCAGCCTGGAGTTTGAGGCAGGGAGAGTAGGGTAGATAGGTGAAGCTGGGGACGTTTTGCAGGTTAAAACTGGTCTGAATGGAGCTGCAAGGGTGCACCCACCACTCTGCGTTCGTTAAGACCCAGTGAACTTTACCACTCCAAGGGGAGGCTTAATGGAAACTATGGATTTTTGTTGACAACAGGATATGGATTTCTAAATGCATTCTCCAGCTTTGGTTTATGTTTTTTTTTTATTTTTTTAACAATGCCATTTTCAGGATAGAAGTTTTACATTTCAGTCAAATATGATGTATCAGCCTTTCTTCCAGGGATCCTACCTTTGACTTGTACTGAAAAGTCACCCCAGCCCCACTTGGATTTACTTCTGTCCTTCCTTCTAGAAGGCTTATAACTTTGTATCCAACTTATATTTTTAATCCACCATAGCTAGTTTCTCAACGGTTTAAGAATACTATAGTAACAATGTCTATCAACTATTGCCATGTTCCACCACATGCAACATGACAGCAACAGAGCATGCAGGGAAAAGCAATGTGGGAAAACAAACCTCACCATCTACCCATCTTCCTTTAAATCTAAAATACTGTGTTCATTAAAAAATAGCTGTTGGTACACCATTGAAATGGTGTCAGGTTGACTGTGACAAAACAGTTCATAGACATGCCCACTGCCTTATTGATGGAGGAGAGGAATGTCAGCAACATGAAAAGGGACCAGTGGCTTAGGGAGAGCCTGGAGAGGAACAAAGCTATAGTTTCCAAGAAGAGGAGACCAAGGAAGGACTTTCTGAGGCTCTGAATTTGACACAAATGCAAAACAGTTCTCCCTGCTTTGTGACATTGTGCTTACCCAGATTTTAAAATGAATTTGTGTGTGCATGTGTGTGCATGTATATGTATGTGTATGTACAAGAATATAACCAAACACGCATGTGGCAATCAGAGGGCAACTATCTTGGTACTATTCTTACACTGTGGATTCCATGGATAGAACCCAAGCCATCAGGCCTGGTGTCAAGTACCTTTACCCCCGAGCAATCTGGTTGGCCCTGACCCACCTTTTAATATTTGTGCTACTCAGTTTTGGAGTTTTGCCATCTATCAACTCTCCAGGAGCTCAGACCAGCACTGAATCTAGATTTTATTCCAAGTGTGTGGAAAACCACTGGGTAACTATAATCAGGATTGTTCATGTGTTATTCTGAGGCTGGGGATACTACCATGGCAAAGCTTAGGTTTAACCTCCAGTATCTCAAATAAAATAAAATACAAAATGAAATAAAGTATTCTGGCTGCTGTAAGCTGTCAGAGTATTGCAAGATGGCCATGGAAGCTCCTTAAAAAGTCTGATCTGCTAGGAAGTGAAGAGATGGGGATAACTTTCATTGGGGTTATAGTAAGGAAGGCAAAACAATGAAGACTCATTTGGGAGGAGAAGTCAGCTCTCCTTCTGAGGAACAAAGACATCAGTGGGATCTTAGATGAGGAGCTTGGATAATTAGGAAATGGGGAAGTTGACTAACATGAGGGAAAAAATGTATACAAAAAAACAACCTTTTTTCAGAAATGTATGATGTTGCCTTAGGTGCTTGGCATGAGACTAGAGAGTCAGAGGCAGGGATTTCATCTTTAAAACAACATTTGAGAAAGGAAGAAGAAACAGATGGAATAAAGAGGCAAAGGCCTAAGGAGATCCATGAGGTCATGACACAAAGTCCAATGACAAAGTCTAAACAGTAAGGTTCACCCATGTGATGACAGTAAGTGTCATACATTTGACCATGAGAAATTAGTGATTTTCATAAGATCTGTAGTGATGTGAAGTTGAGGTAGATAGATTACTGGAGGAGAAAAAAAATGTTGGGAATGGATCAATAGACCCAGATGGAAGATGGATGAAAAGGAAGTGAATACAGAAAGGAAAATGGAGGCATGTGGAGTAGACATGATGGATGACTGGAGGGATGGGTAGATGGATGTGCAGGTAGATGAATGAGTAGATGGATAGATAGATGCGTTAGGAAAAGGATAGATGAATATGTGGGCAAATAAATGAGTAGAAGGATGGTCATATAGAAGGAAGATTTGTCAGTTGTATTGCTTTAATAAAACACTGATTGGCCAGTAGCCAGGCAGGAGGTATAGGTGGAGTGACCAAAACAGGAGAATTCTGGGAAGAGGAAAGGCTCAGTCTGCATTTGTCACCTAGACACAGAGGAAGCAAGATGAGAATGCCTCACTGATAAAAGGTACCAAGCCAGGTGGCTAACACAGACAAGAATTATGGGATAATGTAGGATGTAAGAGTTAATAAGAAGCCTAAGCTAAAAGGCCAAAAAGTTTATAATTAATGTAAGCCTCTGTGTGTTTCTTTGGGGCTGAATGGCTGCAGGACCTGGGGGCACAGAAACCTATGTCAGCATGATTAGGCAGATTGATGGCTGAAATGATGGATGGATGACTGAGTGGATGGAGGGAAAGTGGTCTCATTTTCCTTTTATTGTTGTGATAAAGACTATGACCAAAGGAAAATTAGGAAGGAAAGGATTTATTTGGCTCACACATTCCATTAACAGTCATCGTTAAGGGCACTAAGACAGAAACTTAAGGCAAGGACCTGGAGGCAGGAGCTGAAACAGAGGCTATGGAAGATGGCTAGTTACTGGCTTGCTCTCTGTGACTTGCTCAACCTACTTTCTTACACAACCTGGACCACTTTCACAGGGATAGTAATATTAGCCCATAGTGGGTTGGACCCTCCCACATCAATCATTAATCAAAAAAATACTTTCACAGACTTCCACATAGGCAAATCTGAGGTAGGCATTTTCTCAGTTAAGAGTCCCTCTTCCCTAATGACTTTAGTTTGTGTCAACTTGACAAACACACACACGCACAACATAGAGGGGAAGATAATACTGGTAGGCCAGGCGATGGTGGCGCATGCCTTTAATCCCAGCACTCGGGAGGCAGGCGGATCTCTGTGAGTTCAAGTCCAGCCTGGTCTACAGAGCTAGTTCCAGGACAGACTCCAAAGCCACAGAGAAACCCTGTCTCGAAAAACCAAAAAAAAAAAAAAAAGAAAGAAAGATAATACCGGTAGATGAAGGGATGAAGTGGATAAAGAAAGAAAAGAGGAAGAAAGGGAGGGATGGGCAGATTTAGGCAGCCTGGAACTACCTTCCCAGAGGTGGCACTGCCCACAATAAGGGAAGGAAACTGAGGAAAGTAACTGACGCCATGCATGGAATGTCACCCAGTCCCATGGAAATGCCATAGCCAAAGCCAAAGCTGAGTTGCTGGAGGTCATTTGTGAGGACTCTTTCTACTTAACAGACACAAATCCCCTCATGCCTAAGAAGCAAAGCTTAGAATTTACTGCTTTCAATAACCGAGGTCCCTTCAGGCTGTATTGACTTTCTGGCTCTGCTGGAGCCAAGGGTTCCATGGTACCCTCAGGGTCTCCAGCTCTGCTTTGCACTGACTTCATTTAAACAGTAGATATTTTTTTGTACTATGTTGTCTTTTTTTATTTTTATTTTTTTCACAGTTCTGGGAATTGAACCCGGAGCCTTGTTCATGCTAAGCAAGCACTCTCCAAGCACTGAGCTGCACCCCAGCCCCGCAGCAAATTTTTAACAGTGGCGATTTCCCTGAAGAAGATGAAATTGGTTCTTAGTGGATGAAAACAAACCAACAACTTGCCAAAGCCTTTCTATTGTAATTATTTGTGGCTCTCATAGGAAATGCGGTATACAGACAGATACAAAATTACATTAGCTATATTCACATTTAATGAGATGTGTGGGAGTGATTAGGGCAGAAAATCTCTAAAAAACACTTCCTGGGGCCAATAATAATAAGGACGACAAACAACGAATTATAGACGGTTAAAGACAGAGTTCTTGTATGATGACAAGATTCCATACCTCCAGAGTCTGAGCCCAGGTAGAAGAATTCGCCCTTCCCGTGCATTCCCACCAGTGATCCTCAGCTTATCCTCCTTGACCAGGTTTGATCTGTGCCCATCACTAAGTCTCTGAGAAGCCAGGACTCAGACATATGACCACTTGGTGGCTTTATAAAGGGAGTCAATCTCACTGAAGCAAAAAGAAGATTAATTAGTAGAGAATGAAAGGGGAAAAATGTGACCCAGGGAAAGACCGAAAAATTCATGGGTTAGACCACGCCTCTGCTGACTACATCTGTCATGGAAAGGGAGTCTGTAAGTCAGAGTTTCTCAACCATTGACCAGGGAAGTATGAGTAGAGTTGCCGTGTCATTGGCACAAAAGCCTATGGACAGCCTTGTCCTCTGCTCAAAGCCCCTGGGGAGTGAATCCACAGGTGGGGATGGATCTTCTGTGAACCAGGGTCTCTGAAAAACCCAGGGCATCACATGCTGGGGGAGAGGGCGGGGCAGTGTTTTAGTCATTGACAAGTGGGTGTATTTGTTACTGCAGCCTACGCAGAGCTGTGCTGACTGATAGGCTCAGGGGCGAGTTGAGATAAGATGGGCAAAGGATGTTGCTGCTTGGTATATAAACAAATTCAAGGAATGGTAAAAACCAAAGACTGCAGGAAAGAGCAGAGAAATAACAGTCATGGGGCGTTTCACTCCAGTGTCAGTGACTCAGTTTCCCCTGTCACTCATAGCTGCATTTCTTTAAGATGTTTTGTAATGTATCAGTGATGTACAGTAGTTAGTTTTGAAAAGGTATTTCCACACAAGTATATCATGTTCTTTGGCCACAGTCACCCCTGTATTATTGCTTTTCTCACTGCTGTGATGAAATACCTGACATAAAGCAACACAAGGAAACAAGGTTTGTTTGTTTTTTTCTTGGCTCAGAGTTTAAAGTTGCAGAGTGCAGCTCACTGTGTCTGGGGAGGCATGGGAGCAGGAGCAGAAGCCATGGCCACATTGTGTTCATCATGACGAAGCATGAAGAACAAGGCCAGTGCTGTTGGTCCACTCACTTTCTCATCCTTTATTGGTTCAGGGTCCCAGTCCAAGGAATGGTGCTGCTCACTCTCAGGCCTGCCTTTCCCTTCTCAGTTACACCTCCCTGGAGCCACCAGAGTCTCCTACATCATTCCAGCTTCAACCGAATCAACAATGAAGATGGGTCATGATGAGCCCACCACTTGCCAACCTGTTACTCAACTACACTACATTTTTTAAAGTTAATTTAAAATTTTTGAGAATTTTATATCTGAGTAGCATATTTATATTATTTCGTGTCCTTGCTCTCCCCACTGCCGCTCTCCCCATGCCCTCCAACTCCCTCTCAAATTTATAACCTCTTTTTAAAATTACTGCACATTATATATATATACAGCCTGCTGAGTGTATTTAAAGTTGTTCATGTGTCTATGAGCTCAAGGCCGACCACTGGGATTGGATAACCTATTGGGGTCACATACCTGAAGAAAGACTGATTCTCTCTCTCTCTCTCTCTCTCTCTCTCTCTCTCTGTAGCTCTTCATGTAGAGGGTGAAACCTTGTGAGACTTCCCTCATCCAAGCTGGCATGTCAATTGTTCTTAATGTCCAGGTCTTGTTTCGGTGACCATATTAAAAGGCTTAAGAATTTTGTTTAGATTATGTGTGTGTGTCTGGGGACAAGGAGTACCTG
This sequence comes from Neodon shergylaensis, assembly GCA_025134845.1. NCBI lineage: Eukaryota > Metazoa > Chordata > Mammalia > Rodentia > Cricetidae > Neodon > Neodon shergylaensis. The sequence goes on from JABTXL010000186.1 coordinate 1,350,377, forward strand.
TGAACACGGTGTCTGCAAAGGCCAGAAGAGGGCATTGGGTGCTCTGGAGCAGGTGTCACAGGTGCTTAGGAGTTGCTCAATATGGGAGCCATCTCTCCAGCCCCAACCCCATCACTTTTAAACTGTAATATTCCACCTTGTCTTCAAAGACTCATGGTCACCTCAAATTGCAAAGTGTGTTTATTCATCTGTGAGAGCCTCACACACCTGGGATGTTTGGATGCTTTTATGTCACTTGCTGCTCTTCAACTATTTCAGTGATTGCTTGAATTTACAGAGTCCGAGCCAAAGAGATGGCTCAGCAGGGAAAGGTACTTGCTGCCAAGGCCTGTGCCCTGAGTTCCTTCCCTGGTTCCTTCACCAGGGTGGAAGAAGAGGACAGACTCACATGTTGTCTTCTGAACCTCTACATGAGCACAGCGGTATACTCATAGATAGATAGATAGATAGATAGATAGATAGATAGATAGATAGATAGATAGATAGATAGATAGATAGATGGATGGATGGATGGATGGATGGATGGATGGATGGATGGATGGACGGACGGACAGACAGACAGACAGACAGACAGACAAGGATTTTATCCTGCATTCAAGTGTGAACTCTTTTCATTGTCTGCGTTGTATTTTCTGACTTCTCGAATGTGGATCCATCAGCTTTGGAGAGATTTTTCTCACAGTAGCTCCTCCCCTTTTGCTACTGTACTATTCATGTTATTTACTATTTTCTTCAGGATTTTTGACATAAGTCTTTTTTTAAAACTTATTTTCATTTTATGTATATGGGTAGCTTGCCTACATATATATCTGAACACTGTGTGCATAAGGTACCCATGGAGGCCAGAAGATGGCATTAGATTCTCTGGGAGTAGGTTTACAGATAGTTGTGAGCTACCATGTGGGTGCTGAGGAACAAACTTGGGTCTTTTGGAAGAGCAGCCTGTGCTCTCAACTGCCGAACCATCTATGCAGCCCTGGATAAAAGCCTTTTTGATTGTCCGATTCTTACCAAATGTCTCTCAAGCCAGCTGCTGTGTTTTACAGCATACGCACCTCCTGGCTTTCCTGGGTGATCTTCCTCCAGCCTCCAGTGCACTTCCATTCTTTGTACAAGCCACTGGGAAACACATCAAGTGAGCTCCTCACTTGCTGCATTTGTATGTTTGGGGGTTTCTCTTTGCTGCTTTACGAAGTCCTCCATCCCATTTTACTACTTCAAGTCCCCTGTAGAGATTTTAAGCTTGGCTTCTCCATCTTCAAAGGTAGAGCATATAATCAAAAGATTTACATTTACAAAGCTCCCTGTCTGGCGCTCCAGTGGTCCACTTTCGTGTCCTCTTCCTCTCGGAGTTTTCGCTCATGTTCTCTTGCTGCTCTGTCTACCTACTTATCTTTGATTGTGTGTTGGAAGCTGCTCTTGAAGAGTTGTTTAAAATTTCACTTTGAGTCTACATTAAAGAGATGGAGCAGGAGGGAGGCTGGGGGGGGCAGGGAAGAGCAAGGGGTCTCTCTGAGCTCTGAGAGGCCCTTAGGGAAGCATGCTTCAGAGGAAGCTACATGTCCCAAGGCCGAGACCACACAGGGCAGTGACTCTAGCTTATAAGGTGACCAGAGAAGCCACAGGGTGGAGTATGAGAGGGAACAACTTCTTGGCCAAGCAAGGGAGGTGGGTGAGGCAAACAGGCCATGTTTGCTGCCCTGGACTTTTTTCTAACAAGGAGAAGCCACTGGAGATTAGGTAGAGGGTGAATTGGTAAGGCTGACCTCTACAGGAGCCAGAGGAAATGGTGGTGTTCTGGATTAGAGGTAGAGAACTGGGAATTGTGGTTATGGGTGGTCTGAGGGGAGTCACATGACCTGGAGGCTGACTGACACTAGGGGAAGGTGGAGAGACAGACACATCAGTACAAATTCTGAGACCACCTGTGGTGAGTGGCTGAAACTCAGTAGAGCCTAGAAAGGAAGCGGGTGTCGATGGCATGATTTCCACAAAGTGAGATCAAGAACTGTGAGGTTCTTCTGAATTAGGGGTCCCTATGCTCAAGGACACATTTCTGCTGAGGAGCTGTCCCCATAGAGGGTCACTGAGTTCTTGTGGGGGTCCTTTCTCTTTAACATGGCCATCCAGACCTGCCAAGCAATCAGGAAAGGTTCCAGGCTGAGAAGATTCTGGATACAATCTCTCTGGGCATGGCAAACACAGGCCACACAGTCCACACTGAAAACTGGTGAGTGGCCCAGATGGCCATTGGGAAGATTCTGGAACATAGTGGTGACAGCCTGGCTCCTACCCATAAGCCTCCTCCTGGACTGCACATGGAAGGGACCGAGGAGAGGAGTGCCTAGGGGAGGGGTCTCAGGAAGCATTTCCTACAGTCACAGCTATGGGCTCATACTGGGCGTGTCTATGCATCTAGCAGCAGCTGAAGGACTCTTGATTTTCAGGGGTAAACAATCTCCAAGGGATAATAGAAGCTAAGAGGCTCATGGGTGGTAGTTTCTGAGACGCAGTGATTTCTGAGGGACCCTGGTGTTCACAGAAAGTCTGTCTAAGGCACCTAAGAGTTTGTGGGTGATCAGTTTTCTAAGGGGCAGTGATTGCGGAGGACTAATATTTATAGGACGTCTGTGTCTGAAAAGCAGCAAGAGCTGAGAGGACAGAGTGCTCCCAGGCAATCTGTCTGCAAGAGGCAGTGGGCTGCCCCTGGGCCCCATTGCGTGTGTTCTGCAGTGTCTGGGCAGTACCGTGGCATGGTTATCATGAGCCAGGACCCCTCATTGCAGGTACCCAGCTGGATCCCACCTGGCAGCCTTCATTTGGAAGGTGCTGGCAGCCACAGAAACCTTTCTGTGGGCTGACTGCCATCAGCAGGTGGACCTCCAGGAGAAAGCCAACATCCCTGGGAATCAGCCTCCATGGGTGGCATAGGAGAAAGCTAGGGCCTGAGCTAGGAGCTGTCGCTGAGGCTTTGGAGAGCCCTTAAGTGCTAGCTGACGCTGAAGTGACACTAATGTGACCCTTGCCTGATGCCTCCCCTCTTCCCTAGAGCCCTCCCTCATAGCCATACACAATGGGCTCTGTGACCACTGGATGCAGACTGGGGCCCATGAGCCCTCCGCCTATTTTTGCGGGAAAGTGTCACTTGGAGTCTAAGTCTATGAAGTCACTGGGCTCCCAGGAATAATGACTGCAGGCCATAGTCCTTGCCCCAGCAGGTGTACAACCCATGGCCTTGAAACTTTCAAACCATTAGAGGGTGCTGCACTAGAGTGAAGGCTTCTGGCCCCAAGTTCAACCTTGCTTGATTGCAGAGTTTTCTGGAAGGCGGTTGGCCACCATGATGATAAGAAAAATTAACACATTTGCACCCCAAGTGCTGTGGCGCATGAGGGCGAGCCCACTGGTGCATGCAGCCCTTGATGTCTGTTGGGCAGCCCCACTTCAGTGAGCACCCTGAATGTCACAAAACTCAACACCCAAATATTTGTCTTCGGCGAGTTCATACGAGAGTCTGGAGCATCATCAACTAGTGTGTACATATTTGCAGACTGTGTTCAAGCTGTGACAGAAAAACAAGAAGGCAGAAAACAGGTCTCCATGATGGCCTTGTTGTGACAAGCCATGGAATTTATGTCACAGGGAGGATTACCTGGCTGAAGCCACATGGTATGACTCGTTAGTGAATTCCTCTGAAGTCAGGGGCTCTCTTCTCAGCCCCATGCTTCTCATCCTGTGACTTTGTCCATCCAGGTGCCTCCTCAGGCCTCAGGCCTGTCCCCAGATGTCAGCAGTCCCTGCCTTTTGGGGTTGCTAATGGGAACCAGAAGGCCTCTACACAAGTTTGCAGATGCTGCCTGGCCTGTGCAGGGCCAGTCAGTTGTTCCCAGTTTTCACAGGAAATAAAAGCTATAGAAGGAAAGGAACGTGTAGAAAGCTCCATTCTGATACCTTCTGATTGACTTTAAACTTTTCTCTGTTTGCCATGATGTGCGTGTGCTGATCTTACAGTGAGAGACAAAAGTGTTCTGAAATATAGAAGACTCTACCCCAGGATGAGCTAGCTGGAGCCTCCCAGGCAGGGAGCAGCCTTGGCCCCCCAAGGGAGGAAGATGCACTCAGTATATATGGCCGCGTTCTCCTTCCTTCCTTCTTCCGTGAAGTCTGCAGGCCTGTGGTCAACTGGAGGAGCAAGCATACCCCATCTTCAGTTAAATCCACTCTAAGCCACTTCAGCCTTGTCCTTGAGAACTGATTGTAGGCCAGATGGATCTCTGCACACTTACCAGCCCCTCCAACACTTTTTAGAATACACCTTGGTTTGGCTCCAAGAGCAGCTTGACTGACGGGCTTGCCCTCCTGATGTCTGTGGCTCCTTTTCCCTTTTTTATTAAGCCTAACAAGATTGCTTTCTACAGCACGCGCTCTGGTTACTACTCTCCACAGTTCTTGTGGCTCTGCCTTGGTTAGCACGGTGATCTCCTTCTCAGAACACCTACAGTTTAGCGTCTCCTGGTCATCAGCTTGCTGACGGTAGCCTGACAATCAGACACAATTATCTCTCAGTGACTACCGGGGACTGGCTTCAGAGTCTCTGAGAATGTGGAAACATGGTAACGCTCAAGTCCTTTCTGCAGAACTGTGTGGGGTTCACACAGAACATAGAGTTCTCCCCACCAGCTTAGTCTTTTAAAAATAATTTGTTCATCACTATTACTGTGTGCATGTGACTTAGGGGGCACACTGATGTCACAAATCAGGTTTGAGCCCTGACAAATAGTCCTGATCTCTGGTTGGAACACCAGACTGAAAAATTAATGCAGAATGGGGCGGGGTGGGTGTTGTTACTTTTCTCCTTGCTGGGCTGAAATATCCACCAAAAACAGTCTCAGGAAAAGACTGTGTCATGGCTCCCATTTGAGGGTACAGCCCATCATATCAGGGAAGGCTTGGCAGCGGGAGCATGGGGCAGCCTGCCATTGTGTCCCAGTCAGAATGAATGCTGGCGCACAGCTCAGTTTCTCCCTTTTATTAGTCCCAGGACCCCGGCTCACGGGATGGTGCCATCCACGGCTATTTTTCCTTCTCAGTTAACCCATCCTAGGGGTTTCCAGGTGCTTGTCTCCTAGACGATGCTAGAGCCTGCCAATTTGACAGTATTAATTTTGCACGGTGTCCTTCTAGGAAACAGCCAAGAACTTGCTTCTCCGTCCCTCTCATTTCACGTCTCAGTATCCTGCAGCCTTGGCACAAACCTGGAGAATCCAGTTCCAGGTTCAGCCTTGCGATCCTCCCGCCTTTATTCTGGGGAAGGCAATGCAGCACTAGTCTCAGCCAACAGTCCCAGATGGCAAGAATTGCTTCCTGTTGCCTTCCCCTGGCTTGCTAGCTGGGGTATCCTGCATCTTCTGCCTGGCCTCTGAGTGCTTCTGACTGCTTAGTCTCTAGATATAGTCCAGTCCCTGCTGGGCACCAGCCACTACCCAATAGGCCCATATCCAGGTCACTCCAACATAGATCTAGTCTTGTCTGTTTCCAGTGCTGTCCCTTTAGGTTCTTATCAAGTCTACTCCAGGCACCGTTCAGTTGTCTCCCCTCTAGTGTTTCCCAGGCCCCTCTCAGTGCTGCCCATTTCCCTCTGCTGCACTTGTTCCCATTATACAAAGGCTGAAAGGTAAAGACATACAAGCTTGGGGGACTTTGCTGTGTCTTGCAGTAGGCGTGGAGATATCCATTGAGATCATTTATTTTATTAAATGCTGTGGGTAAATTAAATACCTCAGGGTACCCACAGCTATCTTATGTGTCATTCAAAAGGAGAGATGCCATCCAAAAGGAAGCTATAGTGAGACTGGAGCTGGACCACCCTGAGGGGAGATACTCCCTTCTGGCTCATTTTAGGTGCCCATCGCTGCTGTGACACTTGGTTTTGAAGCCAGCATCCCTCCACGTTCACCCAGGAAGGATATGGGTGGCATGGACACTGGAAGCTGTTATCCGTGGTGATGACAATCTAGACGGATGCCATTAGCACCAGAGAAGACAGAATACTTGGGTGAGGAATCATGGGAGCATACTCAGAAGCAGGTGAATGAGAGAGTCTCACCTCTGCTCAGCCTGCAGGGACTTAGCGCCACTGGGAGAGGCTCAGAGAAGTTTCCTAACAGGATGCCGGAGTGCTAGGTGTCTTTGGTTTAGAGACTCCATCATTTGTGTAGAAAGCACCCTGCCAGGGGACACTGTGCTCTCCAGGGCCCAGGTGGTCCTTTAGTGGACAGTGATTAAGAACTATTTTCCCTAAGGTATCAATAGAGAAAACCCACAGACTCTTTGTCAACATGCCTCAGAATAGTGCTCTTTGAAAATGGCTCCCACTGGCGTCTGATCCAAACCTACGCTGTCTCCGTGTTGTGAACACAGACTCCCTGTCTCAAGGGCACAGTCACATAGGAACAAGGTCAGATGTCGCATGTCTGACTAGGATCCTCAGGGCTATTACAGTCTCCCTGCCCTGATGAGAAAATTAAAATAACCAGGTACTGGTAAGCTAACACAGGAAGGGGAAATGAGACACAGAGAGACTGAGGAACTCCATCCTAGGCCCCATGTCTAAGCAATCTACCCACTACAGAGGGAACTGTAGTAGTTGGTGGGAGTTACAGCCCCGTTACCTTGGGTATTGCCTCTCTGGTCAGATAAACTTGGAAATCAAGGTGGGAAACCCCAGAAAGGTCAGGGATCCTGCCATGTTTCCTCCCACACCAACACAGAGTGGACCACTAGCAGGGGTGGCCTAAGAGCATCTCATAGCCATCATGGCACAGGTGGGTAACCCAAACTGGTTTTAAGAGTGAGTAGACTAAGACACGAATGGTCAGGAACTGGTGTTGGTTGACATTTGTCTTTCTGACAGAGGCCGATTTCAAGGGCAAAATCTGAGGCCAGGAGGCTTAATTCTTGCTGCGTTGCTAGAGTGTAGAGGCTGAGAGAGGTTGGGACACCAGTCTAGGATCACACAGCAGGCACCCAGTAACTCCAGAACCACTAAAGGCCATCCTAGTTCCTCTACACAGATGCCTAACTTCACTGTGGGACCACGTGTGCCTGCCTCAAAGGGGACCAGCTTTCTGTTGATGGCTACATTTTATTTTTATTGTATCCCAAGGCAGGAAAAACATAGGTAGAGCAAAAGAACATGGTTCAAAAGGAAGGTGACTGTGTAGGTTATTCTGTTCTTGAGCACAGAGTCCTGACCAAAGACTACTGTGTGCTCGCCACCCATCCAGCATGTGACCTAGAGCATTCTGAGGTCTCTTGCCATCCTTGCGGAGAGGCGAGGTGAAGGGAAATGGAAGGGGCTCTTTGTGAGGGCGTCATCCCACAGATCCAGTTCCCCCACTTGGTGCTCCTTTCATGGTCTAGCGTCCCCCATGGCAGGGCAGCGCTAATGAGGTTCCCACTCACTCTATTGTGTCTTCTCATCCTCCAGATCTCTTCATTCTTATGACTCCAGACATGAGGTACTAGGAAGCCTAAAAAGTCCTTGGTTGTTTCTGGTTGCAGGACCCATGGTGAAACCACTGGAGCCTGGGCCACTTAACAGCCATAAACAACACTGCTGCTGTTGTAGCCAAGAGAGGAAGAAAAATGTGAAAATCATCCCGCAAGATTCTGCCTTTCCAACACTTTCTGTCACTCAAACATTCTGTCGCTTAAGGGCTAATGCTGGGCAGGACAAGCACCGTGAGGCAGTGGGCTGCAGCTGGGCAGGTCTTGAGCCTCGCAGCAACCCAAATCTTCCACCCATGGGCAACTCTGGGATGAGATGGCTCATCAATATCTGTGTGTTGTCTTTGTCTTTGTCTAGGAGTATCCCGTGGCCTCTTCCCTCCCTAGAGGCCCTTGGGCAGGGAGGGTTGGCTGGTAGCTAGGAGGCAGGATGGATTCCCCAAGGGCCATGTGGGCACCTGAAGGCCGAGGACGTCTGCAGGAGGAATGAGCAGTCCTGGATGAAAACCTGACAATGGAATTGGAAATGATGTTTCCCTGCAAAGGGATGCTAAAATAAACACTCCGGAGCTGGCACGCATTCGCTGTGCCCTGCTTCTCAACACAGCCGAGATTCACTTACGATCGTGTTGGTTATAAATTGCAGCCTGCATTTCTCATATCAAAATGCACAGCCAGTGATATTTAACGCTAAAGAAATATATCCTCCAGCAATGAATACAGTCAGAAATTACTCACCGAATTTAACCAAGGAGAGAGCGATGCCATGGAGATGTACTGCATAAATTCGGGCATGTGGGACAATGGCCACCGTTTATTAACATTTTATCTCCTCCTGGAACTGTTTGACCTTGCTTCAGCAGTTTTATTGGGAGCAAGATCTCTGGACGCTCCCATTTTCCCCCTTTCCAAAGCAGCCCGAGTTGCTCTGAGCAGTAAATACGACTAAAGGTGTTCATTGACTGATGTCTCCTTTAACACAGCCCAAGAAAAATGTGGAGAAAATCCCCTGACCCCCCCCCAAAAGGAAAATAAAATCAACCCTGCCTTTAAATACACGGTAATTTAGGCCACTTAACCACGCTGCAGTTCATAAAGGAGAGATGAAAGCAAATTACCTGCAAGGAGTCAGGGTCTCCGACAAGTGCCGGGGCTCAGTGGCATTGCATATTGGAGAGGGGACTTGGGGGTCCATATTGATGAATGCCACCAAATTAAATCCATTCATACAAGCCAGGACCATGCGCTGAGCACCAGATCTTCCTCTGGTCTTGGGCCACCGGGAAGCCATCAGAGATTCTGGTGTGATAAAAGCCTATGACAAGACCTCTAGGGGTAGGGGTAGAGAGGACCACATGATGGACAGCTGCAAGATGGGTGAGGGGCTGCATGGCAAGGGGCACCTCTTTCTTCTTGGCCCTGCCTCCCTGAACACTGCATGGCTATCTCTCACCTCCCACTTCACTGAACACACTCAGGACAGCTAGGGGGGCCTCCCCCAAACAGGACAGTCATATGGACAGGTGCACATTAGCCATAGGGAGTTCCACAGACCATGTGCCCAAGACCCAAGACCCAGTACCACATCTCACCCTTAAAGCTATGGCAGGTGAAGAAAGGGGGAGAACTTTACCACGGTCATCTGTGGCTATATCAAAACCCTTCTTTACCTTTATGAAAAACTCCATGGACGCCATCCAAGTGCTGAGCAGGATTCCAGGTGTAGGACCCTTCTCTAGATTACCAAACCTAAAAGTAAAAATGACTTTATATGTTTCTTTTCTTACTGTAGCCATGACATGTGAATTACACAGAAGCAAGGCCATCCCAAGATGCGAAGACAAGAATGACAGGCAGCCAAACCCTTCCACTCAGAAGCATAGTATTGCACAGAGAATCCCATCTCTCTCTTGAGAGATATATAGGAATAAGACAGAGAGACAATTGTAATAACTACATAAAATGTTCCATGTGGTATTTAGTTTCATTCTTTTTAAAGTATTTAAAAAGGAAATGATGTGAAATTGGAGAACTTGTTATACTTTGAATGGTTTTAAATAGAGTGTGTGTGTGTGTGTGTGTGTGTGTGTGTGTGTGTGTGTGTGTGTGCATCTGCATGTGCACCACATGGCTGTAGTACCTTCGGGAACCAGAAGAGGACACCAGATCCTTTGGTGTAAGAGTCTCTGGAACAGGAGTTACAGGTGACTGTAAGCTGCCATGTGGGTGTTAGGAGTGGAACCCAGGCCCTCTGCATGATCAGCCAGTACTCTCAAACACTGAGCTACCTTTCCAGTTCCATTAACCTAGTTTTGACCACAAGCAGTATCTTCCAAAAAGGCTTTTCTGACAATAATTGTAAAAAAAAAATGCCTGAAATTATTTTTCCTTGATGTATTTTGTGTTGGGCATTGTATCTGATGACAACTTACCTGAGTGGAAAATGAGGAGACCCCTTCCCCTGTGGCCTGTCCCCATCCTCTCTGGTCTCTCACCCTTCCAGTTGGAGACACATGGCCCTTTATGTTGGCGTAATATTTTCTGGGAAGAGCAGTGTGAGGTTGTTAGTGGAGTGTGCCCATGCATATCTCCATGGCAGAGTCCGCTGTATACTCAATCTATGTGGGGTACAAAAGACACAACCCATTGTTCCCAGAGCCATGATGAACAAAGTGACAGAAAATAGAGTCAAACATAGAGACAAGGATGCACTCAAGAGATGCAGTGAACTTGGGTGGTGTGAACCTGCTGCCAGGGTTCACAGGCTGAGCTCGGCAGCCCATAACAAGGAGCACATGGCAAACTGGCGACAATGAGCCAATACAGATGAAGCTTCCAGATGAGCACTCGTTTGAATCCTTCATGCTCTATGAGTAGAGTGTGTGATATCTTCAGAGAAGCTTCTCGTTACAGATGTTGGTGATTGACACAGAGACCCACAACTATCAGTGATAGATGACTACAAGGAAACAATGTTTTCTGCTTGCAGCAAAACAGCTGCCCTGTGATTCCACAGTGATCGAGACAGAGTGCCAAAGACTTGTGCAAACTGAAGGCAGATAAAATCCCAGCATAAAGAGGGATGGTGGGCAGAAAGTCCCACCCCTAGATGGGGAGCTATTGGCAACCGATAACTGTCAGGACAATGAGGATAAGTTTTCTTTAAGGGTGTGGTCCCAGTTAGATTGATGCTCTAGTGGCCCACATATCCAAGAGTGTATGCATACAACAAACTGGACTTGATGAGTTGAAAACACTTAAAGTTGGGTTCTAAAAAGAAGTGGGGTCATATCTGGGCAGAATTGGGGGAACAGAATGAGTGGGGTTGAAATATATTGCATGAAACTCTCAAAACACTAGGAAGAAATGGTGAGAGCTGCAATACCGTCACAGCACAAGACAGAAACATCCCTCCTCGCTGCCAGGAACTGCTAGTCTGTCTATCTGTGAGGACAGCCATTCATACCACTGCCTGTGAGAGGTCCATTTTTTTCTAACTGTCAACTTGACACATGCTAGACTCAGCTGGAAAAAAAGAGTCTCAATGAAGGCTTGTCTAGGTTAAGTAGGTCTTTGGGCATGTCTGTGGGTGATTGGGTGATTATATTAACTGGGGTGGAAAGACACACCCATGGTGAGCAGCAGCATTTCCTGGGTCTGGACCCTGAACTATCTAAGGCTCTTCTGTGTCCCCTAATGTCACAAGACTTGTGTTCTTTTTCAGCACCCACTGAGGCCAGACTGAAGTTCCCGGATGCCCCATGACCCTCTCTCTGTTTTCTATCACCTAGTCGCCAAGGTCCTAACTCTGAGTGCTCTATGTTGGGTGGATAATCACATCTCCCTCCTTTCCTCACCTCCTGCCATGATAATCGCTCTCCCCATTAGTTCTTCTTGACAGTGGGTGAGCCACCATGGTCCATGCCCAACATGGATACCCACTGAACAGTTGGTCATGCAGAAGAGAAACCAGGACCAACTTAGTTCTAAAAGGTGGTTTCCAGATGGGTCATAGGGAACTTATATGAGTGACTGGGAGGTGAAGCAGGAAAAAGAATTAAGCAGAGATAGTTCCCATAACATATGGCTAACCCAGAGCCACCTCAGAGAATCAAGAGCTGCAATGGGCAGAAAGCAACCAGGCCTCATCCTGAGGGAAATGCCTTGGATTGGCTGATGGAGATGTCCCTCAAGGGATAGGGTGCATCCTGAAGTATCTGCCCATGAGCTGATACTTCCTTCCAATGAGATTGCAGTGTCCTCAGGTAGGGGCCCCACTGTGTGGGTTTTTTGTCTCACTGCCCTATCAGTCTGCTGATACTCCTGTCCATCATTCACTTCACCAGGCCCTGCACTGGTCCATAGAGCCAGGCTAGAAGCCCATTGCCCCAGGTCAGAAGCCCCAGCCTTCATGTTTCCACTCAGCAGGAACCTAGACTTTAAACACCGAGAGACTTAAAGAAGTCATGTGCTTACAGGTCACAGACAGACAACCTGTGCCCAGCCACTATGATTCTCAGAGTTTGGCACCCCAAGATCAGCATGGTCCCATACCAGGACCATGAGGGTATGTATGTGACCCCACTCTCTGCCCTCCATGAGGCCTCTTACCATTTGAAGACCTAAATGCATTAGCATTTATGAGGCTGGGAGAGTCATTTACCAGAATACAAAGCTTTGTCCTTAAGACCACAAAGCATTTGTACCCCTCACTTTAAATCCAGACAGGCCTGGTCTATATCCCTATGGATGTTGGATCACTCCAACCCTCTTTCTATGTTATCCACAGTCTTGCTAAGAGAAGAGACCTTCTTTTCCAAGGGAGCCTCTCTCAGAGATGGGGCCAGCCATGGCCCCACAGGGCTCGGGTTCATCTTAGATAAGACTGTGTAATAAGCCAATTTGCTTATCATCCTCAAGGCAGTGAATCAATTCTGAAAGAGCAAAGGCTTTGAATCCAGATAGACACAGCAGAGCAGCAGCTAGTCCCCAGGAGAAGAGGTCTCCACAGAATCCTATTCTTCTTTATCAAAGAAGGCGATGAACCAGAAACAGTCACGTTAGTGGGAAGAAATCCAACAGATTCCAGACCCTTTCACCCGATCCATGCTAAGGACAAGATGAGCTGACCTCACTCCATGCCCTTAACACACCCTTAAAATTCTTTACCCCAGATCTCTGGGGGATCTGACATACTGGCCAAGCTTAAGGTGGCCCCTGGAGGGCTTAGGCATCAATAGCATCCTGCATTTTATGAATACATATGACAAATATGTCCCTCCTCCTCTGGTACCCTCTCTTCCCCAGATCTGGTAGATTGGATAGACAGACTGGTTCAAGAGAAAGGACCTCTCCTCCAGCTCCAGCATCCATCCTCTGCCCAGAGCCAAAGTTCACATCTCCCCTGAGCTATGTTCTAATCCTAACCCCTTCCTAGTGGTCTTGTACATTACCTTGTCTGCACAGTTTGGGTCCCAGAAACCTGACTAGCGGCTGCAAGGAAATGAAAATAGACAGAAACACAGACATCCGAGTAGAGAAGCCGTGGTCAGGAGGGCTGGACACACTCTGATGGAGTGGCACCTCTTACAACAGCCTGGAGACTCCGCATGTTTATTGCACACAGCACAGGAAGGGGGTTAGCTAGTTATGGTGGTGGCAGCCTCAGGCTGCAAACATCCAGGGAGAAGCTGAAGTTGCTAGTTTCTGCACACACTGGCGAGTCATTTGTAAACCCTTATCCTTCTACAAGCTTTCAACGTTCATTCACACTCTGACCAGAGGAAGGCTTTGCCATTCCCATGAGTCTCAGGCATTGGATCCTTGATATGGCTGTGCCCATGTCAAACAATATGTGTTCATTCATGATTACATCTTCTCTTTATGTGTTCACTGGGGTCTTCTTGGGGTCCCCACATCAGCTGAGAGAGCTATCCCCTAGCCTGAGGTCCTAAGAGACTGGTGATGGAGCTCCCAGATCTTCTTACAGGGTCCACAGTAGTGGTCCAAGCTACTCTCTGCACCAGGAAGAATTAGTTGGCCCAAGGAGTCGGACAGACGAAGGGCTGGAATGCACTGGAGCATCGCCAAGCCTATGCTGGATGTTGTTATGCGTGTGTTGGTGGTGAGGCATTAAAGTAGAATTCCAGGGTGTGTCACCTCCCGAGAAGGGCCACAGCAACTCCAGCCACTTCCCAGAGAAGAACAGTGACTAGGCAGAGTCTGTCATGACAGACAGGGTGCTTTGTATGGGCTCAGATGAGGTTCTTAGATCTTCACCTTGGCTGGCGCCCGAGATTCCAGTCACACGTGAGTGCACACAATGGAAATGGACTTGGAGGTGAATGGCCTCCCATTTTGGCCATGCTTTCAACTCTCTCCTCTCTTCTATGAGCACCTATCATATGAGTTGGCTCCTGTTCCACACGTACTGAAATTCAGGCCCCTTCACGACATCCTGCCCTTCCACTGACCCTTACCATGCCATGTTTTCTACCTGAAAGTTGACCTTCTGTGACGACCTCTATGGCAGTGTCTCAGTTCAGTCTCTATGTGAAAGAGAAACGCAGCCTGGTGGATAAATGACCCCTGGTAGAGTTGGGTACGGATCTTAGGTCTATCACTTATGATTGGAGAAACCTAAATAAGTCATTCTTCTGCCATGGGTCCAGAGTCAGGTCCCCAGTTTGTGAATGACTTGTCCTGGGTCCTTCATTAGCCTGGCTCACTGTGGGTCCATGTTGTACCCCCTTTCTTTCCACAGCAGCACCCTCTTTGTGTAAATTCATTCTCATTATCTCCTGGGTTCCTGATGCAAATACTCACACATGGTGGGTGCTGGCCATTTTCAATCAGCCTGTCACAGGACAAGAAAGGGCAGTTTGTAAGATCAACATCTGTGAGAGACCTTCATGATGCCCTGCCACACCTAGTCCGTAGACTGTCTGGTTGGGTTAAGAACTGTCCTACACACAGAATAGAAGGCTTTAGAAAAGACGAAGGAATGAATTAATAAATGAATGAAAGAGCAGTCTGTTTCCCTCACAGACAAAGCAGGAAAGAACTCCTCCAGCATCCAGGATGCAGTCTTGGCTAGAGTGGACACTCTCCAGTGCACCCCAAGTGGAACCTGCCCTGCTATCAGGGGAGGGGTTCAGGGCTACAGGAAGCAAGTCTCTGAAGCAGTACAGGTAGGATGTCCCAAGTCTCCTTAATCTTTCTGGAGCAAGAGAGGCAGAGGCAACACGGTCCCTGCACGTTGTACAGGTGCCTTTGAATTGGTGGCACAGCAGACACCCTGCCTGCCATAGGAACAAGCTGTTCACAGCATGCCAGGTAGTGGCCCATGAATCAGACTGAGCAAACTCAACATGCGAATAACAAATCTGGAGGAAATTCACCTTCCTGGAACAAGCCTCAGAGAATAATATGGTGCCCGCATATGAAAGCGGGAGGCGTGTTCAGACTCTGACCACCATCTGGTCACAATCCCTGGCCCATCCGACTCTTCTTTCCAACTTTTTTAGAGACTATTATTTATCTCCCTTCGCTGTTTCTTGGGTTCACGTGGGACCCTCAGAGAGTTCTGCCTCTTATCCCTAGTGACCTGTAATTCACTCTCTGTCTTCCCAATGTGCTCCTGAGGTCTATCTGAGCCCCGCTGCCCAGTTTGGAGCACTGATTAATTATCCCTACCTTCTGCCGCAGGCTCGGCAGCCTTGGGTGAGGTGTCTGGAGTGATTGCTCACTGTGGGCCCTCGTTTGTCACTTTTAATGCCGCGGATTTCCAAAGGACTCCGCTTTCAATGCTACGTTTAACAGGGCTTCTGTAAAATCAATCCCTGTCTTTTTATTTTAAATTTTATCAGGGAGGGGGGAGGACAAATTAGAGCCCACTTACAGATACTAGCCTCTGAGATGGCAGACAGGCCAATGGCATGGCTTTTATTCTGGCTCTGGTCAACCATTTACACGGCAGGGGGTCTCCCCTAAAAAAGGAAACTCATGTATCAAAGGAGGGGGGCACGAAGGATAGGAGCCAAGCCATCTGTTTAAAAGCCACAAACACTGGACTCCCATGAGCAAGGGAAGGGGATGCGTTGTTTGTAAGAAAACTACATGTTAGATACATTTCCCCATAATTGTAAATGAAAACATAATTTGGACAGTGGAGATTACACCTGTAAAATATCCCTGCATTGCCTAACTTTACTGTTTAGATGAGCCACCGAGCGGCTCTGAGTCAGAGGATGAATACAAACTGAACAATGGATGGCTGCGCTTCAAGGCTGGTACCCAGCTCTGATGCTTGAAGCAGCCCTGGAACCCATCATGTCTGCATGGCACATAGGGCTGGGGTGTCATGAGATCTGTTTCTCTATGATTTTCATTGTAGAAATATATATATATGAGACTGGTCGTTTTCAGCATTTTTAAGCCTATAGTACAGTAGCAGTGGGCACCATCATAGTTTTACCAAAGCCGTCACTACCAGGCTAGTAGCTTTTTGTGGTGCTATGACAAACTAACTAGCAGAAGCCACACGATGGTGGGGGGTGGGGAATGGCTTTTGGGTCACCGTGGACTTGCCGTGGTGTGTTTGTATGTTGCTGTTGGGCACTAGGGCAGCTCCTATTTTAGCTACTGAATAATGTTGGTGTCAGCATGGGTGAACAAGTACCAGTTGAGCTGTTTTCAGCTCCAACCTCAGAAATTCTAGCCCCCTGTAGCAGAGAAGACATGGCGTTATAGGGGCTCCATCCAGGGTGGGGGGAACCTGAGGCTGAGTCTCTTCACATCTCAGTGTGTTGGGCAGAGGTCACAGCCAGAGCCAGGGCTGTGTAACCTTCAAAGGCCTGACCCCAGTCAACAGCTTTTGCCAGTTGGAACCTGCCTCCTAAAGGATCCACGGTCATCAAAATGGTGTCAGAACTGGAGACCAAATGCTCATAATGTGCGGTTCAGGCCATGACGGCTACTATCCATTTCCAGAGAATCGTTGACCCTGCAGAAGCAAATCTCAATCTTCATTAAATTCCCCATCCTCCCTCCCCTAGACCCTGGAAACTTCCATCCAATTTTACACTTTTGTGGGTTTGACCACTCTAGGGAAATCCTGCTGTCCTTGTGTGGCTGACTGTGCTATTAAGCTTATGCCCTCAAGGTCCACCTCTGCACTGGCATGCTTCAGGATCCCCTCCCCTTGTAAGGGTGACTAGTGTTTCTTTGCATGGACTCGCCATGGTGTTTGTCTGTTCTTCTGTTGATGGACTCTTGGGTAGCTCCTATGTTTTCAGCTGATTATGTGGGTGGCAAACAAGGGCCAGCTGAGTTCCTCTTCTCAACACCATACACCCCAAAAGAAAAGTGCTGAATGTGTGTGCATGTGTGCATTCACACACATGTGCTTGTGGGCTCACACATGTGCGAAAACTGGGCATGCACAACGTGTTGTACATTGATGTGGAAACCAGCGGTCAACCTTGGGTGTCTTCTTCACTTCCCACCTTGATTTCTCAGGGTGGTGGTGGTAGCACACACGTACTATGGCTTGAGTGTGACAGGAATCATTTCCTCTCCCTCCACCTTGTGGGCTCTGGGATCAGTCTCAGGCCCTTGGGTCTGGCAGCAAGGGCTTTGATCCATGGAGGCATCTTGCCCCCCTTCACCCTCTTTTGGAGTGAGGGTCTTCCATTGAACCTGGAGCTTACCAACTCACTAACTTTGCTGCCCAGCAAACTCCAGAACCCCCAGCACTAGAGTTATAGGCGTGTGACACCTTTTATGTGGGTGCTTGCTATCAAAGTCAGCTCTTCAGGCCTGAAGCCTTTTATCAACTGAACCTCTCCCCAGGCCTAGTGTTGAAATCTGGAGGATCCCCCATACCGTGCTCCCCAGAGGCTGCTCCACTCTGCTTCCCAGCAGGCTGCACAGTCTCCGAGTTTTCCAGCTTGCCTTATCTTAGGACTAAGTTAAACAGCCCTGTCACCAAAGCCACACTCAGTGCAGACACACCAGGAAGGGCCCCACATTAAGACTCCCACAAAGCCACTTGGTGCACCAAGCAACTGGGAAGGTAAGAAGCTGTCGTCCATATCACAGGACTGTGCCAACTGTGATGATAATGTGAGGTGTCAAGTTGAGTCCCACATTCCCCAAACCCACTTCCTGGAACCACACCCTACATCCTCCCGACCAGCACACCCTACTCATTGCTGGACCAACCTGGAGAGAGGTCTCGCCTTACAAATCAGCACATCCTTCAGAACTCCTGTCCTGAGCTCCCTTCATAGGGCTCCCTTTTGACTAGTTTCCCAGCTCCTTCCCTTTCCCTCACACAGGGACCATGGTCCCTGGGCAGCACTGCTCACCTCAGTTGAGCTCAACAGCTTGGGCCCAGCAAACACAAGCTCTACCAGCTACCTGGCCTCTCGTGGCCATTTGGAGCTGCTGGCATGAGGCTTGGTATGGAGAACAAGCTACTGAGTCCCCACATGGGCTGATGGCTGAGCAGACACGCAGTCCTCCAAGCTGGCAGGGATTTCCTTGCCATCTCCAGTACGTGCCTCCCTGTGCCCACGGCCCGAGGCATCCTGCATTCCGTGGGTTGTAGTTCATTGACTAATTGGCAAGAACAGACGGGGCTGGGGTAACGGAGCCCCCGAAGTGAGAGTCTGGCTCAGTTCCTGCTAACACCACCTTTTACTCTTTCTGCCAAGCCCTGCAGAGCTGGTATTTTTCAGGCAGATTCCATATTGTCTGTGCTCCATCCACATGGCCAAACAGACAGCTTTCCTCTCCGCATATTTAGGACAAGGAGTGGACATGCTCCTCTTGGAAGGGGACATTGAACAGGTGGCTTGGACAGTGGGGGCAGGTTGCTGAAGGGACAGGGAGGTGGTCCTGGTGAGTCCTTGGCAAGCCTGACTTCTTTGTCCA
The DNA here is from genome assembly GCA_025134845.1 of Neodon shergylaensis. Classification (NCBI taxonomy): domain Eukaryota; kingdom Metazoa; phylum Chordata; class Mammalia; order Rodentia; family Cricetidae; genus Neodon; species Neodon shergylaensis. The sequence goes on from JABTXL010000186.1 coordinate 1,368,824, forward strand.
TCAATGCACCAAGCTGATATGGAACTAGCCAGTGAGGTGGTGGTGGACACGGTCATGTAAGACCTGAGGTCAGGCTGGACACTTGGTCCACAGCAGACTGTGTGAATCAAGCATCAATCAGAAGTTACAAAGGCCAAGGTGGACTTCTGCCACCTCTCCTTCATGCAGAAAGGACCAGCCTTCCCACATCAACCAGAGAGCCGTAGAATGTAAGTCTCAGAGATTCCAGATCCATGCTGGTCTTGCGGCATGGCAGCTACAGGACGACTCAGTCCCTAACTCAGACCAGCCTCTGGAAGACACAACAGTCCTGAGCCAGGCCCCAAGGATGAGAGACAGGCAGGACAAGGAAGATAATTGAATGGAAGAAGGAGACTCTAAAAGAGATAGAGCCCACTACAGGGAAACGAAAGGTATAGGCAACTCCAGAGAGCTAGGGCACAGAGAGAGAAAGTCACAACAGTGTGAGGGGTCTGGGCTCAGGTACCTTCAGGAGAGCAGTGGAGCACAGCTAATAGAAACAGAATCCGTGGATGAAAAATAGGGACACATAGGCCTCAGCTTTCCCTGTGTGCCCACAGCCTTCCACGGCAGGCAACAATGCAACCGCAAAGCCTGTCTGCCACCTCTGGCATTCCTCCGAGCACCTAGGGGGCGCTAAAGCAGTACTGGGGCTGGATTTGGGGACTTAAGACAGGATAGAAGGCCTGGGGAAAGAACAGGGCAAGCTCATCTCCCTCTGTCTAAGGAGAAATATCCACACAAGCACAAGCTATACAGTAGCCACCCAGAATCCTGGGCCTTTCTGTAAGATGTGACTCCCGGGTGAGTACCTGACCTCTTGGTTTCATTTCTTCCTCTACCGAGCAAGGACATTCGGCAGCAGGAGCATCATGAGGCTTAGAAGTGGTCATGTGAAGAGCTTAGCTTTGGAAATGTTGAACTGCCCTCTCTGAATGTCAGACAATATTATTTTTGAATCAGCTTCAAGATGCTGCTTCAAGAAGGTATATTGGGAAATTGATTTTTTCCCCCAAAGTGCTATTACATTTTGATCCTTGTGTGTGCTGTCACTTGTGTGACTTGGGGAATCTGGAGCCACACACAGCTCCCCACAATGAGGATTTTAACAATGACCAGTTGGGTGAGCTGACATTCAGTGGGAGGTAGCTGGCACGTGCCTTTGGCTCTTCTTCATCTCCACTGTCCCCCTTCCCTCTGTGAGTCTTATATCTCCTCAAGAGAGCTCCCTGCATGTGGTGCCATAGTAGATTCTAGGTCTGGAGGGGACCTGAGGATATCTGAGTCACTGTTGTCCTGTCCAAGCCTCAACCTGGAGCAATCTGCTGTGCTGACCAATGCAGAATCTCTATAGACCGTCCTCACTAGAGAGCCACAGTGTATGCCACCCAGTACACCACAGTGTACACCACCAGCCTGGGGACCCTGTCTGCGCCCTGCCTCTTGCAGGTTGCTATGCAACATTATTTCCAAATAGAAAACCAACACCAGACCAAAGTTATAACAGCACCAAAGCTAAACTTGGAGAACCAATGAGTTTACTGGGATTTATTGAGGTTAAACTAGTAATATGGAAGAAAGGTCTCATTAATGACTCAAAGGCAGCTGCATCACAGAAAGTCCCCTCAAGTGAAGCCTCATGAAAGCTGGAACCTTGGAGATCTCTGCGTGACCTGTACATGAATAATTCAGAGACTCCTCTCCTTGTGTAGCCTGGGAGGGCTTATGAATCTCCTAAGTTTCAGGGACTTCTGAGACTTGCATGTTATTAACTTCCTGAGTCTTAAAGCCTTTCATGATGGATTTTCAGTTTTGAGGAAATTGCTGCACAACATGAAAATACTTGATTTCCAGTCACGTGTGTGGTGTTCCAGATCCTCTGTGGCTTTTCTAGGCTTGTTTTCCACTTACTAAATTCATTTCCCCCTCAGATTGTTGGCCCTCTCTTCTTCCCCGGGCATGACAAAGGTTACTCCATGAGTCTTCTTTGGAAACCGATAAAACACACAGCACATAAACTGTGCCTCAGGGCCATTTCAAGTGTACCTTAAGCGTGCCCCCAGTGTTGTGTAGCCATCACTGCCATCGTTCACAGAACCCTGCTCATCCCTCGTAACTGAAATTCCATCACCCTGAAACTTCAGTCCCCAGCCAGGCAACTCCATTCTTTCTGTCTCTGTGGATCTCTCACCCATCTCCTCTGGGAGTGTCCTATTGGCCTCAAGCAGGGTGGCCCTTCTGAGACTGGCCAGGCGACCCAGCATGGTGCCTGCAAACTCAGTCACAATGTGGCAGGCACCGAATCTCCTTCTTTCAGCAGCCATCCAGCTGTCCAGCAGCCTATCAAATGAGGTCAGGATGTAGTATGACCGCACTGGCTGAGTAGTTGGCCTCTGTGGAACAGGGCCTCCTTGCCAAGAGCATCCCCCACCCAAAGTCACTCTATGTGCAGACCTAGAAAAAGGACAACTAAGCCACTGATCCTGCAGGTGAAGTACAAAGCTGAGCCCCTGTGTAGCCTCTCAGCCCACACCAGGAACCATGAAACTGTTGTGACTTTTCCAGATACAAACATCTCACCTGGGGACAAGATGAGGACAAGCTTCCTTCTAAATTCCGGTCCCTGTGTCCTTTCCATTTTTCCTGATAGAGATGTCTTAGATGAGATTTTGAGGTCAAACCTTGAGTGGGAAGCCAGCCCTAACCTAGGCCAAACGCTTCACCCTGCCTCCTGGGGAATCAGAATCATTCCTGATGGTCCATCTTGCTTACTCCAGCTATTATAGCAGGGCTGGGGTTGATAGACGCCATCAGGGCAGCCAGACCAGAGAACTCAGGCAAGGAAGGCCATGGTAGCCACAAGCCCCTGAGTTTCTTTGTTGAACAGAGGCACAGGTGAACTCAGAATGGTATGGACTCATTCTGGGGGTAACTGTCCCAGGTTCAGAAGAGCACAGGCCCAGCCTTCAGTTCTCCCAGTGGCTCATAGGCACCATGTACAGTACTGTTTTTTTTTTTTTTTGTCCAGGGCTGGGAGACAGCTGCTGAAAGGCCAAAGACCCTGTCCTGTGTCTGGTCACTGGCCTCTCCCACTTTCGATGGTGAAGGTTTTCTCTGGACACATCACGACAATGAGTAACAATTGCAAATGCCTCCTCCTGATTCTATGCTTTCTGCAGTCCCCCTGAGCAACCGTCGTGCTGGGGACCTCCATTTCAGCTGTCGCAAAGTTCCCTTCCCTGTATTCTTTGCATGTGGGATCTTCCTACCTGTAGTGCCAATTCTAATTGGTCTTAATGATAAAAGTCCTGAGTCAGATATAGAGGTAAATGCTGAGAGATCAGAGAAGCAGAGCAGCCAGCCACTAGTTCTTACCTCTACCAAATCCTCAGACAGAATAGGCAGTCCTGTCTCTAGGAATTCTCAGCCTGAATGTTCCGAGCTGCTGGCTCCTCCCGCCTTATATTCCTCTCTCCTCCCAGACATATCCTTTCCTGTCTCCACCTCCCTAGTACTGGAATTAAAGGTGTGCGACCCCGAGTACTGGGATCAAAGGTGTGAGCTCTGTTTCTCTTTTAGACTGATTCAATCTCACATAGCCCAGGGTAGCCTTGAGATCCGCCTGCCTCTGTCTCTGGAGTGCTGGGATTAAAAGTGTGTGCCACCACTACCTGGCCTCTGTGGTTAACAAGTGTGGCTAACTCTGCACTCTGATCTTTAGGCAAGCTTTATTTGTTACAGCACAGACAAAATATCCTCACTCCTACCTGATGCTCAGAGCCCAGCTCCCATGTTTGTCTTGCAGTGTTTTCCTGAATTCCAACCACCAGTAGCTGCAGAGGATCAGAAAAGAACTTCACAGAGCTGTGTCCTTGGGGACATAACAGAGGAGAGAGAGAGAGATTAACAGTCCCGAGGGACCATTCTGTTCCTCTACCTCCTGGACTCTTAACACTCATACCTCAAGCAAATCCAGGAGGAGCTACATGGGGCTAGCCAGCTTCAGGCCAAGATGTAAACCTACCCCTGAGTATGAGGCAGGTCCCATAACTCAACTACAATGTCTGCGCAAGGTCCTGACGGTGTGCCAATGTGAATATGTTCTGTCCACAAAGTGTGTGAAGGTGTCCCTGTCCACAAAACAAAACAAAATAAACAAACAATCAAGAAACTAAAAACAAAAAAACTCAGGCAGCCCAGAAAGTCCTTGCGCTCTCCCTGCTCCTTCTCCAGGGGTTCAGGCTGCCAGCAGCTTGATGCGCTGGGCCACACTTTACATTAAACAAACATAATTTCTCACAGTGGCTTCTCTCAGCTGGGCCACTTCAGGCCATGCAGGGAAAGGCTCGATCTGCAGGTCTTGGAAAGAATGCAAAGTAGTGAATGGTTCTCTTCCTGGACCCCACACAGCAAGGCGCCCATAAATACCGAGCGCCAGTTTCATGAATTCTTTATGCTATTTACTTAGAGCTGTGTTTATTAAACTGGTCGCCTTCCAAAACTTCCTCGTAGATTTCTCTCTCTCTCTCTCAAAAAAAGTAAGTTTTATTCCTCCAACCCACTCTGAATTAAAAATGGGTCTTTGATGCACCCAGAAGGTTTTTGCCCCCTTGAAATCTGCCCTGGACTTACATAAGGAGTAGAGCAAACCACATCCAGCTGTGGGTCCCACACCATGCGCGCAGCGGCGAAAGCCAAAGGCATCCTCAGATGAACCTTCCCCGTGCTGGGCTTTTTTCTATCTTTGTGAGGGTGTTTGAGACCCTCAAGCGTGGAAATGGCTTCACGTCCTTCAAACCCACTCATCCTGAGCCCACGTGGTTTCGAAGAGCCAGCGACTATGAAGTTTTCCAGGACACAAACGGAGGCTGCTCGGAGCTGACTCCCCTGATCCTTATTTCAAAGGATGAAGGAGGCACCCTGACTCAGGGTGTCAGCCAACACTCAGGTGCCCGGGACTCCAGGCTCATGAACAAAGTATCCAGAATGTGGGTGCCAGGCACTAACCTTTTGTAGAATTTTTTTAAATTTTAATTATGTGAGTGTGTGTGTGTATATTTGAGTGCAGATGCCCACAGAAGCAAGAAGAATGTGTTGGAGTTAGAGGAGGTTGTGAGCCACCTACCATGGGTGCTGGAGACCCAGCTTGATCCTCTGCAAGATCTGTTTTTTTTTTATTTTTATTCATTTAACATGCCAACCACAGTTCCCCCTCCTTCCCCTCCTCCAGCTCCCTATCCACCTCCATCCACTCCCCAGAAAGGAACAAATCAACAAAGCCTGGCACATTGAGTTGAGACAGGATCAAGCTCCTCTCCCTGAATTAAGGCTGAGCATGGCATCCCACCATTGGGAATGGATTCCGAGAAGCCAACTCATGCACTAAGGATACATCCTGGCCTCATCGCCAAGGGTCCCTCAAACAGACCAAGCTACCCAGCTGTCACCCACGTGCAGAGGGCCTAGTGTGGTCCTATGCAGGTTTCCTAGCTATCAATCCAGAGTCCCTGAGTCCCATGAACTTGGGGTCAGCTATCTCTGTGGGTTTCCCTGTCATAATCTTGATCCCTCCCTGCTTGCTCATGTGATCCCTCCTCCCTCTCTTTGACTGGACTCCCAGAGCTCAGCCCAGGGCTTGGCTGTGAACCTCTGCATCTGCTTCCACCAGTTACTGGATGGAGATTCTATAATGGCAGTTAGGGTAGTCATCAATCTGATTAGAAGAGAAGACAAGTTCAGGTTTTCTCTCCACTATTGCTGGGTCATCCTTGTTGGCTCCTAGGAATTTCCCTAGCACCGAGTTTCTCCCAAACTCCACAATGGTTCCCTCTATCAAGATATCTCTTTCATTGCTCTCTCCCTCCATCCCTCCCACTACTTTACCATCCCATTCCCTCTTGTTCTCATCCCCCAACCCAGTTTATCCAGGAGATCTCATCTGTTTCCCCTTCCTAGGGGGATCCGTGCATCTCTCTTAGAGTCTTCCTCGTTACTTAACTTCTCTGGAACTATATGGATTGAAGACTGGTTATCCTTTGCTTTACGTCTAATGTTCACTTAGGAGTGAATACATCCCATGTATGTCTTTCTGGTTCTGGGTTGCCTCACTCAGGATGATGGTTTTTTTTCTAGTTCCATCTTTTTGCCTGCAAATTTCATGATGTCGTTGTTTTTTATAGCTGAGTAATTCTCCATTGTATAAATGTACCACATTTTCTTTATCCATTCTTCGGTTGAGGGACATCTAGGTTGTTTCTAGGTTCTGGCTTTACAAACAATGCTGCTATAAACACAGTGGACTATTGAGCATCCCTTGGGTATGTCCAAAAGTTGTATTGCTGGGTCTTGAGGTAAATTGATTTCCAATCTTCTGAAAAACCACCATACAGATTCCCAGAGCAGCTGGACAAGTTTGCACTCCCTGGCGGTGCACACTCCTAACCACTGAACAACCTCTCCAGCCCCCTGAGTATCTTCTTACTGTGTTTCTCTCTTTTAAATTTCTGTTTTTCTATTTCTAGTTTGAGTATCCAGGCATCTTATTTTGAAGGAACCTCACAGTCAGTTCCAATACATATTTTACCAGGCCAGGGAAAAAGAAAAATGAAAAAGCCTTCATTCAAAAAGCAGGGTGGGCTAACTATTCTCAGCATGAAGGCCCCTTTGGAAGGGTTTCCTTCTGTGTGATGGGAACCAGAGTGACTGGGGCTGGCAGCAGCAACTTTCACATTGCAATGGCGTTTGTGTAATGGTATTTAATTTCCTGTAAGGTAATAACAAGAAAGTCCTTATTAATTGCATCTTGGCTGCTAGGACATTTTCTGACTGCGAATTTATCATTAAGTCAATAAAATCCATACTTTCAGGGGCCACACTTCAATTGAAAGCAGTGCCGTTGCCCTTGGAAGACTCAGATTTTCAAACACCTTCTTGCCCATTTTTGCTATGAAGAGGATCTTTCCACCGATGTGGTGATGTCACCAAGCACTCCTCCTCTTATATTCGAAGCCTGGAGCATATCTCTGGTCACCAGTCTGAGCACATCAACTGTTGTGGATGCTTAATCTTTTTGAAAATCATGTTTGTATCAGTGTATAATTATTGTTCAAAACTGGGTTCCAGCTAGCCAATGGTGTAATGGATTTTGGCCACAGTTTCTCCCAGCCATCTCCTGTTCTCCATCTTCTATGGGTCTCCTTCCTGTTCCCAAATAGTTATACTCCCACTGTACGCCATGTATGTGCTCATGTGCACACACTTGCCTGTGCACATGTGTCTTTGTGTGCATATGCTGATCCTGTGAGTGTGTACATGTGTGTGTGTATTCTCACATGTGCACACTACTATATATATGTGCATGTGTCTATGCGTGTTCATGGTTCTATATGTGTGTGCCTAAACATGTGGTGGAGACATGTGTGGACATGTGTATAACATGGATTCTATCTATAGGAGAAATGTGCATCATAGTTCTCTGGAGTCTAGCTTGCTTAGCTCCGTGTGGTGACCCCTGTGAAATGACAGATCATTTCAAACATTTATTTTGGCTCACTGCCTCCCCTGGCTTCCCCTATAATGGGTGGAATCCCATGAGAGCTCCACCTGGCTTTGTGGCTTTCCCACAATTCCAGTGCCCCTGTCTACATGCCAGAGCAGCATCTTGATCTGGGAGAATAAAAGAAATTTACAAATGGTCTTAATCATGGGATCACCTGAAGCTTCATATGAAAATAGCCTTTTCTTAGTCAAATGGGATGATTTTTAAATTTAATTTCTATTTCTAAGCCTCCGGATATTTTCTGTGTTGTGGCAGCTTTCAAAGCTGCTGACTCTAAATTCTGTGATGAACGCATGCAACTCCAATCTATTTTACTACAATAAATGAGTACTTTTTCACTGTAGCAATTTGCTGGAAAAATGACTGCTGAGCCTGGAATTCCAGATGCATACACAGATGAATGTATGCTACACACACACACACATATATATATTTACATAAATGTATATATACATATGCACACATATATACATACACATATAACTGAATGCATCACAATATACACGTAGAGAATACACAAATGCATATACTTATATACATATAGATGCACTCACAGATTCATGCATGAATGTATGTACACAGATATGTATACACACATATACATATAGATATATGCACAAATACATACATAATGTCTTAATTACAGTTCTGTTGCTGTGATAAGATTGTGACCAAGGCAACTTATAAAAGAAAGCATTTAGTTGGAGCTTTGCTTGCTATTCAGAGGGTTAGTCTATGAATGTCATGGTGGGGAGTACAAGGGCTAGTGGGCAGGCATGACACTAGAACAGCAGTAGAGAGCTCCTCAGGGGAGGGAGAGAGAGAGAGAGAGAGAGAGAGAGAGAGAGAGAGAGAGAGAGAGAGACTGGGGCTTGGCATGGGCTTTTGAAGCCTCAAAGCCCACTCCCAGTGATGCACCTTCTCCAACAAGGCCAAACTTCCTATTCCTTCCCAAATAGTTCCCATACATGCATGTACAACATAGATACCTACACAAATCCATACATAAACCATAAATACATCGATACATATAAAATGCATACATGCACACACTTAAGCATGCCAATGCATGCACATACACACATACTCACATAAATGTGCAAACAACACATAGATGTGTGGACACACACACATAAAAATTGCTTATCCCATAGGATGACATTTTAATGGAACAGGCAAGGTGCCTGGTACCCAGGTCTCTGGGTTTGTTTTGTAGCACATCTTTCAGCCCATAGTTGTTCCCACAGAGAGTGAACTGAATAGTGTCCACCCCAAGTGGTGGGTCCTGGCATCAACTCTGCAAACTGTGAGTATACACTTCTCTGGAAGAAGTCTTTAAGACTGCGATCAGATTACAGATAACAAAATGGAGTCTAGAGCAATGACTAAGTAACTAAGAGTGCTTGCTCTTCTTTCAGAGGACTTGAGTCTAGTTCCCAGCATCTGCATGATGGCTCAGAACCACCCACAACTCCAGTGTTATGGGATCCAATATTCTATTGCATACACTTGGTGCACTTACACACAGCAGATGAGACACTCATACACGCACAATATATACTTTAAAAGGATGTCAAAATAAACTTGGGAACTATTCCAACCTCTATGAAAATTGGTATGGATATCTCTTAACTAAAAATAAACCTACCATATGACCCAGCCGTACCATACCTGGGTATGGTGTGACCCATAGGCCTCCAGGTCAGCACCCTACAAAGACACTTGTACACTGGTGTCTGCTGCAGCTCTATCACAATGGCTAACCTATGAGTCCATCAACAGAGGACTGGGTAAAGAAAATGTGGTTTACAGGCACAGTGGATTTCATCAGCCATAAAGAAAAATGAAGTCACGTCATTTGCAGAAAGAGTCTGTCTGTGACTCTGAGAGGAGCACATTGAGCCAGTCTCTCATTAGCAGTTTCTCAGTGCTGTGGCTGAATAAGAATGTCACCTATATTTGAGTGCTTAGTCACCAGGAAGGATACTATTTGAAAAGATTAGGATGTGTGACCTTGTTGGAGGAAGCATGTCACTGAGGGTGGGCTTTGAATTTTCAGGAGCCCAAATCAGGCCCTGTGGGTCTCTTTCTCTCTCTCTCTGTCTCTCTCTCACTGTCTCTCCCGTTGGATCTGGATGTAGAACTCTCAGTTCCCATGTCTGCCTACTTGCAGACATCTGAAGCTGTAAGCCAGTCCCAATTAAATGCTTCCTTTTATAAGACTTGCCTTGGTCATGGTGGCTTTTTAGAGCAACATAACACTGACTAAGACACTAGATTTTTTATTATCTATTTTTTTCTGTTTTATTGAGCTATATATTTTTCTCTGCTCTCCTGCCTTCTTTCCCCTCCCCTTCTACTCTATCCCATGATCCACAAGTTCCCAATTTACTCAGAACATTTTGTCTATTTCTACTTCCCATGTAGATTAGATCCATGTATGTTTCTCTTAGAGTGCTCTTTGTTGTAAGACACTAGATTTAATAGTTAAATAAAATCATATCTATGTATCTATATATTTGTCATCTATCATTTATATCTTTCCATCTATATGACACAAAAGGAAAACAACTGTCTGGAGGGACAAAGGGATGAGCAGAAGGGGAGAAAGGAAAATAGAATGAGGAGAAATATGCTCAACATAATTGTATGAAAATTTGAAAAGTAAAACAAGTATTGAAATGAGATAATCCTTAGTTAATCAAGTGGCTTCAAACACAATGACACACATCTGTATGGAACACACGGAGAAGAGAAAATGATAAAAAGAAAGTATAGGCAAACCTCTTAAATACAGAAACAAAGAAGGGAGTGGCGGGGCCTATTGGTAGTCTGAATGACAATGGCTCCATAGGCTCACATGTTTTGTTGATTGTCCCACAGTTGGCAGAACTGTTTGAGAAGGATTTAGTGGTGTACCCTTGTTGGAGGAGTAGAGTTGTGTCACTGGGTGGGGGGGGGGGAGCTTTGAGGTTTAAAGAGTCCTTGCCATGGTTGTTATTTTTATAAGCTCTCTGCTCCAGTGCTGTGCCTTCCTGCCTGCTGCTGTGTTCCCCTCCTTGATAGTCATGGGCTCACCCCCTGAAGCTGTAAGAAAACCCCCAATGAAATACTTTCTTTTTAAGTTGCCTTGATGATAGTATCTCTACACAGCAACCGAAAAGTCTCTAAGACAGTTCCTTAAGCCAAGGAGGCTTCTTGGAGCTGCCATGAGAGGGGAGATTTTGGAAGGAGTTACCCCTAGAAATCCACCCTGAGAGGGAGTAGAGCCTTTCTGTCACCGTGACCTCAGTCTAGTATCTTCCGGAGATGGAGGAGAATCCCTTCATGTGCGAAAGTCCTCTGGCCTGTGGATGTTTGTCACTACCTTGCTGTTCCCAGCAGCCACATTTAACTCACAAATGCTCTCCCTGTAGAGAACGTAGTGGGTGTTGGAGAGGGCTAAAGTAACTAAGCCCTCCGAAGGAAAGCAAACCCCTCCCACAGCCCACATTTTCTAAAGTGGAGAATCTTCTATAAACAGCCCCAGCCTGGCCTTCGCCTGGCCCAGCATCCAAAACACACCAAGCACTGACCTGACACTCCCCAGGTCCTGGGCAGGATACAGGTGGCCCTAGCCAGCTCTTAGGTGACTTGTCCTTTTCTTCTCTGCTGGAGATGAAATAGTTTGAGATTCCTGTTTGGAACTTCAGATTTAGCTCCCTTTATGCATATTTTGCTATGTACCTGTGGGGCAACCATAGTTTGGTTTAACTTGATGTTGTGATCACATTTGCCACAAATACAGTTTCCCCTTGGGTACAAGTGCAAGCAGACAAGGTGTAAGTGTGAGTGGGAAGTCTCTAGGGAGAATTCTTTGAAGGAAAACTGATGTAGGATAGCTTTCTGTATATGTGTAACTTTTATTGGTTGATGAATAAAGCTGTTTCAGTCAATGGCTTAGAAGAGTAAAACCAAATGGGAAATACAGAGACAAAGAGATGCCATGTAGTCACTGAAGGAGTAGCATGCCACCCATAAGCCATAACTTCATTGCAATACATAGATTAATAGAAATGGGTTAATTTAAGATGTAAGAGCTAGTAAGAAATATGCCTGAACCATTGGTCAAACAGTGTTGTAATTAATATAGTTTCTGTATGATTATTTGAGTCTGGGAGGCTGGGAAATGAAAGCACGGTCTTTGTTTACAGGAGACTACACTCACTCCATTCAAGGTCAAAGGTTCTTAGTTGGTAGCCCTGGGTATTAATATTTGCATTCTTGGAAAGCAAAGCCAAGGGAGGGCTGTAGGAAGGATCTCTACTCTATAAGCATGTGCTTTGAACCCACTGAAAAGCAGATAATGGCCTCCTGGTTTTTCTACTTCCCTAGACATGTTTTCATATTTACACTTAGATTTCTATGAGAAGCTTGACCCTGTGTGTGCGTCGGGCAGAACCAGTTAAGCAACCTGACCTCAGAGGTCAAAGGCAGCATTCACTTACTACTGTCATCTTTAATTGGGGAAAATCTCTGCTTTCCCCGTTTCTATTGAGTCAAGGTTGAACATCAGAGAGGCTTAGAATCCTGATGGCTGTTGTCATTCACAGTAGAACACAGTACCCCCAAACCCAGGCTGGAAAAATGTGTCCCTCAGTGCAGGCGGTGGCGTCCTCTCCATACAAGTTCCCGCCCCTCCTCTGGTAGCTTGAGGCTAAACATAGAGCCAATCCAGGCCCTGGGTGCTAAGACCATTTTGACCCTCTTTGTTGGATGTGCCCCTGAACTGTACCAGCACACATGGACACCCTAGGTGTAAAAACACCAGAAGCTTCTACAGGCACAAAGACCAACCCAATAAGATCTCCAAAAGCAGTCTTGTGTCTTTTCTACTGTGGCCTTGAGTCACCATTTGAATTCTGGGTATTGAGTCTATGTCCTATGCAAAACAGCCAGCGCTCTAACCCCTAAGCATCTCTCCAGCCCCTGGCGTTCTAATCACTGAGCAATCTCTCCAGCCCCTGGTGCTCTGACCACTGAGCAATCTCTCCAACCCCTGATGCTCTGACAATTGAGCTATCTCTTCAGTCCATGGTGCTCTGATCCCTGAGCTATCTCTCCAGGCCCCAGTGTTCTAACCCTTGAGCAATCTCTTCAGCCCCCGGTGCTCTGACCATTGAGCTATCTCTCCAGCCTCTGGGTGCTCTAACCACCAAGCTATTTTTCCAGCCCCCAGTATCACATTATGTTAAAAAGCATTTTGTGGTTACCGTGTAAACAAATAGAGTTGTGTGTAGACACACAAATTCTTAGACACACATGTGTATGTGATCACCCATTCTCACGTACATATATATGCACATGCACACGTATGCAAACAACCTACTGACACACATGCACACACAGGCCCAGTCACAGGTGTGGTGAAGTTGCCCACTCCTCTTTTGAGGCACTATTATTAGCTATAATATATCTGTATTTTTGGGGGGTTATGTGACCCCTTGTCCAGGAAGCAGTGGACTCCATGGGTAGATCCCCTCTGTTCTAACTCGTTTTCAATGCTCTTGAGACCTCACACCCAATGTTAGAACTATGTTCTAGAAGTCTTTGAGAGGTTCCTCACCTGGTAGCACAGGCTAGGAAGTTAACCCTCCAGCTCCAGGCCAGGTATCAGCAACTCTGACTGACTCCCAATGGCATATCCCTGAGTGTGCAGGGCAGGTGTACTCAGTCGAGCCCAGGAAGAAAAGAGCATGGAAGAGAATAAGTGTTAGCTATTTAAGCCGAATGGCGAGAAAGAAAGGATAATTTTTATTTTCAACTTGATTGAAACACCTAAGGCATTAGTGGGACAGACTTGTGTGCGTGAGTGTGTGTGTGTGTGTGTGTGTGTGTGTGTAAAGGGGTCATTTCTGAAAATGGGCATATGGTTCAAACAGTTACTGTACCAGGCTGAATAAAAAGAGAAAGGGGGAAAGGCCAGCCAAAACCCTTTTCTCTGCTTCCTCATTTTCCGAGATATAACCAGGCTCCTGCTGCAGAGTCTCAGGATGTTTCTGCCATCACGACTGGCTGTATCCTCAAGTCGTGAGCCTAAACCAACACTGGCTCCTTTAGTTGTATCTCGTCAGGTGTCTGGTCACAGAACGAGAGGTTCCCTGCACTGATCACCATAAGAGTACCTCTGTTGTTTCCTTCCAAATCCCCCACCAGACAGGCATACCTCCAAGGAGAAGCAAGTGGAGGCCTGGAGAGAAAGATCCAGAAAAGCAACAGACAAGAATCCAGAATTGTAGCTTTCCAGTTCCTGTCAGTCTTACAGATGGCAGTCAGTCTTCTACCAGTAGAGTGACCCTTGAGGTTTTCCTACTGTTACTATCACTTATGCAAGGCAACATGATGCAATGTCTTGATATAGCAAGAAATTCTAGTAAATGGTATGGGCTTTGCCGCAAGAAGGCCTGAAATGGCAAAGATGGACACAATCAAATTAGATTACAGCAAAGTGCCCCCAGTGGCTCTCCAGTTATGGTTTTCTGTTGTCATGACACTTTGCTTTATGATTTTCTGTTGTCCTGTGATAACCTCCCATGACAGTGAGTTGGACCACTAGGGTACCAAGAAAGTGAGAGGACAACTCTCCTGAAGTCAGGCTTCAAAGACATTACATATGCCATCTTGGAGTGCATGTTGATCTCCTGTTTGTTGATTAAGGAGCCTCACTCAAAACCTGAAGAGACAAGTGTGTGGTATAAGTAAGGGGTACATCTTCAAACACCCAATTGAGGAACTTTGGTCTTCCACTGACCAGCCTTGAAGACACTCACCCCCATGGTAGCCGCAGGAGTAAGTAGGAAGTCAAGACATTTCCCATTCTGGCCTCCATGTGAGACAGCAGTTACAGCAGAATATCAGCAGCGGCTTCCTCGGGGATCTTGAAGCAGAGGGAACATCCTAGCCATCTGCTTCCATCTCTCAGATACCGTGAGGTCATGAAGGGCCATGTGGGCTAAGCCCCTGTGCTGTGGAACAGTAACTCCACTCCACTCTCAAGCGCTCTGCCGAGTTATTCATTACCACCCATGCCTGGCTCCCGAAAGAAAATACAGTGGGTGTGGAGATATTTCCAAAGCAAATGTGGCAGAGATTTACAGGGGATTCCATAAGAGAGTGCTACAGGCCTATGGAGCCACGGCACAGGGATCCAGCCCCTCCACAATTATGGAACATGCTAGGAAGGAACTCGCTCTTAAGATGAGATCTCCTTGCAAAGAAAAGTTCAAAGACATTAAAGCCCAAAGGGATCTGAGTCCTTTCACTCATATTAATAAACATTCAAAGACTCCTACTCTCTGAGTTCCTTTTACTAATCCCCAACCAGGCTGCCCTTGATGCCAGGGCAGAGTCTGGGCTCTGTCCATCACCAGTTCATGCCTGGGGCTGCTTCTCGCTCAGAAGTGATATTAGCTCAGCCAAGTGTCTCATTAGCTTAATGTCTGAAGACTCCCAAGTGTTAATGGGCCGCGTTGCTGTAAAACCCGCCAGGCTCTGAAGGCGAACCACACTTGGTTCCCGAGTGACTGACTGTCCAACAAAATGAACTTGACAGAAGCCAGAATTTAGTGTTGATGAAGTCTCCCTTGATGTTTTAGATATGAGAGAAGGAAGGTCAAAGGGGAACCCTCTCCTGTTTGGTTTTGGGGGCACTAGTCAAGGACAGGTGCTGTGTGTCCTCTCTCCATGACCAGGATCACAGACTGGATGGGCGTCCATCTTGAGATGGACTTCTGAGTGCCATTCACTCAGCGGGGCTTGGCACAGTCTTTATATGGTGTCTCAATTCCCACATCCCCTGAAGCAGTCCAGAAGCCCAGGCCCTGTTGACCCACTGACTGGCTTCAGCTCCTTACTGAAGAGATTCTTCCAGGTGAGGGATCTGCCTTCCCGGGGAAGCCTACTCTCACAGCCTCATAGAGGATTAAGACAACTGGAGACCAGGTCTGCGAGAGACTCTTAGCCTTGACAAGATAGCTGTATTTCGTAGAACCGAGGACTGAGGCCCAAGGCAGCAGAGTATAGAGTACCTTGGGTGACTTCCACACACCACCATCTTGTTCCTTTAATCTTAGCCTAAGATGAGGAAAGTGAAGCCACAGAGATGCTTCCTCTGCTGAAGAGAGGCCGTCCTAGCTCATCTCTGGGAGGAACCCCAGGAGCAGAGAGGAATTGCACATGGGCCGAACACTGCCATCGTCCCCGTAGCAAGAGGGTATAGCGCCGGTTGTGGTGGTGCATGTAGGTAGGATTTGCTGAAGGAGGCAGAGGCAGGAGGATCACAAGTTAGAGACCAGCATGGGCTACACATTTTTCAGCCAGGCGGTGGTTGTGCACGCCTTTAATCCCAGCACTCAGGAGGCAGAGGCAGGCAGATCTCTGTGAGTTCGAGACCAGCCTGGTCTAGAAGAGCTAGTTCCAGGATAGGCTCCAAAGCTACAGAGAAACCCTGTCTTGAAAAACCAAAAAAAAAAGAAAAGAAAAGAGGGTGTAGCAGAGTGAGCGATGGACCTTGCACCCCAGGCAAGTAAGCATCCTTGCTCTTCAAACTGGTGCCTCTCTGTCACACATGTCCCACAGTGTAAGCTTTGGGGCTAAGACATCCTACAGTCCCCAGGGACAACACGTGTTTCTCTTCATTGAAACAGTTATCCGTCACAGTCTGGTGACAAAATGGCATTCCTGCAGTACCCTTTCAGTGGACAAGGGAAACCCGAACAAAAATCCCGCAAATGTGGCAGTTACAAGAAAAGCAGGACCAGGAGGACTGAGGAGGGGAGGCAGACTGTGGGGGTCTGTCCTGGAGAATGTCCATACCCTTCTTAGCAAGTTACAGGAGATTATGTGTGGCTTCCAAGCAGGTGGCTGAGGCCTTTTCCCTCCTGCCGACCTACCCATCTGGTGACAGCTCACATCTGTGCCATGACTGCCCTTTGCTGCCCAGGGAGACTGAGCCAACACAGGGGTATACGGTCTGTCTAGGACTTAGCAAACTGCAAACACCAGGGCAGAAGCAGTGAGCCTCCTGACGTCGCAGCCTTTCCCCTGCCCACATGTCAGGGTGTGTCTGTACCCCACCTTGTAATCCCACCCAGTCCTCGGCTTTTGAATGACTCTTCCCTCCCTCGAGGGGTCACCTGCCTCCAGTACCTTCCCAACTCTCTGCATTCCGCCTCCAGCTAATGTGGAGACGCCCAGGCCTGCTCAGGGTGACAGGTGATTATGTATGACAAACTTGCTGTCACACACCACAGCTCAACTTTGCTCCTTCCACCTCCAGGGCCCTGGCTGGAAATCCATGGTACCCATAAGCCTCCTGTCTTCACCTCCAAGGGACTTTCTTTCTTGTTACCAGGAGGCTGATGCACACTGGCTGCTCAGGATAACAGAGGCATCTCGGGTGGATCAGCCAGCACAAATGAGGCAGCCAACCTGAGAAGGGAGGAAAAGGACAGGGTGAAGTGCCTGTTGAGGACCTGGCTCAGTCTCTCAGGAGCCCAGGGAGAGGGGACTGCCCAGCAGCTAAGGGAGAGCTTGACTTTGTTTGACAAGTTCTACAGCGATCTCTGCAAGGGATGTGGCCAATGGCAGAATCGCTAGGTGGTGGAAGCGTGGAAGGGGCTTGGGTTGATCATGGTGTTGTCAGTAGATAGGAAACAGAAGTGAACACCCCGTGTGAAGATCATGAGCTCGACTTTGGGATCGTTGAACCCAAAGTGCAGGTGGCTCTCAGGTTGTAGACACAGCTGGCAGCTAGACACATCTGCTCCAAGCCACAGGCATACCATGTTGCCTTGACCCAGGCTACCTACAGAATCACCATGGTAAAATGTTCTGAAACCCATGGCGAGGTAGACCAGTGATCCTGAATCAGGGATAGGTGAGGAAAAGTCAAGGATCCATCACAGAATAGTTCGGACCTTCTACAGAAGTAACTGGGTCCCCCATCATGGTGGCTCTCCTTCTCTCACTGCTCCTCAAGGAGAGGGAGGACTGGGGCATAGGTCACTTCCTCCTCGCCCGTGGCTTTACGTCAAAGCTCTCCACAGGCTGACTCCACACTTTTCCTCAGGTCCCCTGTCTCATGGAGCTGGAGCTTACACCTCACAGTGTGACTCATCCTTGGGGCAGGAAGAATTGTTTGTTGTGTCTAACCATCTTCAAGGCCTGGGTTTGACCTTTATCAAGGAAGAGGGCTGGGGGCCAGACAAAGCTAAATATTGCCATGGAAGAGGCTCAGATGGCCAGAGGCCTGAGGAGATTGGGGATGTGTCAATAGTGAGAGCCCTTACCCCTCAAAGGCTCAGTCGGTGCAGGATTCTGCCCCTCAGATGTTCATTCCTCTCACTCTATGCCCCTGGGGACCTTGTTGTCCCTCTGAGGTTGCTAGTTTGTCAAGCTCGTTTTTGACACATGACCCCCACAGGAAGCATGTGGCAGACAGTCTGCACTCAGCCTACGTTCACACTTGGAGCACCGCTCCTTGTTCCTTACAGACTAGGAATTAGGAGATGGGCACAGAGGTTGTGAGGCTTGAGGCTACAGTTGTATCCTCACAGAGTGTAGATCTGACACCCACTCAA
This sequence comes from Neodon shergylaensis, assembly GCA_025134845.1. Lineage (NCBI taxonomy): Eukaryota > Metazoa > Chordata > Mammalia > Rodentia > Cricetidae > Neodon > Neodon shergylaensis. The sequence goes on from JABTXL010000186.1 coordinate 1,387,022, forward strand.
GGTGGTACCAATCATGGCCTCCAGGGCAAATGGCAACCCGTGGTATCCCAGAGCAGGCAGTGAGCCAAAGGCAGGCCTTGTCCGAGGTCAGGATTGTCAAACACATCCTTCTGACCAGTACCTGCTATCTGCCTCCTGGCTAGCTCCAGCCCTTGCTGAGCCTGCTCTTCCAGGACTCAGAGTGGAACTTAGCTAGGGTGGAATCTGAGGACCAATCCCTACCATCCTATCAACAGCATCAGAGCTTTTGTGCAGGGCCCTGACAACACGCTCACTCTCTCAGAAGTCACCCTTGCCAAGCAAAGATGTCCCCAAAATATCCTGGTTGCCCTTGGTAACCAGTCTTGCATCTGCCACCCATTCACTTGTTTAAACCTTTCCTGAGGGGTGCTGGCTGCTGTCTTCTCAGTCAGACTCACCTTCTGGGTCTGCGCTTTGCATTGTTGGCTTCTGTGTGGGGAGGGGGAGCCTTCACTTGGCTCTCTTAGCTGCTGGCCAATCAGGGAGGGGCTCAGGAGTCCCGGAAGAACCCTGTTGTCCTTTGGGACTCGGAATGGAATTGGACAGAGAAAAGCTAGGCTTTCTTTTACCTGGGTAGGAGGAGAGAGCAGCGCTGTGTCCCCCTGGGGCTGGCCTCCTTTATGAAAGGTTGCTCAGGAATACCGAAATGCAACTAAAGCCCCAGGCTCTGTCTTTGCTCCTTGGTGGAACTGGCTTTTGCCAAGACTTTCCTTTCCATATGACAACGTGGGGTACCTGAAGCCCTCAGGGAAGGTCCTGTAGAACCTGAAGACTCCAAGACGTCCTCTCTCTCTCTCTCTCTCTCTCTCTCTCTCTCTCTCTCTCTCTCTCCCCAGCCCTCACCCCTGCCCTTAGGCTGTGCCACAGAGCTTGAGAAATGCCGGCCTGTGAGTAAGGTGCCACAGGAGAAACCATGCCTGCACCGTAAGGACTCGACTGACTCAGTCTGCAAGCCCAGGCTGGCAGGAGGGCCTCGGTAACATCTTGGGCCCTCTAGAATCTGTGCCCCTTTAAAGCCAGCATCAAGCATCCCTCATCCCACCACCATGCCAAAGGCCTGGGTGTTTCTTGTTCTGAGTATGTGAATGGCACTGTGCCAGGTGCATGCTAAGCCCAGGACTCAGAGCATAAGATCCAGGAGGAGCTGAAGAGGGCTTCTGCCAACAGGGGCTGGATCAGTGTCCTCTGTGCAAACTGCACACATGCGCTAAGTCTAGCCCCTTGTGTTGGTCTCAGCTTTTCGTATCTACAAAGGATTCTGAGATCCAAAGGACCTAGGTCCAAACTAGGAGGCCACAGAGCAATATCACTGAATGTTGCAGCCATGGCTGGGAATCCAGCCCTATGTTGTAGTAAGTGTGTCTCTGCGTCCCATAATACAGACAAGCACACATGCCTGAGCATGCATAACACACACACACACACACATTCACATTTCAGGGGCATTGCCCTGGCTCCGAATTCCTTCTTTTTGCCCTTCCACAAGCCCTGCAACCCTCTCTTCACCCCAGACATCCAGCAGTGGTACCGGGTCTCTCATTGCTCAGAATTTTTCTCTCTCATGGTTGAGGCAAACATAAAATAATAAAATGCATCAGCCTGGAGCCCTGGAGAAGCAGGGGGCAAAGAATGTCACTACACAGGCCTGGGTAGAAACCGTCATTATGACCTCATGTTTTGACCTAGGCAAATCCATCAGAGAAGCCACTGGAGATGACATCTTTATTAATCAGCCTTCTCCAGTTCAGCCTAGATGGGAGACAGAGGCGCAGACTGAAGCAACAGGCCCAGAAGGGGTTGGACCCATTTCCCCAGACTGGATGGTCTCACTGGATCATCAGCATGCAGGCTCTGTCCTGACTGGAGCTCCTCCAATCCAGTGCCATTCCCTTTGCCTCTTGGCAGCCTTGGGCAGCCTGACTGAACATTGGCCATCTTAGAGCTTTGGTTCCCCCTCTAGTTGGGCAGAAGAGTTTCATCTCCTGCTTGATCTCTGTCCCCTCCAAGTCTGCAAACTGCAAATGTCAGTTAGGAAAGTAGAACTTCCATACTCCAAACTCTTTATGGTGAGTGAAGTGACTGGGCCATCAAGGCAGGGACAGCCAAAACTCAGCTGCCATAGCATAGGCAACTAAGTGGTCCTGTCTGTCAAACAAACCCAAATGTCCTCAGAGCCCTCCTGGGTCTGTGATGCCTCCCTACAGCGCACTTGGACCACTTTCTCATCACTTAGCATTTTTAGGACTCCACTTCCTTGCATGAGGCATCCTGACCTCCCTCCCTCCTGGAGGCCAGGCTGCTGAGCTATAGAAAGTGGTGCTGTGTAGGGGACACAGAAGGCGTGCGAGCATGCTGAGCCATTAAGTTGGAAAGAAATGCCTCAAATTCCCTGTTGCTTCTGTTACTTAGTTAAGCCTAGGGGCAGCTTCAACTCCCTGCAGCAGTCACGTTGGACAAGAAGTGTATGCGGATTTGCACGTGTGTATGCATACGTGTCCACGCTATGTGGGAGCAGGAAGAAAGGCAAAGATGAATCAAGAGAGACAGGAGAAATGATTGAGAGAGACCAGGAAGAAAGGACAGAAGTAAAGAGGGAGGAGAGAGCACCCTGAAGGGTCATTCTTCTCCACAGCAACAGAAGGGCGAAGACAAACTTCTTGACTAGAGCAGCAAGGCCTCTAGTCCCAGCAGTCCAGGACCTCACCCCTACCACCCTGGCTCACACCCTCATGCCCTTACTGTTGTGGACCCTACCTTCATTATCCAGGACCCCGCCCCCACACCTCTACCATCCAGAATCTCACAGGTATTATGCAGACAAATATTGTGGAAGATGTTAAGGTTAGAACCAGGCAAAAGCTGCCCTGGGCTTGGGCAAAGCAGCCACAGCTCTGACTCTTCTCTGCCAGGTCTGCCCTGGTTGGGGGTGAAGAGAGTGTCCAGAGGAGCAGAGGAGCTCCGGTGCCAATGACCACAGAGATTGTCCCTCAAAAGTCCCTCCCAGAAGGCAGGCTGAAAGGAGATTCCCCAGGAATCTCCATATGTGCCTGCCAATCTATGCTCTGCAGCCATGGATCCCAGCAAGAAGTAGGCAGCAACCCAAGTAGCTCAGCATGCTCCCCATCCAGGGGATAAGATCTGGGGACTTTTTCTTGATAAAGAAAAAGAAGCTTTGTTGTTTTTTCCTTGGAGGAAGAGAGAAGCACTGGCCACAAAGCTGCCTCCTGGATCGGGAGCACTGTGACCAGTGATACTTGGTATGCCTGGACCATCCTCCCAGCAGAGAGGCTCCAGCTCTGCCTGGCTCCCAAAGAGAGAAAGGGGAAGGCTAAAATGCAGGGTCCCAGGGCTGACCCCCACCTATGGGCAAAGCTCCAGGAGGCCTCTACCTGTCTCTTTCCATCACAGCCAGGCTGACTGGAGAGAGGTTGCCGTGGAGATGGTACAGGGAGTACTGGTGGTGGGTGGGTTAAAAAGGAGAGGCTGAGAGTCAGAATATTCCAGAGCAGGAATCATAAGACAGCGCCTAGAATAGGGCCAGGGATCTGAATCATTAGGCTAGGGTCGGGGGCTCAGGGGATTCCTATCCTGTGAAAGAATAGATGAACTTGTGGGGCAGGCAGGGGTGGTGCTGTCTACATACGTCTTCTTGGAAATGACTCTTGGCATCTGGCACAGACCCTACTCTCCTTCATCTATCATGTCTTAGGGCACCACGGCAATGCACCAGCTACTACCAATCTCCATGTCCCATGAGTTGACCTGGAGACCCATGCCTGGGTGAGTTCTGTGCCTATGGGGCTGGCAGAGAAGCTAACTATTGTCCCAGGGATGGAACCCACCCTCAGACCTCCAATGTCACATCCATTCCAGGAAGGTCATTAAGAGTCAGCAGCACAGTCAAGGCACCAAGGCCAGAAAGGGCAGACCCTGTTCCCTAGGCCACAGCTCCCCTGGGCAGAGTGAACCCCACAGGGTCAGACCCCTGCTGTGTTCATATGTTCTCTGGCCACACACAAACCTGTATCCAGGGATCTTCCCTGGGCTCTTTCATGCTATACCATCTCCCACAGACTCTCTTTTCATTGCTCTATGGCCAGTTGTCCTAATTCCAGTGCCCTAAGGATGGAGTCCCCAGTGTCTAAGACCCCTTTGTAGCAATGGGACAGATGAGTGCGTAGAAATGACACTGGTGATCCATCTCTGGACAGGCCCTGCAGCCCACAGTTCTGACATGAGCAAGGGCACAACAAATCCAGTCCCGGAGGTCCATGGTATTTCTGCAGCAGTCCTTAGCTCTCTACAGAGTACTATAAATCTTAAATAAGTCAGAGCTCCAGTGTGGGACCTCCGGCATCCTCTGCCAGCCCAGCTGCTGCAGTGGGGATAACCCTTCTGTATGCTGTGAATATGTGTTGCTCTCATTGGTTGATACTTAAAAGCTGCTTTGGCCTATAGCAAAGCAGAATATTGCTGGGTGGGAAATTCAAGTGGAGCTACAGGGAGAAGAAGAATGGAGTCCAGGTAGATGCCAGCCAGCCGCCAGAGCAGCAAGATGTCCTAGACCACAGGTAAAGCCATGAGACTCATGGCAATATATAGATTAATGGAAACAGATTTATTTAAAAGTAGGAACTAGTTAGCAATAAGTCTGAGCATTAGGCCAAACAGTTTGTAATTAATATTAGGCTTCTGTGTGATTATTTGGGTCTGGGCAGCCAGGAAGCAAAAGTGCCACCTTAGATTACAGTTGCCCTCAAAGATTACTTGGCCTGACCATCAAAGGAGTCCTGCAGTTTCCACAGGGATGGCCATCTATACCAGGGGACAGTTCCATGGTTCACTGTGCCCTCAGAGCCCTGAATATCGATTGCCTTGAGATCTGTATTGTCCAAGGAAGTTTCTCAGAGACACCTACTCCAGGGAACTGAGGCCAAGATGCTGGCTGTGCCCTCAGAGCCCTGAATATCGATTGCCTTGAAATCTGTATTGTCCAAGGAAGTTTCTCAGAGACACCTACTCCAGGGAACTGAGGCCAAGATGCTGGCTCTCCATGTTCCTTCTTTCACTCAGACTCTTCTGCCCCAACAGGCTGGGTACTTGACAGTAAGAAGATCCCATGTGATCTGACTGTCAACCAAAACCCCCTCTTTCTCAGTCATCAAACGATATTCCAGAGAACTCTTGAGAGGTGACAAGTGCCTGGCAGAGCCCTCATCATACAATCTGTCTGAGCTGTTTGGTTCTCCTAAGTTGGCCTTTAAAGTTCTTTTAGACTAGATACAAGTACCCATTCGTTGAGTGGTCTGAGGTACCTGCACGTGGATTGAGTCACACATGGCAGGACTGGAGGCCAGTTTGACAGGGGAGGTGCTATGGAATGACCCTCTGTACACTTGTGAACATGTGCTGTTCTCATTGTTAATAAAAAGCTGGTTGGTCAATAGTGAAGCAGGATTTGGAGAGCAGAGAGAATACTGGGAAGAAAGAGGGTGAAGTTAGAAGAGTTGAGAGCCAGACACAGAAAAATTAAAAAGCAACATGGGAAGTTCATAGGTGAGGTAAATAATCCTGGGGACAACACACAGATGAACAGAAATGGGTTGACTGAAGTTTTAAGAGCTGACTGGAGGCAAGCCTAAGCTATTGGCTGAACATTTATAATTAATAATCAGTGTCTGTGTGGTTATTTGGGGAGTGGCTGCCGGAACGCAGAGAAGCTCTGACTACAGGGAAGGTGGGCAGTGAGGCATTAAAGTTCATCAGTTTTTGTCTCTGCCTTAGAAATCCTACCTGGGTCCATGCCCTGGGGCAGTACCATGGGAGCCATGTGTCCTGGGCCTATTTGGGGGGATTGGGCATGGATACCCAGAGCACAGTGACTATCTTTAGACTTACTTAGGTAGAGCTGGAGCTGGTGAAAGCAAACATGAGTTTCCAAGTTTGATCCCCAGATCCTATTTAAAGCTAAAAAAAAACCCAATAAACAACAAACAAATAACAAAACCCAGTAATGATAGCATGCACTTACAATACTGACACCGGTGAAGTGAGGACAGGTGGCTCTCCAGGGCTTACTGGCCACCCTGTTTAACCTATTTAGTAAGCCTAGGTCAGTGAGAGTGCCTGCCCGTCTCAAAAATAAATGAATGGAACTAAATATTCTTGAAAAGGTGGCATGATTGGATGGCATCTGAGAAGTGATATCCACACAGCTGTGACGGCTGCATTCAGGTTCACCTTCGGTCCTGTGCCCCACCTGGCTCTACCCCTTGCAGAACACAGGTCCCTTCCTTCTCTCCCACCCAAGTGACACCCAGGGTCCTGCATTACACGTGTGTTGAATCATTTTGCAAAGTTTAGGGAACGCAACCTGCACAAAGGCGTGCAAGCACGAGCAAATGGGTGAATGAAAGAATTTGTGAATGGATTGAGTTGGCAAAGAGAGGCTTGTTACCATTTGACTAAATGGAATAAAAATGAGACTCGGAAAAGATAATTCATTCGGTCAAGGAATCACCTCAACGATTAAAGGAAGTCGTTAAGGAGCTGTCTTACTAATTACAGGATGACTCCAGCACACGCCATGAAAAATTGGCCACGGTGGGGATTGTGGGGTGCTGATGCTGGGTGAGCATCTGTAACAGAGGCAGAGCTAGACTTCCCAAACTGCTTTCCAGGGGAAGTGAGCCGAACTCCCAAGGAGTCAGGTTAAATGGGTTCATCCTCCCTCACACACAGAGAACCCCAGTATTGTCTTCAGAAACCTGCAATAAGAATCACTACTCTTCCAACAGCCACCCCTCCCCCCAGGAGTGGGTCTTTATCCTTCAAACCCACTTTCACCAAAGCCTTCAGAGTTGACAACAAGCTGGAAGTATTCCATGCCTTCCCAAGTCACAGGCAGCTTCTCCCCTGACAGCGCCTCCCACGGACAGACAGATCTCAGAACTTTTCTCCTCCGGGAGAGAGCGGCAGGCCCCTCGCTCTCCCCTTGCTTCCTCCTTCCTGTATTGAATGCACAGTTCATTAACATCCTCGGTAGTGGCGGAAATGTTACAGGGGAAGAAAAAGCCGTTGACAATTTTATTTTTATAAGTAACTAAGAATAGGGTGAACTTGGTAAAAAATAGCAAGCCTGCAAACAGGATTGTGTTCGGGGCCAAGTTTTCTTCCTAAAAACCTGAATGTGGTATCGGGGGGAAGATTGGGAGATGGCTTAGCTTCAGATTTATCTGCAGAGTCATGGAGGTGGAGGATGTGAGGGAAAGCAGGCGAGGGTCCTGGGTGGGCACTCTAATCGTAATAATAGTGGATTGCTCGGACTACCCTGACCCCACTCAATACTGGAGCCCCGGCACACACACACACACACACATGCCTACTAGACACATAGAACACTATGGCATTCCCTGGATATGTCACATCATCTGGTGAAATGGAGGACTTGCCAGTGAGGTCATTTCCTGTGGCCAGAGGATCGGAAAATGTTCCAGATGCCTCTGACGGGCTCGTACCTGTGCTTGAAAGGATGTGGCTGCTTCAGTGAGAAAGGAGCAGAGATTATTGTTCTCCTGTTAGTCCGAGTGATAGTAGCTACAGGCCAAAGACCTGTGCTTAAGAGACATTGAAACAAGAGAGAGCAATGAAGAATAGAGACTCCAGCTCTGGAAGTACGAGGATGGGAGACAAAAGATGCCCAGGATTAGCTGCGATGTGCTACTCTGACCCAGGTTGTCACAGCCTCTCAGAAGCTCTAGAATCCCCGGTGTCTCAAGCACCATGCATACTGTGTCCCCATTCTCAAAGTTCCACAGCAGGGGCTGCAAAGATGAGGAACTAGCCTGGGGGGGGGGTTCACATGAGAAGAGGGGGCAGTCCCGGCTCACCCCTGACTCCATAGTCCTTCAAAACAACAGCCAACACCGAGACCCCCTGAATGAGCCACACAGTCCTTGGAGACTGCAAAGGCCAGAGATACAAGAGTGTCCTCACTGCAATGCCACACACCCCACAAGTGCGTGTGGTATGGAGGCAGCCTGGTTTAGAGCTTTGGGCACACAGCTGTTGGGCCATGAGGGCTGGGTGAGGGACAGCTGGGAAGGAAGCTTTGGCTCACATCGTAGAGTCTTAGAGGACGAGAATCCCAGGAGCTGAGAACAGAGAGACAGTGCAGCAGCTGAATGCCAAGAAAGGCAGCCTGCAAGGGGAGAGGAGGACACAGGCTTTGGAAAAGGCAACTTGCTCAGTGCGAGTCTGAGCCACGGCTCTGAGCCCCACGCAAAGCACAGGGCCCTGGCCCTGAGCCCTAACCAGAACCTGAGCACACATTCAGATCTCTGAGTCCTGACCCTAGACCATGATCCCCTGTTCTGGAACCTGAGCTCCATCTCTGGACCCTGAGACCCTGAGGCAGGTATGCAGCCTATCTTAAGGGAGCATGCTCGCCAGGTGCGGCACATGCATGCATTCAATGGCTGCAGACAAGGCAAAGGCCCGAGTTTTATCAGAAAGTGCATTCATAGTACTTAACTTGCTAGACATCTGCTGAGCACCTATTGTCTACCCAGAGCTCCAAGGCCACAGAAATTGACATGAAGAAAGAGAAGGAGAGGTGTCCAGCCAGCCACAACAATGCCTTGTGTTCCGGGCTGTTAATCAGGCTGACCTCATGCCTGTGTGAGCTTCAGAGCTGAGCCATTTCTGCCATCCCAGGACTCCAGAGGAAGCAATCCAGTCCGCCAAGACCCCACAGTAGGCATCTCTAGCCTTTGCCATGATGCTCTGCCCTGGTGGACATTAACAAGAAGCAGATGATAAACTTGAATGGGCATGGTTTTCAGAACTGTCTAGAATGGCAGCAGTCTTCGAGGCTAAGCTGATTAGAAGAGTCAATGGTTGTTAATGAAGCCAACTTCCAGGAGGCTCAGGCATCTCTACATTCTCACTTCCTGTCCTCTGATTCGGCATCTGTACCCAGACCTACTCTGTCTAGCAATGTTTTCCTCCCTGTTGACCTCTGTAGAGCTGGTCTGAAATCTCCCTGCTCAGGTGCCTAGTGAATTGCACTCACTGGGTTGGTTCTCAGCAGGCAGCACCCACTCTCTGTGATCCTGTGTGTGCAGAACCATCTCTGCCTCTAGTCTGGCCAGAAGTTCCAGGATCTGTTAAGCTGGAGGACAACTGAGTCAATAGGGATTCAGGGCAAACAGGCCGTTGGCCCCCTGTTCTTGCTGGGAATAATCTTGAGGGCTCTCTCTATATCTTTTAGAGATCCCCAGCTCCAGCGAGGACTGAGGCAGCTGAACAGTCACTCATTCCTCCCAGATGTTTTCACATCCCTTGCCCCACTACCTTTCTGCTGTGCACCCCCAACCCCTTGCTGTTCACTTACTGTCTTTGCAGTGTGTGGCTGTGTCTTAATCTCCTATAGCAGGTGGCGTGTGGTAAGCAAGCATGCACTCTTCCACACTCCCTAGGACTCCAGCCCCCCTGAACAGGCCAGGCTTCTACACACCAGACTTTAGTTACACCAAAAAGATCATTCATTCAAGCTTGGCCACCTATTATTCATGTGACCTCAGGCATACCCGAGGACCAGATGTTTAATATGGGAATGACTCCATCAGCATGTACGTACCTGGGTTGGACAGGAAGGCAGGACAATACCTGTACCATCTGCCAAACATACAGGAATGCAATAAATAATAAATAATGGTGAGAACTTCCTTGGTAATCCATTATGGGGCTGGTTTAGGTGTGTGTGTATGGGGTGGTGGTAGCTAGACTTCCCCCAAGCAGTTAGCATAGCCATGAAGAAACACAGAAATCCCCGGTCACAAAGCTGATTATTTTTAATATCTGAACACAAGCACTGTGCACACTAGCTTTGTTCAGATGCTGGACAAATGGTCCCTCCGGCAGCAATGGAATCAGCTTCACATTACAGATAAAGAGGATGAGATTGGCACCACTGTCAGGAAAGAGGGCCTGGAGGCTCCTCAAGAAGTCAACTGTAGAACCATCATATACCCCCACAATTCTATTCTGTGGGTACACCCAACAGAAACTTTGCCAGCCTCTCATGGAGATACCCGCCTTTCCAAGCTCACTGCAGCCCCACATGCAAGAATAAAGACACACACAAATCCCAAGGTGTCCATCAACAGGTAAAGGAAATGTGATGTGGGTACTGTTGTTAGTCAGCTCTTAAATGAGATCCCGGTATCCATGACAGCATGGACCAACCCAGCGAACATCATGTTAAGTGAGAGAGGCCAGGTGTCAAAAGCGAAGCACTGTGTGAGCTGTCTTTACATAGACTCTGAAGGACAAAGACCAAAGGCAGAGGACCAAGCTTAGAAATGGGGTGAGCAGTGTGGGCTAGGATAGATAGGGGCATGTGTTCACCATCACAAAGTGACTCTTCGGTAAGGGGAACGGGTGCAGAGATTTAATGCACAAGAAGGGACTGCAGTGACTGGCATCTCACTGTAGGATGGAATTTCCAAGGGTATGGGATTTTAGATGTTCTCACCAGGCACAGGCAAGCACACACACATGCACAAAATGTGGCTGAGGACATTGGCCTCTATGGTAAATCTGTGAAGAACACGTAAATAAGAACATCCAAGTATCACCCACACACCTTCAATTCAAGTAATAAGAAGAGAAAAGACTGAGGCACCAGAACCTTCCTGAGTTCAAAGCTCAACGTCAAGGCCAGGGCTTGAACCCTGACACTTTATCAATGTAGCTCCAGGTCTTAGATGGCCTGCTAGGCGTCCTCAGGGTTCAGTTGTGTCCTTGCAGGTTAAAGAACACTCGAGAGCCCGGTAGCCAGGAGAAAGCAACTTGATGGCAAGCAAGCTAATTCCTCTATTTATTGAGAGCACGTCTCAACCGGAGTATTTTTAGGCAGTCTGGCATTCCAACGTGCTAACATAGAGAACGTATTAAACACAGTCCTATTTTCCAAAAATAACCCTTCTGTCCATATGGCCTCTCACACTGCAGCAGGGGACTCTTGGGAGCAACAGGATAAAATGCTAGTTTTTAAGGTAAGGACCCAGTTATGCAAAGACCCCCATGTATGGAACCCTAGAAATGGGGATGTCCTGGTTACCCCTCCTGAGTCTTACGTTCAGGCTATTTTCCGAGTCCTGGCTTCAGGAATAATCCCGTCTCCCAGGATCCGGGGGGGAGACTACCACACAGGTCAAAGAAAAAGGAAATGGACACAGAATAAAGAAAGGAAGGGAAGAAATGAGAGTTCCTGACATCCTTAAGAAAAGGAGAAAGTGGCAGATATGAACACCTAGGAAAGCTGTCCTACCAGGTTCCTATTCTGGTCACAGACATCAAACTAAGAGTGACCACACAAAGACTGACAGTGAACAACAGGGTCAATGTCCAGGGCAAGACAGGGTCAAGGATGGAAGGGGGTCTGCCGCAGTTCCTGGAGCTTGTCTAGTGTCTACCATACACACTCTGACATCATCTCTCTGCCCTGCTGGAACAACACCAGGCAGAGGGAGCACACACCTCCAAAACAACTGAAGAACCCCCAAGCCCATGTGCTGGGGCCTCCACACCATACTCTGAGCAGGACTAGTTCTATGCGTGGGTGCCCCCTATACAAGGCTTTCCTCCAGGACGAAGCATCACAGTGGTCAAGCTTCTGGGGGAATTGGGATCTGGTGGGAAATAAATAAATAAATAAAGCCACCGAAAAGGTTGGGTTCCGGAATCTGAATGCATCCACAGAGAGCAGGGTAAGAATAGCTGGCTGGACGCTGGACAGCTTTGGGTACTAGATACCGCTAAAGCATCCCTGGGGAGCACAAGCCCTGGGGCTCTTGTGCAAAGGCTATCATGCTTGCCTTGGGGGGAGGGGGTGAAGCTCCTGGTGGCTGTCCGTGGTGCTGGAGCTGGGATTGAGCAAATGAAATGAATGAATGCATTCCAGGCTGCACGATGCAGTGAAATGCGAATGTCTTGGGTCAGGGGAGGCAGAAGAGGCTCAGGCAAGAACAGGCCATTAAAGCCTGGCCTGGACAACCTATAAGAAGCAGACAGACTACCTCGGGTGGGGAGGCATAGGGATCTTGGTCCTTTTGTTGGACACAATGCAGCCATCATTGCAAAGCAATTCTAATTTGGTGTCAACAGGGCCAGCATGCCTCCTTCACAGTGGAGCTCAGATAGGCAGGCCAACTCAGCAAAAACAATTGAAGGCCACAAAACCCAGGGAATCTCGAGTACTCTCTTTTCTGCAGGGAATGCAACAGATAATTCAGGGTCAGGGTGGGAAGTTAATGACAAAGTCTGCCGATCCTGTGAAGAGAGAGGACAGAAAGAATGGGGCTGAGTCATCTATGGTCCCTTTACAAGTCACAAATCCAGAAGATTTCAAGGGCACTACAGTCAGTAGTGTGTCCTTTGGGGGATAGTGTTGGATAGATTTCAGTCCTTAAAATTTCAAGTTTGTAGAAAACTTGATGAGAAAGCACATAGTTTGACAACACCCCCCAATATCAGCATTACATGTTTGTATGGGGTGTCTGTGACAGTCAATGATTGGCCTAATCGTGTTACTCCTCATGTTAATATGTTAAACATTCCACGGGTTTGACCAACCATGTGATTGATATGTATCCACCATGCCAATGCCACACAGGGGATTTCCCTGCCCC
>JABTXL010000186.1:1406348-1450756 GCA_025134845.1 Neodon shergylaensis
AAAGAAAGAAAGAAAGAAAGAAAGAAAGAAAGAAAGAAAGAAAGAAAGAAAGAAAGAAAGAAAAAAAAAAAACTGGGGTGGAATATGGGAAAGTGGCCAGAGCAGGCCTTTGACAGCCAGGGAGGGGAGTTGTAGCTTGGCAACTATCACATGAAGGGAACTGAGCCCCTTTTCCTTCAAAGTGGTGGCCACTGTTTCACCCATAGCCATTCTCTGGAGCAGGAAGACAAGCGACCAAGTGAAGCCAGGCCACCTGCCCCAGGCTGGGGGTGGGGATGTGGCAGATCAGCACACAGAGTCTCCAAGGTCGCCCTGTGCTCTCCCTGGCAGGCTGAGAGCAGACTCTGCCTGTCGGGAGTGGGTCTATTTCTGGGCTGTGCACTGCCGTGCCTCTGTGGTTTTTCCTTTCTTATTCTCCCTCAGATCTCAGCGATGCTCTTTTGGAAAATTCCAGCGTGGCTCAGCCATACTGAGAGGAGGGAAGGGTGGGCTTCCACTAAAAGGCACCTGGTTTTGAGAACGCCAGGAGTGAGGGGGAGGCAGCTAGGAGAAAGACTTCCTTTGGGGGAGGAATCAAGAAGCCCTGGGGGGAGATTGGATGGGTTATTCACATGCCTTCCCCTGAGCATTCTGGGCACAAACTTCAGAAACCCAGCAGGTCCACTGGTGTGTGGGGTTGTACCGAGACCCACTCTGTAGGAAGCTGCGAAGGAGCAGGAATTCTATGGGAACCCAGAACTGAGTAACTATGCACACTGTAGTCAACACAATGCCATCCTGGTGGGAAATCTAGAGCCAACTGGGAATGCAAAATAACTGCACTTTGCCCTAGCTAAGGCATGCACACGTGCACACACCTAGGCACACACCCACACCCACACACATACAGTACTTGGCACTGATGGTCAGAATTCACATTGTCCACCACAGGCTGCAGCTATGTGTATCAATAAAGACAGAACGTTCCAGAATAAGTCAACAAACTGAGCATAGTCTGACCTAGGAGTCAAGGTCTGGGAGCAGGGTGTTGGGTGGGAGTTTTTGATGCTCTGAGTATCTGAGCAGGAGATACACCTTTCCCATCCCTGTCAGTGAGACAATCAAGGAATTCACATCCCCTGCCTGCTGGACAGACTTACCCCTGCCAAGGGACACATGAGACAGGTACGGGTGATACCTGGACTCTTCTTCATAGCATCCCCAAAGTCTGTCAAGAAAACAGAGAAGAATGGCATTCCTGTCTCCACCTTTCCTGGGAGTGAGGGGATCTCTCAGTCCTTCGACTTTCTCAGGGTGTTTGATCTGTCTATCACTGAGAGGGGTGGAGCCCAACTGAGGTTGAACAATGGGGTGACTCCTATATGCTAAGCAGCTGATTCTGGGTCAGCTCTAACACCAGGCATGCAATAGGCTGTGGGTATGACTGATGTCCCACGTCCAGCAAAGAGATGCTGGCAGAGACCCAGTTCCACCCTCTGACCATTTCTTCAGTTTATCTGGCCATGTGATGAGCCCTGAAACCACAGACATAGAAGCTCCTAGATGTGACGGGTTGGGCTCTGGGATAATGTGGGATATTCCAAGACTGCCTCATGTGTCTCTGTGCCCTTTGGCTGTAAGGCAACTGAGACAAAGGGCAGCTCTCTTGAGTTTTGCCAAGGCAATTTATGGAAAACAGAAGTGAGGGAGTCCATGCCCCCCCTAAAAGCCATCTGGTCAATGTAGGATTGTATAGAAACTTCTGAATGAGTATTTGGTGCCTGATATTTATAAGAGGATAGTACCCTAATCCCTGAAGTGTGGCCCTACACAGGTAATTTCAATTAAATTTGTATATACAAACAATACAACATAATGTACAAATGTTGCAAATAAAATGTTGGACAAGAATGAGCTAAGTGACTTAGCTGCAGACACCATATTTCCCAACTAGTAACTTAAGTAGAATAAGGTTAATAACAAGTGACTAACATCTCAACTCCAACCACCCTGCAGGCCTGCAGGTCTGACCAGAATCTACAGTTATAGGAAAGTCCTAGAGAGAACATGAAAGAGGTGAGTTAGGTATTGCAAAATTCCTGCTGCGTTTCCTGAATCCTCCTCAATCTTTAATGGGAGGACAAGAGCAAGACCACATCGTGAGTCCATTGGGATGATGCACTCACAAAGCAAGCCATATAAGAGAAAGAGAAAGACATCGTATCAACTCTAATAAGTTGTGAACATCACAAAAATGTACATTCCTCTGTGGAACATCAATTCCAGCACATTCTGAGGAGCTAAAGGAGCCTTGCATAGAACATGTTCCCACACTGGAAGACACTGTCTTCTGTCCAGCACTGGGCCAGAGTCTGCCCTCTGCCCATAGAGGCACATGTAGAAGGGAAAGGGGGAGAGAAGAGAGGAGGAAGGAGGGACATAAAAGAAGGGAGAACAGAGAGGAAGAAGAAAGAGAGAAGGAAAAGAAAAAGGAATAAAAGAAGAGAGAAGAGGGTGAGGGAGGGGGAAGGAAAGGAGAAACAACTAAAGAAGGGGGAAGGAGGAAGATTGAGAGGGAGGAAGAGATTACCAGAGGGAAGATGATAGAAGGGAGAAAGGAGGATTCAGTTCCTGACTCAGGGCCACTGTGAAGAGATGACAGAGGAAGTGTAGTCACCATGTGGTCCCACTTCCATGCTGGACCCCTTTCTGGACTACTGCCATCCCTCCTCAAAGTGTCATGCCCCCCTTTACATATGAGAAGTTAGCAGCTTTTGCTGGTCCAGTTGGGGCCAGCATCTCTGTAGACCCCCGAGACTTCTAAAATGCACATGCTTGGTGTCTTTGAGGCCCTCTTTGAGGTACTCTGATCACAGTGTCTTAGCTGATCCCATCTATAGCACACCACACAGCCTAGTGTGGCCCCCAGCCTGCTCTAAAGCTGTAATAACCACTGAAGACCTATCCCTGCTTTATCTGTGATCGCCATCTCATTTAGAGCATGGTCACCTGTACAGGTTAAGTGCTCAAAAAATTATACCTAGCACACTAAGATCTAAATGCATAAGCTAATAGTTTAGAATCATTAAAAACAAGAGATTAATAAATCATTGAAGACATGTTTCCTAAGACATTAAAAAAAACAGCGGATAAGGCGGACAAGCTTCTGTCTGCTCTAAGATACTAAAACCTAAGCACAAGAAGGAAGAGGAGGGCCTGTGCTAACACATATTTTGAAATATAGAGGGGATATGGTGTGGATGCCATGTGGATTTAACATGTCCCTGATACAGAGCCCGGTGGAAGTGTCAGTCAGCCCCATGCCTTTAGGAAGGAAGAAACTGAAAGAGGCCAGGAAGTGTCCCCAGATGGCTCTCATGTTGAAGGTTTTAGTTGGTTCTGTGAGCTTTATAGCTGGTCCCGGGTCCCTTCCTCTCTATTTCCTGTCAGACATGAGGGGAGTAGCCATAGTAACATGGCTCCCACAACCACAAGGCTCCACCTCAGTGGATCTAGGATGGTCTACTGAAATCTCTGAAACCACGGGCCAAAGCCTTTCCCGTTTGAAGTGCTTCACCAGGCATTTGGCCACAGAAAACTGAGTGACCAGGGTCTGACGGAGCTGGCCCACTGGAATGGACATTTCCAGGGGTTCTTGGGAAAGTTTTGCCTTGTAATCTTGAGGACATGGAGTGTGACCCCAGAACCGCGGCGTGACAGGATGGGGCTGTGCTTAGAATCCCAGAACAGGGGAGACTCAAACCTGGGAATCCTTGGCTAATGAGTCTAGTTGAATCAGAGACCCCCATCCAAGCCAATGGGAGACCGTGTCTCCAAAACTGAGTTTGATGACCTTTGAAAGAATATGGAGATCAGTCTCTGTGCTCCACATACAGATGCCCTCAAGCGTGTGCACCCACATACATGAAACATGCACACGCAGGAACACAAACATTCGCATCACACATACACACATGCAAAAATTCAGACTAAAATTTTTAGAGAAACACTTTCAAGATTAGGATGGTTTCAGATGGAGTTTCTCTGCCTCTGAAGGGGCAAAGTGTCTCCAGACTCCTGTAGCCTGCAGACTCTTTAGAATGTGGGGACACAAACCACGTCACACTTTCCCCAAGAGCGGTGGTTTTATAATTTCTTGTTTTATTTTAATTTTGAAATAGTCTCATTACATAGCCCAAGCTGCCTTCAAACTCTCTATCCTCCTGCTTCGGCTTCCTGAATGGTAGGCTGGCAAGTGTGCTCCAAATCTTTGAGAAAGTCCTTAGACTTTTTATCCCAGGGTGACTTTGGTCCTGCTACCTGGTGAGGAGGGTGGAAGAGAACACATTCAAAGCCATCTCAGTTACGGAATCAATACCACTGAAGCTCACAGAGGAGACAATGACACAGACTGAACCTGGAAATAACTGCCCTTGGAAATTAAACCATAAAATCAGCCCACGATTAAATGACAGTTTAATTTCGGAGGAGAGATAATGAAGGAAACAGAGAAATTGGGCCTTTAACTAGTGGGACAGTGAGAGGCCATCCATGGGCCAAGAAGAGAGATGCTTGGGGTGGGGATGGGGAGTCCAAGGTGCCATTGTGGGCTGAAAGGGTGCGGGACGCGGGATGGCAAGGGATAAGCTGAGATCAAACTTTAGTTAGATGGCCCAGGAAGGAGACTGCCTTCTGGGTGACATCTGGACCACTCTTGACCTTGAACTTTCATCTATAGATTACAAGGCTTTCTGCACTCTGGAATAACTAGAACATGTTTGCAATGGTGTTTCCAACATTATAAGCTCCAAGACTCATTGTTCCCTGTGATTGAGGACACAGGAGTCTGATGCCCAGCCTGGCATCATCCCTAAGTCTTAACCAGGCCTTGATCACGCTCAGTGCCCCGCTAAGCAAACTTTTTGTTTGTCTGTCTGTCCATGGGCATTGGAAAGGAGAAAGTGCTCTTGACATGCCAGTGCAGGTCGGGAAACTTTTGTCTTGGTAGTAACAACCGGCTGGGTCCCTCAGGCTGGAAAAAGTGGCACACCCCAGCACCTGCTCCCCTGTCCACGGTGCCTTACCAGTCACAGTGAGAAGAGTGTGTAATACCAAGTCAAGAGGTGTGTCACAGTCACCCGGTAACAGGTACTGGGGTAGGCAATGGGAGACAGCTGATCTAAATTGCTCCAGTGTTGGATTTGCTGAACTCCCAAGTCATGGAGGCCCTTTCTCTGCACTACAAGGGAAGCCCCTCCCACCTGGCCCCTCAGGGAGTTGAGCACAATGGGAGGCTTCCTTAGAGGACCAGAGATCACAGTCAGGGATAGGAAGACTAGGGAAGATGTTCAAGCTGATCCAAACCCCCTGGTGTGATGCAGCCCACAGAGTGTGTGCAAAGCCCTACCCAGACACCCAGTGAGAACACCCTGGGACCCCGGGGACCCTTATGTCTATTGCATACACCATGATTCTGGTTCAGCCTGCAGGTCCTGCATCTGCCACCACAAAGGGGCTTAGAGACCTGAGGTCTTAAGACCTGTCTGGAGTTCTGCGCCCTGGCCTTCAGTTGAAGATCTCTGCTATCCAACATCCATTGACTGCTGGGTATCCTCAGTCCCCTACAGGTATCTCTACAAATCTGTGGGTATACCTTATTGGAACTGTATCCCCAACCCTATCATCCTCACATGATCCTAGTGTGGGGGACTCAGTGGAGAAAAGCTGGAGACAAGGAGAGGAAGCCAGGGCTCTGCTGATTCTTTCTTTTACCATCCCAGTCCATTCCCACCACTTGACTATTGCCCCTCGGCACGGTAGGCACAGAAACAGTAGCCTTTCATTGGTGTCTTCGTTCATCTGGGCTGCCATAACAAAACAACACAGACTCAGTGGATTACAAGCAACAGGCAGTTATTTCTCAAAGGTCTGGAGGTTGCAAACCCATGATCAGGGCGAAACAGGCCACTAAGATAAGTCACATTGAACAAGGGCAGCTCACTGAAGCCAGGACCTGAGAAAACAGCGAAGGGACTCCTAGAATCCCTTGTCAGGCCCTCCGCAGTAATGTGAAGTCATCTGCTGCCCAGTTGGCCGGGCTACAGGCTGGCGAACAGCACTTAGCCTGGCTCGCACGCTGCTGGTTCAAGTTGTCATCTGTGGACCATGTGTCTTCTGCATAACCAATGAATACGTCAGGAAGCCCCCAGCTGCCTTTCAGGCTTGAACATCTCTGGATACAGGAAGTACCAATCGTAAGAAGCTGGGAGCAAATCATTGGAACTAGACCCCAAAGCCCAGGAAGCCCATGAGTCAGCCCCCCGCCCCCGCAGACCCTGCCAAAGCCACCCCACCTGACCAGGCTGACTCTGTGGGTCACAGTGCAGTAGCCCCTCACCCTCCACACAGGAGCGAGCCTTACTCTGCTGAACACACTTGGCCCTGGCATCCCATGGGGGAGGAGTCAAGAATCCACCACTTGTGTGGTACCCATTTCTTGCTGAGGTGATTCTTGGATTCCTGCTTGGGGAGTCCAAGCAGCTGAAAGGGGAGTCACAGGAAGGACCTGGGGTCAACCTGGCACTTTAACCAGAGACCCTAGGACAGTTGAGCTTCTGGAAGAGAATTGAGTGCTCGGGTAGAGGAGTGCTGGGTTCAAGTTGGGGCTGACTTATCACTGAGGCTACCGACGGAAATGATCGGACACTAGCTTCTGGGTTGGGCTTCATCACTGAGCTGTCTGGTAAGGCTATGTAGAACCAGGTTGCCATCAGCTGACTATAGAGTGTGCGGTTACAGGTCCCAGCTGGGTTTCTTCACTCCTCATCTTCTCCCATTTATTTATCCAAAGACGGGGCACCTAAGAATGAGGCCTGGCCTCCTGCCTCTGCTTTACAGAGAGCAAGTCTACAGCTCAGAAACCTGACCACGCTGTTCACCCTCGCAGAGCAGTATGTGATATGGACCTGCAATGAGCCAAGGCTCCCAAAGCATGGCAGTGAGGGTCTGGTGCAATCTTCACCATACAGGCGAAATATTCACGGGCGCAGGAGGAGGGATGAAGGGGCAAACTGAAAGCCAAAACAAGGTGCACCACACAGCTTACCATACCACAGAGACTCCAGACTCCACTTTCTGTTACAATGGTGTCTCTGGCCCAGGTGGTTTCAGGAATGGATGGCTTTGCCCAAGTATTTTCTGTGGGACGACCCTGTGTGTAAGAATGTGGCTCTGGCAGAGTCTCCTCTGAAAGCGCTTATTACCGCACACATGTGTGAGGTGCCTGGCTTAATATCATCCCCTTGTTGTGAGGATTTGACACAGCGACTCCACCTGGATTCTCACGAGTGTCACACTGGTTCTGCAGTAATAGACTGGCCAGGGTCCTAGCCAGGCTCCTCTCCTGCCTTTGCCTCTGCAGAACCTCATCTTTAGGGTTCAGGGGGAGTGAGATGCCCCTCCGGCATCAGCGAGAATACGTTCTGGAGCTGTGGTGTCCAGCCAACCACGCAGACCTCCTTGGGTGGGTTCCCATCATCCCCCATTCTCCCTCCTCTCAACCTCCACCTCATACACGTACCTAACTTCAGTGAAAAAAATAATATAATTGTTCTTACCCTCATTTTTTCCAGTACTTGACAATTTAAGGAGCACTTTCAAATATAATAATTCATTAAATAAAGCAACCTTTAAAGTAGATAACCTTAGTCTATTCTTTAAAAATGCCAGGGCTCAAGAAGGCACTGTGATCTCATCAAAGCGACTTAATATTAAAGGGGAAATCAAGGTCCAAATCAAGAGCAGAAGGAGAGAGAGCACGAGCAAGGAACTCAGGACCGCGAGGAGTGCACCCACACACTGAGACAATGGGGATGTTCTATCGGGAACTCACCAAGGCCAGCTGGCCTGGGTCTGAAAAAGCCTGGGATAAAACTGGTCTCGCTGAACATAGTGGACAATGAGGACTACTGAGACCTCAAGAACAATGGCAATGGGTTTTTGATCCTACTGCACCTATTGGCTTTGTGGGAACCTAGGCAGTTTGGATGATCACCTTACTAGACCTGGATGGAGGTGGGTGGTCCTTGGACTTCCCACAGGGCAGGGAACCCTGACTGCTCTTTGGGCTTACGAGGGAGGGGGACTTGATTGGGGGAGGGGGAGGGAAAGGGGAGGCGGAGGTGGGGAAGAGACAGAAATCTTTAATAGAAAAAAGGGGGGGAAATCAGACTAGCAAAAGACAGCCTTGGCCCCGGGCTGTTCCCCTACTCCTGTTCCCCAGTGCTTACTGTGTTTATCCCAAATGCTTCTTAAGGCAATGTTCAGACACCCAGCAGAGCTGGCCCAAATAAACTGCCTCTCTGTTCTTCAGTGGCTTCACATTCCTCTTGGGAGTCAGTGAGGGCAGGAATAGAAACAGAATTAGGCTTAGTGTTCCTGACTCCAGGAGACAGCATGCCATGCCTTGTCTAGTTTCTTCTTTTACTTGGCTGGCCAGGGAGCTCAGCCTTCATATCAGTGCAGAAGTCCAGGCTCAACCCCCTAAATGCCATTTTTCTTGCAGTGTGACTTTTCAGCCCTTATTTTCCCCAGTCCTAGCCCTGTTTTGCACATAGATGAAGGAGTTCATTTTATGAATGAACTTCTAGAGCCCTGAACTGGAGCAGACACAGACAAGCTGGACAATGAAGGAACAAGTCTCAGTTTGATGTACTCTCCAGAAAAAGTGCTTAGGAGCACAGCTGCAGGGCAGTAAGAGTGTGGGGGGCAACTTCCTCACCCAAAGGGACATTCCCAAACCTGGCCTCAGCAGCATCAGCTCAGAGCCTGTCTCCATCCACACACAGTGGCTCAGTACTGATAGAGTGAGCAAGGCAAAGTTGCTATGCCATCCCAGCCAGGGGAGAGTCACAGATACAACATGTCGGTTGGGGAGGCAAAATGTTCGCCATTTGTGAGAGTCCGGTTGGTGTGCTTAAAGCCTGGGAATCTGGGAATCATCACTACGAGGGAGGGTGTGGCTCAGAAGCCATCACACCTATGACGCCTACCTCTCTTATATGGGAAATATGAGGAGTCTCTGTGTCCCAGGAATAGCCAGCCTCAGGTTCCCTGTCATACTGTCATTGGCTGGGGCAGGTATGAAAACCAAGGCTTCATAGGAATACAGGAATGCAGCAATGGGGGTCTAATATGAATGGGTCTCGGTCATGTGACTCTGCAGCCATCCCTGTCTGCTCCTGGAAAGCTGTGTGGCTTGGGGCTAAGCACTTAACCTCCCTGAGCTTCCAACCCCTCGTCTGCTTTGGGAGTAACTTCTCATTACAGCAGGGCACAAAATTCAGTCAGACTCATTTGCTCAGAAGACTGGCCAACCTCGGCAACTGCTTTGGAGTGGGCAAAGAGGGAAGCCACAGACCTCTGGGGATTCATGAGAGAATGCCCTAGAGACAAGCTGCTGACCTGGAGGATGAGTGGGGATGTCTGGCAGCTCATGGAGCTGTTCCCCTAATGGAACATACGGCTCAGAATCACTTTTAAACCTGGGCGTGCATCCTGTGTATCTAGGGGTGGTGGTGGGGACAGCTGTGGTTTCCTTCTAGCCTCGGCCCTTTCTCATCGGCTCACCACAAATGTCTTTTCCTCACAGCATTAAGAGGGCTTGACAGAGGCGGGTGCTCATGTGGTAGAGACCCTTCAGCAGCTCACTGAGAAAAGGCCAAAAACCCTGAGGTTTGTGTGACACAGCCAAGGAAGCTGCCTACCTGCCCTGGATCTGACCTCTATCTGAGGTCTCAGCTCCTGATGGGAGGGAGGGGTTGGCCATGAGGAACATGAAGCCTGGAGCACTGGGACGTGGGGAGGAGCTTCCTGTCCCCCGTGACCACCAAGGAGCTAGGACTGTATTGAGGTGATACACACCTTACACCCAGACCTGGGAGCTGGCAAGAACCCGGGGGAGGGGGTTCCCCAGAGGCTCAGGAGCCGCTGCCTCATGCTCCTCTCTGCAGGCAGGCAGGGGTGTGGAGAAGTTTGCCACACACCTACCCAGCTCTGCTTTGAAGGCTCCTGCAATAAAGGAGGTGAAAGTCGGCAAAGGAGGAGTCGCCGGAAGTTTAAAAAGAATGAACCCCGTGAAGAGAGCATAGCTCCAACGTGCCCCCAAATTAGTCTCCGGGACAATGTGGCATTTCCATTGTTGTAGAAACAGTCATTTTAAAAAATATTTCAGGATATTAAAATCACTTACCATGTGTCATAGAGCCCTAATTGCAGTGATTAGGCCTAATGAGGATGAGTCACCGTGAAAGAAGAAACAGGAGTGTGCTTCCCTCGGAAGACCGTCCTTGGAAGCCGACTCGACCCAACCCCACTGCCGCAGCAATGTCTTCACACGCTGAGTGCCGCACCTCATGAGCCAAAGAGGAGGAGAGGCCAATGGGGACACAAGGCTGTCCAATCATAGGCAAGGAGAAAGTGCTGTGACCCAGAGGGAATCACACGAGGACCGGGACTAGGCTGGGGAGACAATTTCGCTAGCACAAGGGCCTTGAGCTTAAGTACCCCAGAGCGTAAGTACCCCAGAGTACATGCTAATAAAGAGGAAAACGCCAGGCTTGCACTCAGAGGGAACAGCATTTACATACATTTGCTGCACACGTGTGAGAACCTAAGTTCGGACCCCAGAATCCACATAAAAACCCAGGCGGGCCACCTGTGCCTATAATCCCAGCACTTTGGGGGTAAGAGTGTCCATGGGGCACACCGACTAGCAAGGTTAGCTATGGGTTCAGTGACAGACCTTGTCTCCAGGGAATAGTCGGAGGGTGGTAGAGTAGAATATCTGCCATCCTCCTCTGGACATCACAGACAGACTCAGACTAGCAGACAGACAGACAGACACACACACACACACACACTGAGAGATATTTTGATTACACCTTGCAAAGATATGTCACCATGATTGGGTTTAATAAAAAGTTAAGCAGGCAGTACCTAAGCAGTAGTTATAGCATGGACTTCTGGACAGAGAGAGCTCTGGAAAGAAGGCAGAGTTGCCAGCCAGATGCAGAGCGAGCAAGACGTGCAGGAGGAGCGCTAAGGGCCACGAGTCACGTGGCAGCACACAGATGCATAGAAATGGGTTGACTTGAGTTATAAGAGCTAGTGGGACAAGCCTAAGTTACAGGCTGAGTTTTCATAATTAGTAGTTTCCTGTGCTTTTTTTTTTTGAGCTGGTGGCCAAAAGAAAAAAAATCTGTCTAAACACACACAC
The DNA here is from genome assembly GCA_025134845.1 of Neodon shergylaensis. Classification (NCBI taxonomy): domain Eukaryota; kingdom Metazoa; phylum Chordata; class Mammalia; order Rodentia; family Cricetidae; genus Neodon; species Neodon shergylaensis. Next base: position 1,417,603 of record JABTXL010000186.1, read on the forward strand.
ACACTGTTAATGTAAATGAGAACAATGACGAAGGGCTGTTTGTTGGACTCTTGGAAACTTACTGGTGTCTACACCATTGAGGAAAAGGGGCTCATCTCCTCTTACAACCACTAACTGCTAATAGCTCTTTAAGGCTAAGTGGGAACTTAGGAATCTCAACCCACTCATGACTGAACGTTGATGAGCCCAACCTTGTGAACGTAAGTAATCATGGCTGCTGTGGCTCATGATTAAAATAAGTAGGTCACAGGTGGAAAGAGCCTAAATGGAAAGAAGAATGGAGAGACAGGGGACAAGAGAAAGTAACAGAGACCAAATCTAACTAAAATGATTTACAGTCATGTATGAAACCATTGTATAGAATTGTAGAACGATAAGAATAAGCCATTTTAATAAGATATATTTTACTTTAGAAAAGCTTTATAGATACAAAAACATAAAAAAATAAGCACAAAATGTTCTCATGCCCCTACCCACACGTCCCTTACCTGTCACATAACACACTGGAAGGCTGCCTTTGTTCCAGCTTAAGAGTTGACCTATAAGAGCGAAACTAATGGGCCCTTTCCACTGAGATCTGAGACCACTGAGGTCCAGACCTGCTATGAGGCTCTTAGCACATGTGTGACACATGTGTGACCCAGTCAGGGCCTCTTGACACAGCCTGGTCCATCAGGGATCCCTCCATCTCTCCACAATTTTTTTTAAAAAAATCTGTACATGAAGATCTACTTCTCTAAGACATTGGACCTGATAGTACAAGGTGACACTTCCTCAATGAGTATGCCTCTGTCACGTGTGCACCTACGGATAATCCATGGGATGTATTAGCATGACATCTGTGCAGAGCAGTGTGGCCAGCTGCACTTTACCCCTCCAGCCCTGTCGTCTTCACTCTGAAGCCCCAGCAGGTGCTGATATTTTTCCCTTTCATAATTACTTCTATAACTCGCTGAGTCTACTTGGTGCTGCCTGTATGCATGGGGGCATGGGGGCATCCACTGGAGCCTGCACAAGCTTTTAGTGGCCACATATCTCAAGAAAAGTGACTCCTTATATTCCAGCCCCCTCAACTGCCATTGCCTCCTTAACTTGGGGTGGGGCCTCAGGAATCTTTCCGCACTCCATGCTGAGCTTTTTTTAATGGCGTGTTCTTGTGTAGGTAGTTGTACCCAAGTCGTGTCCTTGCTGATGGTGCCTTGCTGACTCATCTTCTATAATTCTACTTGGTCCTTGGTGAGAGGTATTGATATAGATGTCCTGTCCGTGGTTGATCACCCACAGTTCTTTATCCCCTGGGACAGTTATGAGGCTTCATTAGCCCACTGCACTCGGAGCGCCTATGGCCAAGGTTGGGAGCAGCATAAATTTAGGGATATAGACCTAACTATTTAGAAGGTAGTGTGACAACATGACCATTTGGGAAAACAGCATCAATAGGTCTCTACGCTTGGGCCTATGACTTTTCTAGCCACGGACTTGAACTTTATCTAGCAATGGTACTAGGCATGAATTTCCTCCCACCATCCCTATTTACTCTTATCTTTTCCACAGTCCTCTCATTTGAATCATGGCAGATGTAGGCTTCTCAGCCTGATTTTTCTTCCTCCTTCTCCCTTATCTTTTCCTTCTTCACACTTTCTTCACTCCCCTATTCTTTGGCACACGTATTCTCTATTAATCTGCATGCTTTTCTGACTCTTCCCCTTAGCTTGTTCTCATTGCACAGGCATGGCATGCCCCACCGTCTGACTACACCACACCTCGTGAACCTGTTCTAATCAAGAACACCTAGCTGCTCTTAGCCTTTGGTGGCCCTGACGCATCAGATACACACATCTATAAGTTTTCACATCAGCTGTGCAAATTCCTCCAAGTGGAGTTTTGAATTGCACGGTGAAGCTCTCTCTGGCATTAAATAAAAACAAAAGCCCAACAAGCAGCCAGCTAGTCTCTCAAATGCCCATGCACCTCACATTCCTTCTGTGTCCTCACCAGCATCTGGTATTTCCTTTGGGGGCTTTCTGTTTCTGCATTTTAACCATTCTCACAGGCTTGTGTTTAAAGCAGACTTGTCAATTTAATTTGCAATTGTCCAACAACAGACAATGTTTGACACCTGTGTATCTTCTCTTGGCAAGATAGCTATTTAGACTTATTGTCTGTTTTGTTAACCACGCTGTATTCCTGTCACTGGATTCTAATCTTTCTTTGTGTGCTTGGGAAAGGAGTCCCATCAGAGTCGTGTGTGATAAATACTTTTGCCTGGTCCACAGCTTATCTTTTTATTGCTTTGACATTATCTTATGCAGAACAATAAATTAATCAGGGACCAGGTTACCAGTTTCTTTGCAGATGTTTCTTCCACCGTTTCAGAGGGAAATGTCTCTAAGCCCAGCTCCCTAGAATTCCCATTTGCTTCGGGAAGGCTGAGGGTTTCGAGTTTTGTATTTAGAACAGTGATACACATTTAGTTAACTCTTCGGTCGAGATTCTCTTTTTTCTTGCACCTTTTCCCGTTCCCTGTGATGAGTGACTCTGCCTTTCTCATGGAATCCTCTGTTCTCTTCTCAGGGACCAGCTGACTGGCTCTGCAAAGCTCTATTTCTGGGCTGTCTGTCTTGTTCCCTGAGTATCTCTGTCTGTTCTTACATTGGTGTCACCCTGGCCTGATTTTTACTGCTTCCCTTCAGTCTGGGCATTGAGAAACACAAGTCCCCAGTTTTTCTCTAAGGTCCTGTTGGATACGTTTGGATTTTTGCTTTCTGCATCAACTTTGGAGTCTCTTTGATAGAATATAAAGAACCAGAAAGCCTCTCCATTTGTTTAAATTTGTTCCATAATGCCATGTACCTGGGTTCTGTATGTTCCATGAGACATAGCTAAGTGTATAGGAGTCTTGATGTATAGTACTCCACCTACCCTTGGAGATACAAGACCCTCTGTGAGAGCTTGAGGTTTCCAGTCACTTTGAACCTCTATGTCTGCTATGGCCTTTGCTGTGTGTGCACACCTAGGGTAGATCATAATTTGTAAGCTAGGCATGATGAACGCCAAGCAAGATTAGCTACAATAACTAATAAGGAATCTAAGCATCATCACATCACATTGTAGTAGAAGCTGCGCGGTTGTTTTCTCCAAAGAGCCAAGACAGATGTTAATATTTTAGATGGCCGTGGCCCCTGGATATCTGAACCCACAGGGAATAAAATCTCACAAGGAGATGGTTGGGTGTAGTATTGCTGAAGACATCGCTCCGTGTTAATTTCAGGTTCTAAATATTCAGAGCTGGTGTATAGAATTCAATTGGCTTTAATGATGTTAACGATGATATCGGGCCAGTGTCTGCAGTCTGCTATTGTCTTAGTGCTGTAGTTTCATACAATGGACAGTTCGTCATTGTACGATGCTCTGTTATCCCTGCTAGCCTTGCTTCGAAGCCTTTTTTCTAATATTAATGTGCAGGCTTTGGCTTCCTCTTGATTAGTGTTACCACGGCGTGCATTTCCCCATCCTTTCTGCTCTAGCCTGTCTTCTTGACAAGTAGAATTGTTCTCTTGTACAGAGTGCAGCTCATGTTTTTCAATTCTCTCTGACAGTTTGTATTCTAACTGGTATATTAGGCCATTCCTCTTTAGCATGACTGTTTATATGGCTGGATTCATAGCTGACATGCTTGTGATTGTCATTTGTTGGCTATTACTGCCATTCCCCCTTCCCACTCTCTGTCTGCGTCTCTGGGTTCAGCGGAGCATTTTGAAGCATTCTGCATTCTCTTCCTTCTTAACAAATTCCTCAACCCCTTTCTCAGCTTTGGCAGGTTCCCTAAAGTTTATAGCATGCACTCAGAGCGCACCCCACTCTCCTGAGCCATGATGGATTCCCTGGGGTCTCTAGTACACACTCACAGATTACCCAAATCCATCTCGACACCTTGCTGTGAGATGGACAGTCCTTACAGTAATCACATCCTGCCCTCACACTCTTCAAACATGGCCTCCTTCCTGTGAGTGCTCCATAGTCCCCACTCACTCCTCTGGTAGTTTGCAAATGACTTTTCATTTCTATTAGCTCAATTAATAATAAGAAACTATAATTACTACTTGTCCTTCACTCTTCCTCTCTGGTGACCTCCTTCCTCTGCAGATCCAAGTTTCTTGCACTCCCACTTTCCTTCCTGTGTGGAGTTGGTTGGAACTTTACCTGCAGTCCGTCCCTGTTTGTTTGAGAATATTTTTAATGCTGCTTCATTCAAGGGATGGCTTCACTTGACAGAGAATTTTAAGCCAGGGAATTTTGTTCTGTTTTTGTTTTGTTTTCTCAATTCTGAATATTGCACACCAGTTCCCGTCTCTACTATTTTAACAAGGCCACCGTGATTCTTAAGCACTTTCCTCTGAGAATGAAGCTCTGTCCCCTAGTTTCCATCAGGAACATTTCCTTTGCCTTTAATTCTCTGTACTTTGAACATGAAGCTGAATATTTCTAGTACTTTCTACAACATGGCTGAGGGTGGTAGAATGTGGTCACTGTTGTAGGAAACCTAATCCTTCCACTTTCTCTGATCCCTCATTTGTCCCCCACTCTTGTCTTTGGCATTTCCTAGATTCACTTTCTTAGGATCCACACGCTTCATCTCTTTTAGCTGCAGGCCCCTGCTTTATTAAGTTTGTTTTATTTGTTTTGATTTGATTTTGTGGTGCTGGGAATGAAATCTCTAACCTTGTGCATGCCTGGCAAGCATCCTACCACGGAGGTGCATCCCAACCCTCATTTGCTTTTTTTCCTAAGACAAAGTCTTGGTAGGTTTTCCAGGCTAGCCCTAAACTCCCTCTGTAGCCCAGGCTGGCCTTGAGCTTGTGGTCCTCCTATCGTAGCCTACTGAGTAGCTGGGATGGCAGCCTGCTCCACCAGACCCAGCTTTTTTACACTGTTCTGTCTGGACCCAGCCTGCTGGAGAGTCAAGCTCATGTTCAAAATGTATCTCCCATTCTTAGTTAATCTCCTCCAGAAGCACTCTCCCAAGCATACCTGCATTTCACTGACCTCGGAGTTTCTTGCTATGCTCACATTAACCAGAAAGACTGACTGACCATCTCAGAACTGTGGACTGCTGGGAGCAGGAAAGGACTAGCTGAACAGCGCAAGCTCCCCTCCCATGACCCATGGAAACAAGATTGGAGATGGTGTTTCCTCTAGTACTCTAGTCTAGCGAGCCACATGACACAGGATTCCTACCCAGTTCAGGCTACAGGACAAGTCTGGCCTTGAGCACAAGCTCCTTCTTTCCCAGACAGCTTCCACGAACTTTAGGGGACTGGTCCTCCAGTGAATCCAGGCTTCTGGCATCCCCTGTCACCTGCCCATAAATAAGAACCTGTTTAATTTACTTGTTCTGTGTGGCTGTGTTATCTCAGCTTTCAGATTACCTGGCAACTTAGAGGTGATTGACAGACTGCATCCTTCCTAAATATCTCACTTTCTTATGTCTTTGGGTGACATGAGAAAGATGGGAAGACATAAGAAGCAAGATCAGGTAACTTCCTTCCCCTCAGTCAGGCAGCTGAGGCCTTAGAGACTTATTGTGGAAAGTGTTCTAGGTGATTGGCATGGAGCTTCATGATGGTCTGCAGATGGCACCTGGCTCTTTATCATCAAGATCCCAGAGTTCCTAATGCAACACGGAAAGAAGTAGGGACTCTGAAGCCTGCAACCCACGTTCCACACAGCTCTGCCAATCCATTTTCAATGTAAGAAATTGTCATGGTCGGTGGTCACATAGTCTCATCCCAGCTGCAGCAGGTCTACACCAGGTGCACCAGCCTTGATAGAGACGTGTATGCATGGCTCTCTCCTATGTGACAGCTTGTCCTGTCCCCATGATGGGACAAGAAAAGTTGTTAAAATTCTGATGCACCATTTTCTTTTCTTGTTGTAAACTGGAAGTGACAATTCCTGTACATTTTTTTTTTTTGCTTTTGGAGGCTGAAAAACAAGTCCCTAAATAGATTGATTTCATCTTAGAACATTTTGTATTTACAGAAAGTTGCAAAGACATTATACCAAGTTCCCACACACCTATACCCAAGTCCGCCGTTGTTAACACCTTCAAAAATGACAATGTATTTGTCACGAGAAATGAACCCGTGTTCACATGCTATTAATGACCAAAGCTCAAACTCGGGAAGCCACTAGCCTTTTCCAAATGTCCTTTTCCTGTCCTGGATCCCAGCCAGGAATACCATCGTCTTCCATCTCCTTAGACAGCCCCAGCTTCAGCAGTTTCTGTCTCCTTGCCTAGTGACCTAGATGGCTTGAGGGGTATGCAGCAGTTTCAAATTGAAGATGCCTTCAATCTGAGTCTCTCCCAGGGTCACACAGCGTTTTTGGTTCTGGCTGGGAACATTGCAGGGAATAAGGACAGTATTATCATCTCATGTCTAGGGTACATTCAAGCAGCAGGATGTGTCCCTGTTAGGATGGCCTTGATCACCTGCCTGAGACAGTTCATCAAGTGTCTCTCTGCTTTTCTGTGCTTTGTCACAAAGCACAGCATACACAAGGGTGGGAGATACCAATGAAGGAATCACAGAGAGGGTCAACAGAAGGCCTGTAGTGAGGGCAGGAAGGAGACCCATCTATTTATCGTCTATCAATGGATCTTCTATCATCTGTTTGTATTATCTAGCTACCAATCAATTGATCAAGCAATCATCTGTCATCTATCTTAGTCTATCTACTCATCAGTAGAGATCATATGTCTACCCATCTATATATCAATCATTTCTCTATCTATTGGTTGACTATACATCATGTTTTTATCAATTAACCAACTAGTACCTATTTTATACATCAATAAATCAGCTTTCCACTGGTAACTGTGGGCTACCAAGTAAATAACTGCCTTGGGTTTATGGGTCACATAACCATATGATTCACAAATGGTTAACAATCCATCACTCAGTGTCCCAATGACCAAGTCAGTCATGCACTGTGCAGCAAACCCTAAGGCAGGTGAGCACTTTTCTCTTCTGCCTGCTGCCGTTAGCACTTCAGCTATGGTGCAATGAAGCTCAGTTGCACATTTTGCTTACATGATGAAACACTGAGGTAATAGAGAGGAGATTGTTAATACACCTCATGGCTCCATTTCTGCCTCACCTCCACTTCTTTGCATAGATTGTCTTTCCAATCTTTTGTTATTTTCCTTGTTCTCAAAGGGCATTTTGGAGCATACTGGTGATATAGGTCTTTGAATGAAGGCTGCATTTGGCTTTCTAGTGTCTGGAACATATCTCCCCTCCCTTTCTAAAATTATTATTCATTTTAAAGTTACTTTTGCTAAATCAAGCACAGTGTCTTGCAGAGAGTGAGGGGTAGGGCTTAGGGAGTCATATATATGCTTTGATATATGCTTACAGGTAGATGCGGGGAAATCTGCACCCAATGCTTGAGTCTAATCCCTCCACTCCACATCTGCTTGCCTTCCCAGAGCTTCCAGCCTGGGAGAAAGTTTCCTATAACTGACCCCAGAGGCGTGGGAGAATGGTCTGTATTCTGTCAATTATATTTTAAATAAATGCTGATTGGCCAGTAGCCAGGCAGAAAGTATAGATGGGACAACCAGACAGGAAGTAGAGGTGGGTCAAGGGTAACAGGAGAATTCTGGGAAGAAGGAAGCCCACTCCTCTGCAGTTCTGACCCGACCACAGAAGAAACAAGATGTGACTGCCCCGCTGAATAAGGTACTAAGCCACATGGCTAACACAGATAAGAATAATGGGCTAATAATGGGCTATATAAGTTATAAGAGTTAATGAGAAGCCTGAGCTAATGGGCCAATCAGTTTATAGCTAATATAGACCTTTGTGTGGTTTCTTTGGGACTTAACAATTGCAAGAACCAGGCAGGACAGAAATCCCAATAATACCCCACGATAGACATTTATGTCCAACTGGAATTTCATATTGAGATAGTTTGAGAATAGGGTGGAGCACTCCATATATACTCCAAGTTTTAACTCGTCTGTGTCTAGGAAGTATAAAGTATGAGGCAGCCACAGGCCCCAGAGTGAATTCTACGCAGTGAAACGCTGTCCTTGAAGACCCAAGCACATGGGAGACACACTCCACACATGGAACTGAAAGGGGCAGAGAATTCTCTCCACAGCTTCCAACCCTAGATTAGGACCTCAAGTTTTCAGCCCCATAGACCCAGTCATGGCCAGTAGCCCCTGGAAACCAGTCCATGGACCTTGAGATTTGCAGATGTGAAATTCCTTTATGATTAAGGATGCCAGCCTTGGCCCTGGGACTCCTGCAGTCATGATGATCCAGCAAGGCAGATGTTGGGAGGGTAAGGCATCTAGTCTTGGTGAGTGTGTCTCTCAAGGCCCAGTTCTTAGACAAGTGCTCAAAGCACCACTGATCAAACAGATGGTACTAGAAGGGAAGAGAAAGCGAACAATGAGAGACAGGCTATAGACACTATTGTTGTTGAACCTGAAGTGCCCGTGAGCCAGAGAAATACTAGGGATGGCACTGTTGTTGTAGAATATTAGTTAAAGATGCATTGCATTTATTTATGCTGTGGAACATTTGCTTAATGATGCAAACATGTGTTGTATTCTTTTATGTTACATCCATTTAACTCTGTGAAGTTGTGTTACTTTGCCTGTCTAAAACACCTGATTGATCTAATAAAGAACTATACCACCAATAACAAGGCAGGAGAAAGGATTGGCAGGGTTGGCAGGCAGAGAGAATAAGTAGAAGGGGGAAAAAGAGAGAAAAAAGGAGGATCGAAGAGCCAAAGAAGGAGCAGTGCTCCAGGGGCCAGCAAGCCTCAGAGTAAGAAATAAAGAAAGGCATACAGAAATACAGAAAGATAAAATCCCAGAGGCAAAAGATTGATGGGATAATTTAACTTAAGAAAAGCTGGCAAGAAATAAGGCAAGCTACGACCAGGCATCCATAAGTAAGAACAAGTCTCTGTGTGTATTTATTTGGGAGCTGGGTAGCAGGCCCCCACAAGAGACCAAAGAGTAAAAACAACCAACAACACACCATCACATGCTTCATTTACCACCGTGCAGCAGGAAATGGTCTGATGAGAGATGCTGGGACCGCACAGCCCTCCTCATGGAGCATCGCTCTCTGCAGGTTTGGGATGAGGGCTACTGTTTCTCCAGAACCACAGAGTAAAAGAGCACTAAATGTACCTATCCTTCCCTGATGTGGTTGAACCCAGATAAAGAATCTCCTAAAGAGAGAGATCTCCCACAGCTCGGGACCAAGATAGGGTCAGCTTAAGTTTTCTGTCCCCACTCAATGACATGACAAAGAACACTATGATACCTCTTTGTAGGTGGGTACTAGGCTCAGAGAACCCAAGATACTATGGACTGATACAGCAAGGAGGGGCCACTTATCTCAGGCTGGTCTCTGACCCTGAGTCTCAGGGCCGCATATGAGCTCCTCCAAGAGCCCAGGAAGCTTGTCTGTGTTTGGAAAGCTGAGCAGGGCCTGTCTGGGTTGTGTGGTAGCCCTGCCTTGGAGGCTGGGTTCCCTGAATGTGTAAGAAAGGACTCAGGTCTAAGTGCTCATCATTCCTAGAGGAGGGAATAGGATCCAGAGAAGTCATCCCTCTGTGGGATTGGTGGCCTGTAAGCAATGAGGCCACAGATGCCATCAGCTGCCTTAGCATGCGCTCACACCACCCTGCCTCTTTGCTTAGCATCAGCCATACACTCTGTCCTCTCAGGAGTAATCCCACAGAGGAGGCATTGGGCACCAGCTCCCTCTAAGGGTGGTCCTAAATCCTCTGCAACACACATTTGTTCACCATCATTGGAATGGCAGCTAGAACCTTTCTCTGAGAGTCTCGGATTCCTGCAGCTAGGGATTGTGCTCATGATATACCTTGGCTCCCAGCCCACAGACATTTTGTGGAAGACAAACAAATGAAAAAATCCTGCTCCTCATCTGTGGATGTTACACAGTGGGCCTTACTTCTCTGGACCACTCTTTCCACCTCTATTATGTAATATTGAAATTTCTTTCAGGGCATGGAGTTCTTTCCTCAGCCATAGACTTTGGCTTCAGCCAGGAGACTTCTTTGTCCAGTAGGATGAGGCCACTGTTCTGTGTTTAGGTTTTATCTTTAAGTAGTTCTATCCCTGGTATACTCAGTTAAACCAGGCCTAGCAATTATCTTTGATCCAGGAGAATGAAAGAATGTGAAGCTGGGCTGTTCCAGCCACACACACACTGTTCCAACTATCAGTGGGTAAAGCCGACCTATCCAACATACAAGCACACACACAACACCCCCCACACACCTACTTTTCTTTAAAGTTGGTGCATGCCTACATCACCACATGAGCAACAGATATCGGATGCAGTCCCTATGTCAAAGTGTAGTCCTTCTCTTGCAGCAAAGTCCAACCTGGAGGTGAACAGACCTCTGTGCAGGAGAAATTTTCAAAGCATATGACCTTATTGTCTCCTCTGATCCCCTCTGCAGTTATCAGAAATACTATGGATACTATGGCCACACTTCCTTCTGAACACGTAAGCTGAGAGTCTGCATACTTGAGCCAGGTTACACAACTAATTACCAAAAGTGTTGCAGGACCCTTCCAGATCTGTCTAACCACTAAGAGCACAGTTGGAAGTCTGGAGGACATCCATGAAGCTTATTTAATTGAGGCTACTGAAATTGCTGGTGGTAATGTGGCTCCCTGTTGCCGTTGAGACAGTCAATGGTTGGCTTTGATTTCTATTGCTGTTGAGGCAGTTAAGGGTCAACTTCCAATTAGAGGTAGCTGATGATCAATATGATGGTCATTTTTAATTGTCTACTTGGCACAGTGCAGAATCACTTGAATAGAGGGCATATATAAAGGATTATCTAGATTAGTCTGTCCTGTAGGTATGTCTATTAAGGATTGTCTTAATTGTGTTAATGTATGTGACATTGCCCAAATAAAAGTGAATAACACCATTCTCAAGACTTGGGTGATGAATTACATAAGAGTAGAGAAAACCAACTGAGCATTAACATGCATGCATTTATTTCCCCATGCTCTGGCCTATAAATGTGACTACCTGCTCCAAGTCTGGTCTTGACTTCCCTGCAGTGATAGACTATAACATGGTACTGTAAGCTGGGCAAACCTTTCTCCCCAAAATTGCTTTTTGTCGGGTTATCTTTTTACAATAACAGAAATGAAATTAATACCATAACCTTAGGTTTCATTATTGCCAAGTTGGTTCACAGGCACCATGTTCTTCATTATAATTGAGGCAGTTGCTGGTGGCCCATTTGTTTATTGTTATTAAGGTTGTTGATAGTCACCTGGGCCTTCACTGTTGATGATCTGGTCCTTGGGCATCATGTTCTTCATTGTTTCTTAAAGCGTTCAGTGTTTACCTTATTCAAGATTGGACTTAAGCTGCTTCATGGCCATCTGTCTCTTCATTGCTACAGAGGCATTTAGGAGTAAACCTTCTTTTCATTGTTATTAAAGTTACCTGTGTCTTTATCATCACTGAGTTGGTCCATGTTCTTTATTGCGTTTGAGACAATCATGGGCACCCTACTTTACCCTCTTGTTCATTTCAAAACATTGGAGCTCAAATATTAAAAAAAATCTGTTATTTGGGGCTTTTCTACTCCACTAGTTTACCTCCTTCTTAAATTGACTACTATCAACTTGTAACTTTTCATGTGCACATGAGTCTTACCTCCAATGCAAAGGATTCCTCTCCACTCTAAGCCTTGGCATCAGCATTGGATCATGAACACCTGAGGTAAATCCCATCACAGGTATATGACCTCACATGACTCACCCATCTACATTGACCTTATCTGTTCTACTTTCATGGCCAAGATCACAACTTAGAATTTTCTTCTTCTATTTTATTCAATGCCGTTGGTTTTAAGTTGAGGTTGTTGATCCATTTGGACTTGAGTTTTGTGCATGGCAATAGAAATGGATCTATTTTCATTCTTCTACATGTTGATATTCAGTAATGCCAGCACCATTTGTTGAATATGCTTTCTTCTTTCCATTTTATATTTTTTGCTTCTTTGTCAAAAATCAGGCATTTGTAGGTGTGTGGATTGATATTTCAATTCAGTTGCATTGGTCCTCCTGTCTTTTTTTATGACAATACCAGGCTGTTTTCAGTACAGTAGCTTTGTAATAGAGTTTGAAGTCAGAAATGGTGATGCCTCTGGAAGTTCCTTTATTGTACAGGATTGTTTTAGCTATCCTGGGTTTCTTGTTTATACATATGAAGTTGAGTATTGTTCTTTTTAAGGTCTGTGAAGAACTTTGCTAAGATTCTGATCGGCATTGCATTGAATCTGTAGATTGTTTTTGGTAAGATTGTAATTTTTACTATGTTAATTCTACCTATCCAAGAGCATGGGAGATCTCTCCATTTTCTGGTGTCTTCTTCAATTTCTTTCTTCAAAGATTATGTACACTTGGACACATTAGCATGGGAGACCACTTCCTAAATATAACCCCAGTAGCACAGACACTGAGAGAAACAATTAATAAATGAACTTCTTGAAACATAGTCTTCTATGAAGCAAAGGACAAAGTCAATAAGACAAAACAACAGCCTATAGAATGGGAAAATCCTTCACCAACCCCACATCACACAGAAGGCTGATCTCCAAAATATACAAAGAACTCAAGAAATTGGTCATCAAAAGAACAAATATCCAATAAAAAATGTGGTACAGACCTAAACAGAGAACTCTCAACAGATGAATCCAAAATGGCTGAAAGACACTTAAGGAATGTTCAACATCCTTAGTCATCAGAGAAATGCAAATCAAAATAACTCTGAGATTCCATCTTACACCTGTAAGAATGCCCAAGATCAAAAACACTGATGTCAACTTGTTCTGGAGAGGATGTGGGGTAAGGGGAACACTCCTCCATTGCTAGTGGGAATGCAAACTGGTGCAGTCCCTTTGGAAATCAGTATGGCAATTTCTCAGAAAATTAGGAAACAACCTCCCTCAAGACCCAGCAATACCACTTTTGGGTATAATCCTAAAGAATGCTCAATCATACCACAAGCATATCCACTCAATTGTGATTATAGAAGCACTATTTGTCATAGCTAGAATCTGGAAACAACCTAAATGCCCCTTGACTGAGGAATGGATAAGGAAATGTGGTACATTTACACAATGGAGTACTACACAGAAGAAAAAAAATAATGGCAATCAAGATGAAAATGAAATTTTCAGGAAAATGGATGGATCTAGAAAACGTCATATTGAGTGAGGTAACCCAGACCCAGAAAGACAAATATCATATGTACTCACTCATAAGTGGCATTAAGACATAAAGCAAAGAAAAACCAGGCCCCAATTCACAAAACCAGAGGACACAGACAACAAAGAGGACCCTAAGAGAGACACACATGTATCTAATCTACATGGGAAGTAGAAAAAGACAAGATCTCCTGAGTAAATTGGGACTGTGGGGATCATGGAAGAGGTTAGAAGGGGAGGGGGAAGAAGGGGGAGCAGAGAAAAAGCTATAGTTCAATAAAAACAATTACAAAAAAGAATTTTCTTTTCCTCTTATCCTCTCATTGCACCATCAGTTTCATTTCTGTGGAGTTCCCTGGCCTACTGATGTCCTTTCTTATCAATTCTTGGTTGTTTTGTTTTGGTTTTTATCTCCTTTCAATTCCTGAAGACCTTTGGCAAAGGCAGCACAAGAAGACTCTTGTGTGCTCTCCCTGCTCTTTAACCTCTCTCTTTCCCATCTTCACAGTAGGTCAAATCCATGCTCAGAATTTTAATTCTAATTTTCATGCTGTAAACATTCAAATGAATGCTATTGAGTAAACATGTTGGAAAATTGACTTCAAACCCTCACAGTTTCTATGAATGTCATAGCATGAATGAATGTTTATAATGTGAAAAGAAAATATACAGCCAAAGGAGAGATTTGCTTTAAGCATGCCCGAGCCTTGCCCTTCAGTGTTCTTCCTTGCCTGAATGCATTCTCATTTTGAGCTGTACAACCACACTAGAGGAATTTTCATTTTAACAATAGGCTGAAATTCCTTATTACTCTCTCTTTCTGTTGCTCCCTGTTAGACAGAGACCTGGCTTCAGAGTTTCCCCTGTCCTCATATCTGAATCAACAAGACTACCACAGGATGTCACAAAAGACATTTGGACCCCTGGAAACACAGCAGGTGACAGATGTGAACTGTGATTCTGTGCCTTATTCTCAGAGCTGCTACCCCCACTTCACAGATGCATATATAGATCAAACCTCCTGCAAACTGTTTTGTTTTTTTTTTCTCCACCCCTTCTTTTGGAGACATTCAAGTATCCTACCAGCCCTGCCTATCACAGGCCCTAACCAAGAAATCTCTGTTATGGAAATTTCCCTGTATTACGAATGTGCATCTTCATCCGTTATCAAAAAAAAAAAAAACCTCTCATTTCAGAGAATAGTAAAAGGATCCCCAAGACCCAGAGGCCATCTTTAAACATTTAAGTACACAACTGATGCTAGTTTGGCCACATCCAAATGATACTCCACATCCACTGATACTCCAGAATGGACTGTTTAAAAATAAGTTTAGACAACCAGCAAAAGACCAAATAAGTCAAAATTCTAGCATGGAAAAAACTAAGGAGCTATTGGAAACTCGTGGCTGCTGAAAGAGGGGAATCAGTTTCCTTGGTGTGTGAGCACTGATGGATGGCCCACAGGCATGCTCATAAGTACAACACTAACTGGACTCAGCAGGATTAAAAAAAAAGCAACAAGAAGACATGGAGGCCGGGCGGTGATGGTGCACACCTTTAATCCCAGCACTCGGGAGGCAGAGGCAGGCGGATCTCTGAGAGTTCGAGGCCAGCCTGGTCTACAAGAGCTAGTTCCAGGACAGGCACCAAAGCTACAGAGAAACCCTGTCTCAAAAAACAAAAAAACAAAAAAACAAAAAAAAAAGAAGAAGAAGAAGACATGGAGTAAGGAGGGAGCTTACAGGGTGAAATGCCCAGGGGAGTTGGAAGAGTATGATTAAAATGTATTGTATATATGTATACAAGTCTCAATAAATAAATACAAATATCATAAAACCAAAAATGCATTCTGCACATGGTTGATTTGATAAATACTTGGCATATACATCAGAAAGAGGACTCATGCTTAACCTGACTGTACTTTATCAATGCTTTGACTTTTCCCAGGATTACCTGAATCTTCTTACTTTCCAAGCTTTTTCCATCATGCAATGGTGCCCTTTATAGGTGACATATTCCTGAGATTTAACGCAAGGCTACACAAATGGTGGCTACATCACCCATTAGTCTACTGTCTCTACTAGTGGTGATGACACCTCCTCACCCTGATTTTCAGTGTTCACAGGAGAAAGACCATTTGCTCTGTTCCATCACTCAAGCATGCTAGTGCCTGTTAAGTCACACAGGTAGTGTTGTCAACCTGTTCTTCCAGTCCTGTGTATTCTCAGAACTCATAGTTGGACATGGCTGGGCTCTGGTCTGATGGTTTTGGCACTATGATGTCATAAGTGGATTGTGTCTCTGTGTTGACTAGTCTTAAATCAGCTTGACACACAGACTAGAGTTATCTGAAAGGAAGGAAACTTAATTTTAAAATGCCTCCATAAGATTCAGCTGTAGACTATTTTCTTAATTAGTGATCAATGGGGGAGGCCTTTCAGTGGGTAGTTCTATTCCCTGGAAAGCAAGCCAGTAAGCAGCAACCCAGCATGGCCTCTGTATCAGCTCCTAACCCTTGGTTCCTGCTCTGAGTTCCTGTCCTGAATTTCTTTAATGACAAATAGCAATATGGAAGTGTAAGCCAAATAAACCTTTTCCTTTCCAACTTGCTTTTTATTCATGGTGCTTTGGTTACAGCCATAGAAACCCTAAGACAGCCTCCAATGGGTTCAGGGCAAGTTTCTGTTACCTGGTAGGGTCAGGTGACACACTGGCACTCACAGGGTCATATCAGCTGCCATTAGAGAAAGGCACCCATGAGAGTCCTTCCCTTAGGAGTGTGTGTTTTGTGTTATGTTGTGACTGTGTACACGTATGTATGAGAGAGATGGGGATAGGGACAACAGACTGGTAGAGACAAGAGAGTTTACTATGGTCCCACTCTTGTTCTCCTTTGGTCACCTTATCATCACCATCCATCAACATTTGGTACCCAGAGCCTGGTAGTTGCTCTGTGAACATTGTTCAAGAAGGAACAAAGGCATCTATGATGGCCATTGTTCATTGTCAACTTGATAGAGTCTAGAATCACCTGGGAGATGGGCCTTTGGACATACCTTTGAGGGATTATCTTAATGATGTTAATTGAGGGACAGCTGATCTTAATTGTGGACAGGACCATTCATTCCCTGGGCAGGGACTCCTGGGCTGTATAAAATGGAAAAAGCAAGCTAAGCACTAGATGGATGTATCCATTGCTCTCTTCTAACTGTGGGCTTAACATGGCCAGCTGCTCCATGCTCCCGCTGCCTTGCCTTCCCCACAATGATGGGCTGTACCTTGAACTGTAAACTGAACTCCTCCTCTCTTAAGTTCCTTTGTTAGTATATTTTACCATCCAACACCAAAACAAACAAAAATAGCTTCTAAGGAGGGCTCAAAGAAATCTCAAGAGACATGAGTCCCACCCAGATGATACACAGACATGCATAAGAGCCTGCCTAAAGCAGTTTTCTTTACAGTATGAAAGTTCTGTTACTGAGGGGTACAACATCTGTCTAGCATGCTTGTGTAGTGCTTGGTTCAGCCCCTGAGACTACAAAAACAAACAAAACTTCTATTGCATTAACAATCACCACAGAAAGCTTAGTTCCTTTTTTGTTCGGAGGTGGGAAGCAAAGGTATGTCTTTCCAAAGTCCCCGTTTCAGACTTCTCAGTTGGGACTGAAGGTGAGAGATTCTCCAGTCCCTGTAGAAGCCAGACTCTAGAATCCTATCACGGCCTTGTGCCACTGCCCAGGGCATCTTAACCTTCTCCCTTAATGGTATTCAGTGTTTGTGGGTGGAAGCCTGTGATAGGTAGGATCCCCTTGGGATCAGAAGTGAGTCCGAAGTGAAGTAGTGTTCTGGCTTAGCAGGTCAGGAGAGCCCCATAGACCCATGGCTGGATAGTCCCAGCACACTGCAACCCAAATTCTTAGGTCGTGGAGGATGTCACACTGCAGTCCAACTATTTGGGTTGTCCTCTCTTCCCACTGCCGTGGATCCAGACAGTGTATCAACTCCACTCACCTGGGCCTTCCTCATGTCACTCACCTCTGAGTATCATTTCAAGCCATACGTTCACAGATTCCTAAGCATGTTTCCATCTAATAAATTCCAATCCTAGCTTGCAATATATACAGTCTGGGGTGATTTTTTTAACATCTTATAATTAGCGATCTTAATGAAATGAGTTTCTTAATTATGTTAGCAACATCAATTCTAATATCCAGTGCAATATGTTGATTGCTTTTATTCACATTTATTATCGTTACCCACTTGGGGCAAAAAAAAAAAAAGAAGCAAAAAAAAAATTAAATAAGTAAACCCATAGAATTTAATTTTCTCTAACACATTTATCTGCCATAGTGTCTTCTTGAAGTGATGGGGAAATGCAACCGTTTATCCGAGGAGGTAAACACTGTCATAGGATTGAATTGACTAAAATGAGTCTTAGATGATGCAATGAATTCCAGAAGCTGCCTGACTTCTGAGGCCCCAGGACCAATGCTCGGTCTGTTTTCTTCTCTTGTCATTTTCAGGACAAACCAGGAAGATGCTCTGAGGGGAGCTGGGTTAATTTAATGACTATTGCCATGTCAAGCTCCAGAGATCTCTTCATTTCAGCCTCCAGGGAAAAGCCATGTGCTGCAAAAGCCAAGTCACTTGCTTAAGAACAAGGAGAGACAAGAACGCACATCCCAGTGTCTGCTTGTGCTTCTATCAGGGTCCTCAGGCGCTTGTCACAGGAACATTGTCGTGACCTGGACTCTGATGCAGTCCTCCAGGAGGGCTGCATCCCGTGTACTATGCTCTGTGCCTGACTTGGGTTCTGCAAACACATGGATGCAAGCACAAAGCCTTGGGAAAATCTGAAGGAGGCACAGGCAAGTCTGAGCTCAAGCTCATCTGCTCCAGGTAGCATCTCTTTCTGCCACAGCCAGTTCTGCTTTGTTCCAGAAGTAAACCATTTTCCTCTGAGCTAGGGCATGGCTGCCAGCTACCCGGGCCAGGAAGTGACTTCTGTGGAGCTTTAGAGGATAGGGGAAATCTTCCACAGTCACTTCAACAAAGCCCCATGGCCCTTTTGACCCCGCTTGCACTCAGGACAGGGCCATGAACAATAGTTGGATGGTTGCCTTGATGAACTGCAACTATCGTAGCAAAGATCACAGTCAAGATAGCTTAAATGACAGACTTCAGACACACATGACCAGGGCTCTTCAGAGCTGCCTTCTCTCTAGGCCCATTTCCTTGTTAGATAGACATTGGTGTCTCCCTGTGCCCTTCAGGGCCTTCCCTCTATGTCTGTATCCTATCTCCTCTTCATACAGACAACTGCCACAATGAATTAGAATCTCCCCTGATGTTTACTATACCACAGCCTAGAGCCATGGCCAAGCAGAAATAGGAACTTGGCATAAAGCAAAGAAACACGAATCTCAACAAGTGAGGAAGTGTAGTGATGAGGCAAGCAGCAGGCAGGCCTGCTTTTCGTCCTGCCCTGCTCCCTGCACAGCTAGCTTAGCCCCAGAAATAATTACACAGAAACTGTATTCATTTAAACAGTGCCTGGCCCATTAGCTCTAGCCTCTTATTGGCTAATTCTCACATCTTGATTAACCCATTTCTAATAATATGTGTAGCACCACAAGGTGGTGGCTTACCGGAAAGATTCTAACCTATGTCCATCTCGGGCCAGAGATTCATGGCATCTGCCTGACTCTGCTTTCCTCCTCCCACAATTCTGTTCTGTCTTCCCCGCCTATCTATGTTCTGACCTATCAGACCAAGCATTTTTCTTTATTAATTAACCAATGAAACAACAAATAGATAGAAGATCCTCCTACATCAAGGAAGCAGTCTGAGGCCCCATGAAGGGATGCTTGTAGGATTGCTGGTTCAGTCACAGGAAGCCATCCCAACTACACTTAAAGGAACTCATAGCAACTAATAATAAACTCAAGAATAATGACAGGTCTACTGGCGGGCAAAATATTTTTGTCTGTTTAATAACTTTATTTTAAAATACTTTAATCTTTGCCAATTTCATACATGTGGATAACATCTTTTGATCAGAGTTGGCCCTCATTCTCCTTCTTCTCCCTCTTGACTTCTCTTTCTTTCCAAAACAATCCCTTCTTGTGCTTGTGTCTTTTTTACGACCTGCTGAGATTAACTTGGACAGCTGCCATGTGTATTGGTTTATTTACTGAGCGGTAGACAACTTACCGGTGGCTACACCACTCATGGCAAATGGCTACCCTTCCTCCAACAGCAATTTTTCTCAGCTAGAGATAGGGCCTCGGGCACTCCTCCCTGGTATTTCAGTTTGCTTGATCTTGAACCAGCTGCCACAGCTGCTGTGAGTTCACAATGCAATAACTGTGGCTTGTCTGGAGGAGCAGTTTACAGCACTTCTACACATCCTCCAGTTCCACATTCTTTCTGCCCGCTCTCACAAGCAGTCCCTTGGCTCTCGAGAAGGGAGCGTGATATGGATGCCCCCATTAGAGCTGAGCATGCAAAAGCATCTTCTTTTCAGCTCTTTGACTAGCTAATGAACCTTTGTGCTATCACCACTGCAAAGAGAAATTTCTCTGACCAAGGCTAAGAGCAATGGAAATCTGTGGAATGCATAGTAATTTTTAAAAGATAAAGAGTTTATCCTTTGGGGCAGTTAAAATAGCACAGCTATAATGCACTAACCCTTTAGAAAATATGTTAGCAAAGTTTCAATTTTGGCAAAGTTTTGGACACACAAACATACTGAGAAGACAGTGCAGAGAATCCTCAAAATATCGTGTCTGCTTCCTTTATTAGTAACATCTAATATTAAGATGATCGACACATGTTATTAACCAATAGCAAGCCAGTGTGGAGAAAATAATACCAACTACAATCCATACACTACTCCATTTCCTTGTTAATTACTGTCCTTTTTTCCTACTCCTAGGGCTTCATCACCTAGGCTAGTCACATCCCCTCAGACTGTGACTAATTTGGCAAGTCTTGAAAAGTCCAGAGCATGGATCCTTCCCTGGGTTTGTCTGATATTTATCTCAGTCAGTCAGATGGGTTCAGGGAAGGACTCCCAAAGGGAAAGCCCCAATCCCTCGTGTCCTGTGGCAGCACCTCCAGCACCATCTGCAGCACACACTCACTGTGGACACTGGTGGCTGTTTCTCTAGCAGCAATCCCACCAGCTAACATAGTCCCTGAAAATGGGTTCATGCATGCTGTAGCCATGTTGTTTCCGGAAGGGCATGTTACAGTTCTACCCTCTCCAGTTCCTATATTCTTTCTGCCCTCTCCCACACAATGGACAAGAATAGCTTGTGTCCCCTTTGCATTGAACTTCTCCAGCCACAAGTCACATTGCACACCCACTCCTAGCTTCTCAGACTATTATATAAGTTCTATAAATTATTTGGAATTTTCTGCAGGAGAGATGTGTCTTTTGGGTTTTATTTATTTGCGTGTTTATCAGTACTTTATCCCTCATCTGTTTAGTTATTCTTTTTGATGCATAAATGTTTATCTGATACCTTTGTTGTAAGTCAGCACTACTATCACTAGGTACACTTTTCATTGTAACAAAACACAGACAAAGGCATCTTAGGGAAGGGAGGGTTTATTGGAGCTTACAACTTGAGGTTGAAATCTACGGTGGCAGGGAAATCTTGGTGACAGGGGCTGCTCACATTGTGTCTGCTGTCAGGAAGCAGAGAGAGATGAATGCTGCAGCTCAGCTTACTGTCTCCTTTGGATTCAGTCTTGGACCCCAGCCCTTGGACGGATGCCACCGTTGTTCAGTGTGAGATCCCCCCCCCCATCCACCTCCATTAACCTAATCTAGCAATTCCCTCACAGACACAGAGCTTGGTCTCCTTGGTGACTCTAGCCACTAGGTTACAGGTGACAGTCAAATTAGCCTTCACAACAACCTCATTTATTTTGCTTCTGAAATCTTTCTGGCTTGAGCCAGTAAGGGCACTCTCTTCTGCTTGGATCTGGTTTTCCCTTCAGTCCTGTTCTTGCTGGATGGTCTTGAACACTTCCTTACTTCCTGACTCTACTGGCTCTATGCTCAGCTGATGCATTTCCTACTACAGTCATAGAATCTGCTGGTTCCCTCGACTCCCTCTGAATTGAACTTCATGGTGAACTGAACTCTGGCCACATGCTGTCGCTACCATGGAAGCACCATCTCCTTCTCAGCTGACAGGAAGAGGACAATCGTGTGCTCTGATCATGTGGAAGAACACAGGTAAGGAAGTACTCCATGTGTGATTATCCATGTTTATAATGGTCTAAGCAGGGAGCCATACCAATCTCTCCAGTTCCCAGCTGCCACGTGGGTCACCCTCCAGCTGATGACCTATGAGTTCTTGCTCTTGTGTTGGAAGCATAGCTCACAGGACCAGGATCCATTTATTCCTGGTTCATTCCCAGAAAGTAGGCATGTTGATACTAGAATGTCAATCATACACAGCTTGATATTAGAGCTCTATCCCTGGTTGCCATTTCTTACACATTTTGCTTGCTTTTTGGTTTTTGTTTGTTTTGTTGTTATTGATGCTGCAATGAGTTTTCCTATTGTTTCAGCCCCACTTGCTGAAGGACTTACAGCTTTTTCGTTGAACTGCCTGTATGTCTTTGTCAAAAGCAAACAAAAACCAAAAGTCACTGAATCTGGGGGCTCACATCTTATTCTGTTCACCTACTCATTTATTTTATTTTTTATTTACATGTATGGGTGTTTTGCCTGCATGGATGTCTGTGTACCACATGCATGCCTGGTGCCAATGGAGGTCAGAAGAGGACGTTGGCTGATCTGGAACTAAAGTTACAGACAATTGTAAACTGCCTATGGATGTTAGATATTGAATCTAACCCTCTTGGAAGAGTAGCCAGTACTCTTAACAACTGAGCCATCACTCCACCCCCATCTATTCTTTTGCTACATCTGTCTGTACTGCAAGCTTTGTCTAGCATCTTGGAACTTCAAAAACTCTGTTCCTTTCTAAGGTATATCTGGGTTGATCCAGGCACTCTGCATTTCTGTGTAAATGCTGGTGCCTCTTTGATAATATCATATATTTTCCTGGGAGACTGTCTGGGATTGTGTTTAGTGTATAGATCAGGTGGTTGGCAAATCTTTTGCCCGGGATCTGGTGTTTCACAGTGATTCCCACTTCTTCCCTGGCCAGTGATAAGAGCCCCAGAAACTCATCCTCTGGTTCTCATTGTGAGAGTCTAATGAGGCTTTTAATGGGGGAGTCTTCACAAGACTGCACCCCCTAAACCAGCTGCCCCCATTGAATCTGTGGCAGTTTCTCACCATCACCATTTCTAAGTCCTTCCTGTGCATGACTTCAGGAGCATCTGCCACAGGGAAATGGGTCTTAGCTGATCTCTTTTAGTAAGCCCCCTTCTCTCTCCCCACATTTGGTATTCCTTCCTCTGATGGATGCAGATATGATACATTATTGGTTTTCTGAATCTAGATCTTCTTGTTTTGAGGATGGAGGGGAGTTCTCCGCTGGGTTCTAGAGATTCCTAATGGCCAGGACTGGGCTCCTCAGGAAATTCCCTTTGAGAGGAGGCAGAGATGGTCAGGAAGGACCACTGGTGTGGTCGTTTCAATGAGAATGGCTCCCATAGGTTCACATATTTGGATGGTTCAGCATCAGAGAGTGGTGTTATTTTAGAAGAGTTGGGAGGTGTGGCCTTGTATGGAGAAAGTGCATCACTAGGGGTGGGCTTTGGGATTTCAAAACCCCAAGCCAGGTCCAGTGTCTTTCTCCGATTGCAGATCAGGATGTACAACTCTTAGCTACTTCTCCAGCACTATGCCTGCTATACACACACACACACACACACACACATATGCCTTGGTCATAGTGTCTCTCTACAGCAATAGAATGGTTACTAAGACAACTGGCTAAACAGCAACTGCCATGACAGCTCTGTCCTTATCCTTGGCCAGCCTGATGGACAGCAAGCTATCTGCTTCCATGGAAATCTAAGGTCTTGTAGGTAAAGCACTCACCCATAACTTCAAAGAATAGCAAGGAGCAGGTGACCAATGTGTGTGTCAAACCATCCAGCGAGGTTGCCACTCCCTACTCTGAGACATAGAATTAATTTTCACTGAAGCCACATTAGAACAGTAAGTGGTAGAGTCATCAAGCTTCCAAAGGGATCCTTTCATCTTCCAAGCTATACATGGACTTCACCTTGGGCTCTGCACTGGGAGCTTCATCAGGATTGGTTAAAAACTATGCTGTTTCCCCACTTTTGTTTCTGTGAATCGTGGACTCAGTAGTTATTTAAGTGAGACTTTTATTTATTATTTTAACTTAACAAGCAATTTTCTCTATGTATTTTTAAATTTTCATTTCTACTTTAATGCGTTAGAATTAATTCATGTTATTTTATGGTCTAGCATATAATCACTAATTTGAAAATATTTCATACTATCTTGAAAGGATAATATAAATTTTTACGTGATGCAATCTTGCGTAGAAATGTGTGAATACAACATTTTTAGTTAGACTATTCAAATTCATCAGGTGCTTCATTTATTCTTTCCTGTTGGACGAAGACTGAGACACATGTTCTTCTGTGATGGGGTTCTGCTCAACTGTGTCTATATTTCTAAAGATGATTTTGAGTCTGTTTAGATGATGCTTTTTAGCACAAAATGTTAACAAACTAGTCTCTTCTGTTGAGCAAAGCCCTTTTTAAGTCAGTGAAATCCTCTCTTTTTCTCTATTAAATATTCCTGGCCTTGAGCTTTCCTGGAGTTTGCATAAATGGGCACATGTCCCCACTCTTTCTGCATTTCTCTCTTTGTTTCAGCTCTAACTTCTGGGTCTTGGAGTATCAGGTCAGGCCTTATTTGATCATCAGTCATACCAAGACTTCCCTTGCCCCTGTATCATTCATTCAGAAGACATGAGAGTCTAGGAAGGAGTATCACCCGCCTCAGCCTGCTTCTTCACTTGTCAGTTGGGCATGATAAATGTTAGTTATAAGATTGAGGTCAGGATTCAAAAAAGATTCGGGGGCCATCACTTAGCAATCCACAGTGACCAATGAAGACTATTTTCCATGAGCCCATGGTCTGGGTGGAATACAGATATTATTCACTGGGGTTGGAGCCAAACCCAGTGCATGAAGTGCTTACTGTGCAGGCATGAGGACCTGAGTGCACACCTCAGAACTCATGTGAAAAGAACTAGGCACATGAGCACACACCTATAATCCTAACACTGGGGAGGAGGAGGCAGAAAACTATATGAGCCAGAATTGTTGAACACCAGGTTCAGTGAAGGCCCTATCTTAGAAAATAAATCAGATATCTGTTGAAGAAGATAATCAACATGACCTTCATGTGTTCACATGTACAATCTATATACAAGCAGGTGTTTACACACACAACCACATTATACACACATACATACATACAGGCAAAAACAGGCACACACACACACAGAGAGAAAGAAATCTCATCTGCAAAACACCCTCAGTATGCCCTGAGAAGTTTCATGAGCGCTTGCTAGAGGGAAATCCATGTTAATGGGTTCCCAGAGGAAGTCTAGTTCCATTTGGTAACTAATGGCTGGTCAGTGGTACCTCTGCCTTATTACAATTCCTGTCACACTGCCTTGATATTCCACATGTGTCTCCCATTCGTGCGCTTTGTGTTGACCCTAATCCAGTAGTCTTTGTCATTTAACTGAGAGTTTAGCTCATTACTATTTATTGTTGTAAGGTCAAGCTTTCATTTTTCTTCAGGCGTTAAAAGACAAGGTGTGTACTGAAGAGATTGGCAGCACATAAGGAAAATAGTAACATCCTCCGCATGTAGGATGTGCTTAGCGACCACGAAGGGAGGCATTTGAACAGATGAGTCACATATCAGAAGCACTCAGGCACACGGTGATTTAAAATGCAAATGAGAACAATACATGCTTTTTTTCTCTTTCATCTTTCAAATTGGCAATTTAGCGGCATAATATTTGATGTGAAGGAGGGTGCAGAAAAATGGCTAAGTAACTCCTTGCTGGTGGAAATGCAGATTAGATTTTTCTCTCCAAAGCTAAAGCCATGTATGATCTATGGAAGAAGAGGGAGAAGGTATATACTTTTTGTTGCCATAATCAAGGGCAGCCACTTATCCTTGGAAAAGCACGGGAGTGTGGTGGGAGAGGCCACATTAAGATTCTCATTTGTCTGCCATAGTGAGTGGCAGCTCCTGGAAGTGTTGACTGGAGAAATAATCCTTCACAGCTCCTATGGCTGTCAGGACACCTCCCTCTTCCTAAAAGATGCCGCTGTAAAAACTAGTCTCTTTATAGACTAAGGTGTAAAAGGTTCAGAATCCTAGCCGAGTCACTCAGAGGTTTCTTGGGGTTGCTGATGACTACGCTGGGTGATGACAGCCCCCATGGGCTGCCTTTCTGTATAGCAAACTCTTGCAGAGATCCATATGCATGAACGCCAGTCTGATAACATCTTCAGAGGGCAGTTAAATAAGAGTATCTCTGAGATCCAGAGTGATGAACGCCAGCAGGCCATGGCTTCTTGCTCCATTGAAATGGTCACACCTTTGGGCAGTAATCATTTCTCTTTGGAGACGATCAGAAGCTAGCTTGGTCCTGACCACCAAAGGAGCACAACATGGCCCTGATCCATAGATTCTCCCACTGGCACAGTGTTACGTGAGGTTGGGTATCATGGATCCCAGCCCACCAATCACCAGGGAGGGTCAAAATCCTGCCCATTATCTCCCCACAGGTCACAAGTCTCACCCTCCACATACAATGGGCTCCTGGTGTTGCAGGGCAGAGCTAAGGTGAGAGGAAGAATCAAGCATCAAAAGGCCAGCATCCAGCATGAATGCTGCTTCTCTTCACCCTGACATGGCCACATCCCAGTTCCTTGTACAGATACTGTTTCCCTAGCACCCTGCATGGACTTTGCTTCTCCAGCACCCAAAATACACACTGCCTCCCTGCACCCTGCATGCTAACATACTTCCAACTCCCTGAATAAATAGGGCCACCCTGTACTTTGTATATGATCGCATCCTTAGCAACCTTCATACGGCTGCACCAAAACCCTGAAGCCGCTATGTTCAGGTTGTTATACTGGTATATTTACAATGGCTAAGACAGAGCCTAGGCACTGAGCACACTTCACTCAGATACTCAGGCACAGAGAGGTGGGCCTTCCCTTCCTGTTCCCTCTTGTTTCATGCCACAGCCAGGCCTGCAACATGCTCCTCTGAAAATCTGAAGTATGGCACAGCAGCAGCCATCCAAGTATTTTTTTATGACAACCTGCAAGATAAAAGGATAGAAAAATTAAAGCTTTTCTCTGTCTCCATGATAACCACTTTTCAAATTGTCTGGAAGAACGCGCCGTTTCTACCCCATGTCTTAGCGAGCGAGCTAGCAAGCGAGCACTCTTGAAATGATGATGGAGCACACATTCAGAGCCCTTTTGTTCACACAGGAACTTCAGGTAAAATCTGAAACATTTAAATTATGTTTCCCGGTGGCATTCTCTTTGGGAGAGCATTTTGATGAGATTTTTCTAAGAAATTCAAAAATGGGTTTCACGTTAGAGTGAGCGTGTTTACAAAACTAGACTGGGGGTGGGGGAGTCACCTTCCCTCTGTGATTGGGAACTGGCATGCAGTCCTGTACCCAGGCCTACTCTCTTGAAGGCTCTTATCTCCCATGGACCAGAAACTATGCAGATAGAGAGAGAGAGAAAGAGAGAGAGAGAGAGAGAGAAAGAGAGAGAGAGAGAGAGAACGGCCAGGGAGGGTTAGAAGACATGTTCCCTGAGAGCCTTACACAGCAGGCTAAGACATTTTAATCCAAGTGTTTATCCACCTATTTGACTACTGTCTCTCAGGAAACTGGGGATTTTTTCTAAATGCAAACTGACATATGAATTTATGTTTTTAAAATAAGTGATTTGTTAAATTGCTAAATAGAGAGATCATAGCTAGATGGATTGATAGATGGATAGATGATAGATAGATAGATAGATAGATAGATAGATAGATAGATAGATATTGATATATTACATTTTAAAAATCCTTCCCTTGTGTTTCTAGAATGAAAATATACTTTGAAACTGGAGCCAGAACCTTCCCAGTTTGCCTCTGTGTCTCTTCTCCTGTGCCAGTCTGGGAACCTGCTTGGTGTAACTAGTTGCGGGACTGATTAGGTGTGAATCCCAAGCTGATAGCCACTCATCACTTAGAGTCCCCAAACTGTATCAAAGCTCGTCATTGGAAAGTGCGTTTACACTTCTCTTCATTTCTTCTCAGACTTTCTTACCCCAGGAAGAAGTTTTAGCACCTCTCTAAGGAATTTAATAGCTGTGAATTACAAACCCCACAGCTCTGCATACCTGTCTTAGCCTTCTCTAAAGAGCCAGACTGATTGTTTTCCTTCTGCAAATTCAATGTCAAGTGTTTACAGAGTCTATGCAGCCTACATCAATGCTCCCAATCCAAGCTTCAGGCTGGGAAACACCCGGAATGGGGGAGACTGCCGGTGAGTTTCATTTATGTCTTGTGAGACTCTTTGAGTGCTCAGTCAGAAGTGCAACAGTTGATGTAAACTGTAGCCTTTGTCCCTCATTTTCCAGAACTCCGTGTCCATGTGCCTGGGTGGGACAGGCTGTTTGTGCCACATCTCATCCTCCTAAAACAGAAAACAATGCCATCATCACAGCGAAGGCACACTGTGTCTGTGGGCTTCCCAGTAGACATCAAGTTAGGAAGAGGAACATCCCGTTGGGTCTAACGATTTCTGAACTCCGTGGTCTGTGGCTTACGTCGGCCCAGAGCACTGTGTGTCTGGAGCAGGAGACAGAACAAACTGCTCTCCTCACAGCATCTGAGGACAAAGAGAGAGGAAAACACAGAAATCCTACAACGCTTTTGAGGACACACCGGCATTAACCTAAAACCTCCCCTCGACTCAGCTCTTGAAGGGCCCACCATGTCCTAATAACAGCGACCTAAGGACCAAGACCGTAACACATGGACCAAGTTCACTCACACAGAGAAGAGACTGAACAAGTTAGGATTATTTTTATTTTCAGAACCATGAGAAAGATTCAGTGGATCTGACAAATCTCCAGCTCGTGCTGCACACAGGTTTAAAAAAAAAAAAGCAACTTTCAAATAGACCCTAAGAGACTGTGATGACCACAGTCAGGTAATGGCCTCTGCAGGGTGGGCCTACTGTCAGTGGGTTGATTTACCCACTAGCCTGTTGCTGGGCAGGAGAATCCCTTGCCTTTTCCAGAACGGCTTTCTGACTCCCACCTGGGAGCTGCCATCTTTGTAAGTGAGTATCTGGTATGGCTAGCTAGCCTTCAAGAATAAGCCAACAAGCATATATCTAGCTCTAGAATAAGCATACAGCAAGACACTGCTTGCTTCCAGAAGCCTGAGGACACTTTAGAAAACAAAGAATCAAACAAAAAGAACATTCTACCTAGGACCCAGGCAGGCTTACAGTGGCCAAAGTTAAAACTGGGTCCAGTAGCCTGGCTATGGACATGACTTCTGGTAGCTAAGTACCTGATGGTTTCCATGGTCTCATAGCCAAAGGGCACCTTCTGGGCTTTCTGGTGGAGTATGAAAAGGAAGGGCTTTAGGGAAGGAGCTACTTCATCAAGTTAATAAACACAGCAACCAGGAAAGACCTCTATCCATCAAGCAGGCCAGAGCAGTGCAGGCAGAGCAATCGATAGCAGAGAGTTGTGCTGCGTGCTGAGTGCTGTCTGCAGGCAGAAGGCAATTATGGGCCATTCACTTCATTTTAAACCATGACTGAGGGAGGTGTCATGTCACCCCTGCCTTGAGAGTGAGCAACCGTGGGATTAGCAGGTAATCTAAGCACCTATCCCCAGTGGCCCAGCTTCTTTGGGAAGCTGCCCTGGAGCCCTGGAATCATGACAGCCAAGTCCTGTCTCTTTGCCCTACTGATTTTCTCCCAAGGAGAAATCTCTATGCGTGATTCAAAATCCCCAGAGATCCTCCTTGGGTGTCTGGAGCAGAGGGGGCCCAGGCAGACACCCCAGCAGAGATTCTTTCTTGGGTTCTGTGCTCCCATATCATCAAGAGGCAGCTCACACATTTGCACCCATCAATCTCTATCTCTATCTCCACATATATATTATACATAATATTTCTTGTTTTTTAAAAAAATACTTGTCTTCTGGTGATGGAGGAAGGTCATTGGTTAAGTAATAAAGAAACTGCTTGGCTTCATAGGTTAAAACATATGTGGGAGGAGTAAACAGAACAGAATGCTGGGAGGAAGAGGAAGGCCATGCTCCCCTCTCCCAGGCAGACACGATAGCTCTGCTCTCTGAGGCAGACTCGATCAAGCTCTGGCCCGGGATGGACATAGGCTAGAATCTTCCCAGTAAGTGCACCTCGGTGCTACACACTTTATTAGAAATGGGCTAGTCCAGGTGCGAGAGTTAGCTGAGAAGAGGCTAGATATAATGGGCCAAGCAGTGCTTAAAAGAATACAATTTGTGTGTTGTTATTTCGTGGCATAAGCTAGCAGGCGGCCGGGGTGCTGGGGACGCAGCCCCGCCGCTCCTATCACTACATTCTGGAGCTGGAGAGTTCGCTTAGTGATTAAGAGCACTGACTGCTCTTACAGAGGACCTGGGTTTGGTTCCCAGCACCCACATAAAGCCTGGAAACCCTCTCTGCTGCCAGTTCCACAGGATCTAATGCCCTCTTCTCCTTCCACAGACATCAGACATGCATGTGGTGCACAGATGTACATGCAGACAAAGCACCCTTACACCCATACATAGTAAGAAAAGATACAAAGAACAACAGTCCTTAGAACACCATAGGAAAGTTTCTGTTCCTCTTTGCTCATCTACAGTTTCCTAGAAACATCCAGAGAATACCTCTGCTCCTGTCGGTCACCAGCCAGTCTTCATCACCATGACAGGAGCCCAGCTTCCTCAGTGGGCTCCATGGGGGAGACCTCAAGAACAGAGAGCCATGTTAAGGACATAGCAGGTCATCCGTATCATCACGTCTTATCTGGTGGACTCTAGAAGTCTGTTAATTGAATGGGTTCCTAATCTAAGTCCTTGTCAAATGAGAACAGCAGATGTAGAAATGAAATAGAGTGGCTATCTTCTCTCCAGAATGTAGGCATTGAACAAAGAACCATCATTCAGCCAGGCCTTCATGGCATTTCATCTTGTAGTTGCATGAGGGCAACCATTCTTGAGAGTTCATTGTGTGTCACATGCACAGCATCCAGTGGCCTCCACCTTCACACACACACACACACACACACACACACACACACACATGTTAGCCTTCCTTTTTGCAGAGATAAAACTGGTGGTTTGGAGTTCAAGTTCATATCTTCAGTGGTGGTGGTGGTGGTGATGTGGTTGTTGTTGGTGGTGGTGGTGATGGTAGTGGTGATGGTGTTTGTGGGTGGTGGTGTGCGTGGCAGTGGTGATGGTGGTAATTGTGGTGGTGATAGTGGTGGTGTTGGTGGTGCTGTGGGTTGTAGTGGTGGTGGTGTGAGTTGTTTCCATGGTGGCCTGGCTGACCAGGCATCTGGTCTGCATACCACATTGCTTCACAGGGAGGTAGGTCCTACTTGAACATTTTCTAGAGGCATCCAGGAGAGCCCAGGAAGTAAGCTTGGTATTTTAACAAGGTTGTGAATCAGATCATGGAATGACCCTTTCATGACTGCTGTTTGCATTAACATTTTATAAGAATCAACGCACCTACAATTAAAAACCTAGTTTAACTGTGAACTCATCATTCACTTATATTCTCTTGTTAATATCATGTTATTATATGTATATGGGTGCTTTGCTTGTATGTGTGTGGAGACCTTCATATGCACGGTGTTCTGTCCCCTGTCACCATCTTCCTGCTATCTTCTCTGTGTGTATCTCCACTTTTGTTTCTTATAAGGGTCCTGATCAATGGACTTAGGACCTGCTTGGATAATACATTATGGCCTGTCTCACCTTGAGATCCACAATGGTGTCTTCATAGACCCTGTTCCCAACATTCTACAGATGGCTATGATTTCATCCAAAACATATTTAACAAGACGGTAACCCATCCAGCCTCATCACATAGATTCTTACTCGCTGTTGAAATGATTGCTCTCAGTGACCCGATAGTCTGAATTACTGCATTTTGCAAATAAGTACAATTTTGCCATTTTGAGCTCTGTGAAGTATATCTCTGCAGGGTGGAGAGTGTTCCTCCCAAGTTGTGATCTGTCTGCATATCTTTGCCAGCCAGGCAATTGTGGCTTTAGTGATTGTTGAAAACTTCCTGAGAAAGGCCCACAGGGAAGATGCAGCATGCAGCAACTGATCTGTGACTGACTGAAATAGAGCATCACCCAAGAGCCTCAGACCTGAATGCCAAGCCAAGATGCATAGGCTTGAGGTGCCATGTTTTCTTCTAGGAGACAGGAATGATGTGTCACTGGCTGGGTTGTCTTTTTCACTAAGAAACTCATATGTGTTGAACTAGCAACATGGCTTAGAGGATAAAGGTGCTTACAACCAACCCAGGACCGACGTGGTGGCAAAAGAGAAATTGCTCTCACAACTTTTCCTTTAACCTCCACACTCACAATGTGGTACACACACACACACACACACACACAGGAGTTGACAGGAGTTGAGGGAGAAAGAGAAAGTTTATGTGTGTGTGTGTGTGTAAGAGAGAGAGAGAGAGAGAGAGAGAGAGAGAGAGAGAGAGAGAGAGAATAAATGTAATTTTAGGATTAAATTAAAAAGTTTAGATCTTATTTTGTGTTCTGTGACTTTCATTTGGTGTTGATACAAGATCCAATACCTAAAATCCTTCTCATTCCCCCTGGTCTGAGTCTGATCCTGATACTTCTCTAGATACTAATATATTTATTTTATTATATATATTTTATCCTAAATGATTTTAATTTTTTTAAATAAATTGGGTATTAGATAACTGGATCAAGGGATATGGAGAAGTGGTTGGATGGATGGATGGATGGACAGATGGATGTTCAGGTTGACCAATAGATGATCAGTAAATGGCAGTGGATAAATGGATGGATGGTTAGGTTTAAGTATGGATGGTCCATAGATAATGGTGGATGGTAGATGGAGGAGTGTGTGTATGGATGAATGGATGGATATGTGTCTATTGGGTGACTAGATTGATGGATGGATGGATGGATGGATGGATGGATGCTTGCTTAAGTGAATGGATGATATGATGAGACTAGTCCCCCAAATCCAAGCCAGAGTAATTCCATCTTGTAGCCAACTATGTTTCAGGTGTTCTATGGGTTTGACTTTAGCTAAATAAATAAATAAATAAATAAATAAATAACTGTCCTACATGTTTGAACAGTGTTTGCTGAGGCAAGCAAATCTTCTTGCTAAGGACAAGAATAAAGTTCATATAGACAACTTTCCCATTGTCTAGTTCTAGCTGTGCCTCATGTCGTCTGAGCCTGTAGTCACATCTACTGTTTTGACACTAGATAGTATTCCAAAGTGAAGTTTGCATCAATTATGTTCTATACTTTGAGCCACATAAAATAGGATTTTGTCAGGTTGGATGACAATTTTGAAAAAAAAAATGAAATTCTCTACCATCATCCATTGCTTTTTAAGTAATATGTAATATAAACTTTATTCAGTATAATGAACCTGAACCTGTCATTTTCTTGGCTGTTGCTGTTCCAGTTTGTTTGTAGAAAATGTTTGTTCTACGGCTCTCTGAAAAGGCGATGGGTTGAATGATGGATGGATGGGT
>JABTXL010000186.1:1450766-1462984 GCA_025134845.1 Neodon shergylaensis
TGGATGGATGGGTGGACAGACAGGTGATTGTGGACAGAAGAGAAGTGTAAAGGTACATGGCTGCATGTTTAGATAATTTACTGAACGGTAAACCATAGGTCAAAAATAGTTTATTTACAGATTTAATTTTAAGGAATAAAAATATTAAACAGAATTGTATCTTGTTTGCCAAAATGGAAAAAAATTTTAACCTACTATAGTTTTATTATTTTGAAATGACTCAGATGGGTATTTTTATTTTACTGATATTAACTGCATGGGAATCAATTATTTTGGTAATAAATTAATTTGGTAAGAACTACTTATAGAAATATTTTATTTAATAGTTGATTGCACCTGGTTTTATGTATTATACTAGTGATTAAAATAAAATACCTAATTTTCTTTATGAAATGTTATTTCATTTTATCTTTAAGTATATGTGTGGAGGATGAAGATGAATATGGATGCTCTTGGATGGCCAGAAAGCAACAGATTTCTTGGAGCTGAAGTTACATACAGACAGGTGTGTACTGTCTGCTGTGGATGCTGGTAACTGAACCAAAGTCCTCTGAAAGGGCAACTTGGCCATTGGGAGTATATCTCCAGTCCTAGTTTTCCTTTTAAAATATAGAGATGTCTACAGATTTTAACATTTTCTCGTTAAGTTTTGCTTATTTAAGTCTTGTGAAAACAATAACATACATTTTCTTGTGTGAAGTTTTTTTTTCACCACCACATTTGTTTTGTGTTATTTCTACCAGCAATATTTATTGTGAAATAAATAAAGTGCATGGTCCATATGTCTCTCTTACTTCAGAAGAAAAGTGAGAAATTCTCAGATGTTCCAAAGTTGAACTTTGCTTCAGAATTTATTTACTTTCTTGGCAGTTTGGATGGATGTTATTCATTTGTTCATGAAGGGGTTGGTGTGTTGCGTTATTTGAGAACTTTCTTTTTTTTTAATATTGAAAACCAAACAGAAGGGATAAGTGCATTGCCAGCATGGCAGGGTGACAACTGTGGGTTGCCAGGCCCCCACTCACACACATCCTTGGGACTGGCATGGAGGGCGTGAATGAGAACTTGGTCCCTGGAAGTCCAGAGAGTAAACATTACCCCTGATAGGCAGTCATATGGTCTCCATGGCAACACCTTAGCTCTGCCTCTGCAGTGCTACATCAACTGCAGAAAGATGGAAGAGTCGTGTGCCAATAAACTTTATTTACAAAAACAAACTGAGGGCCACATTATGCCAACTGGCCATTGCTTTCTGCCCCCCTGCTCTAGAGAGCTCTCAGCAATGATGATGTACCAAATGTGTGACCTATGGGCACGTGTCCATGTTGCTGTGTATTAGCTACTCTTCTACCGCTGTGATAAAATATCATAACCAAAGCAGCTTAGAGAAGAAAGGGTTTATTTGGGACTACAGTTCCAGAGAGATAGGAACCACCCCAGCAGGGAGACAGTGCAGCAACCAGCAGGCATGGCAGTAGGAACAGGAAGCTAAGGGCTCCCATCTTGAGCCACAAGCTGGAAGTCAAGAGATAAACTCGGAGTAGGATGAGACGTTAAGCTCTTAGCCTCCAGGGACATACCACCTTCAGCAGGGACTAAGCCTCCGCAAACAGTGTCCCTAACTGAGATATATTCAAAAGCAAGAGCCTGTGGAGGAAGAGCCATTCAGACCACCCCACTCTCTGAAACAGAGAGAGAGAGACAGAGAGACAGAGAGAGACAGAGACAGAGAGAGACAGAGAGAGACACACAGAGAGAGATAACACACATACACACAGGTGTATATGTATTTGTGTCCCGGGAACATGAGACACAAAGGAAGGTGTGCAGGAAAGGCAGCCTGCTGCTCTGGGCATGGCAAGCTTAGGCCTTCACAGCTGGGTGGCCCTTCCTTCGTGCTTACTAATGGTACCTGGACAACAGCCTGGGACCGAAGCCAGGGAAGGCAGAGCGCCTAGCACTGCAGTTGGAGTGGATAATAGAGCGAATGAAAAGAATGAGAATTTATCTCCCTCTGAGTTTCCAGCCCTGTCTGGGATGAAAAGGCTCTCGGTGTGCAGCTGTTGATTCATGGCCTGGCGATTCTTTGGTGGAGTTCTCTAAATATTTTGTAGCCATCCCTGACTTGGAAGCGAAGCATTTGAAATATCTTTACTTGACCAAGAGGCCCCAGGTGACGTTAGAATAATGATTATCCCATATTTTGCATCTCGTTGGAAAGAGTGCTGGAATAATATCACCGGCGTCGGTCTCAAGTGTGGAAGTGATTTAGGAGTAAAGGCTGCGATTTGGAATAGATTGCAGCCAGGCCTCCAACTGCTCTCATAAAAGGCCAGAGTAGAGGGAACTTTATTTTTACTGCACAGCTCTGTCTGGAGGGAGTCTTATTTCTACTTTATACACTTTCAGAAATTCTGCTGTTTGCTGGACTTATGAAGTGGAGGGAAGGGATCTGACTGTGTGGAGACTGAGACACATGACACCCAAGCATCACTGCTTGGCAGGGATCTGTGTGTGGAGACAAAGGCATATGACCCTTGAAGCATCCTTGTGCAACAGAACCCAAGAGTTCCAACGCGTTGCCCTGAAGCTGGTGTGTTCTGACAAGATAAGCAGGATGGTTTTTGAGACCTTGGGCCTGTCTGCGTGCACTGCTTGGGCCTTCCCTCTAGAGCCTCTGCCTCAGCAAGCTTTCCTGAACCTCTCCATTGGGATGTGATATGGCAGGCCCATTTCTGGGTGTGAAGAGTTGCAAGAAGCCAAGAGACCCTAGACCCTACCCATGCTGGTGAGCAGCCACCGTGGGAGGAGATGATCATTCTGGGAAGTATCTGACCTTCTGTCCGTATTCTGTGCCTATCAGAGAGGATCAATGATGAAAAGTGTGGAAGGAAAAGAAATGTTATTTGGAGCTGAAGAGATAGCTCCATGGTTAAGAGTACCCGTTGCTCTTACAGAGAAGCTGGTTCAGTTCCCAGCATCCACGTGGTGGCTCACAACCATCTGCAGCTCTAATTCTAGAGGATCTGATGCCCCTTTCTTGCCTTTGTGAGCACTGCCCACATACATACAGGTAGGTAAAATGCTCAAACATATAAAAAAATAAACAAAATTTTTTAAAAGGAATTGGGATTGACGGTGAAGGCCTCCCAAAGGCGCGGTACTGCAAGCACCCCCGAGAGAGCACTTTGGGAAGCAGTAGATCCTTACAGGTGTGCCCAGCCTTTCCGAACCCATGCGCACGGGGACAGAGGCTAGAAAACAATTTTGAGCGCTATTCTCTAGTCACTTTCCACCTTGGTTTTTTGAGTCAGGGTCTCTCATTGGTCAAGAATTTCTTGAGCAGGTTACTCTGGCTGGCCAACAAGTCCCAGGTGTCCTCAATTCTCTGCCTCTCCAATGCTGGAATTATTTAGTACATGGATCTAACTCATCTTCATGCTTTCAAGGCAAGCATTTTACTGATCTATTGCCCTAGCCTATGGACAATCTTTTGGTTTTACAGCACATTGCTGTGGATAGCAAAATTCTTGTGTGACGACTTTGCTGTCTAGGTTATAGTTTACAAGGTTCATAGTCACCCTCAGCTACACACGGCCACATGAAGCCCATGGGTCACAGGTTTTAGCCTCCTGCTAGGAGGTAGGATCTAAAGGGAGGCCTAGGTCCTTGGGGTGTATGCCTGGAAGAGAGGAGGAGCCTCTCTCCTGCTCTGGCTGGAGATGTGACCTTTTACTCTGACATGTGCCTCTGTCACCCCGTGCAAAAAAACCCCAAACCTCTGGAGCCATGGAAAGTTGGAATTGAGTATTCAGACCCAGGAGCCAAAATCAGCCTGCACACTCTAGAGTTTTGCTCTGTAGCCAAAGGCTGGCTGGAAGAAAAGGTTAATAGACCTCGTAGCTGTGAAGACTAAAAATGTCAGCTTGGGTGGTGCCCTAGTTTGCTTCCAGTTGCTGTGATAAAGACCCTAACCGAAAGCAACTCAGAAAGGAAAGGGTTTATCTTAGTTTACAGGTTATAACCCATCATTGAGGGAAGTCAGGGCAGGAGCGCAAGGCAGAAACCCGGAGGCAGAACTGAAGCAGAAGCCATGGAGGGGTGCTGCTCACCAGCTCGCTCCCCATGGTTTCCTCAGCCTGCTTTCTCATACAACTCAGGGCTGCTTGCCTGGGGGTGGCACTGCTCACGGTAGGTTGAGTCCTACAATATCGATCGTTAGCCAAGAAAATGCCCCACAGACTTTCCTACAAGCTGATCTGATGACGGCATTTTCTTAGTTAAGGTTTTTCCCACTTCCCAGATTGCTCTAGATCATAGCAAGTTGACAAATAAATAAATAAAATAAAAAATAAGCAGCAACAACAACAACAACAAAAAAAACAAGCTAGCCCACAGACAGCCATGCCTGGTGAGTTCCTTTTTGCTGGGGCAGCTGTCTATAGACTTAGGGGGAGACAAATGGGTCACAGGAGGGGACACTGAACATCCCGATTCAAATATTTTCCACTTATGAAGCCACATTCCAACTAGATCATGATCCCACTCCTGCAGTCTCATTCGAACGTAATCACCTCCCAAACCCCCATCTTCAGACCCCAGGGTTTTATTAGTTCCTCCCAGTGAGGGTTCAGTTTCAGGAAGAGTTCTGATAGAAACACTCAAACTACAGCACAGAGCATGACTGTGCTGTGGAAACACACGCTAGGAAGGAGGGCTGAGCAGGGTGAGCGGGGAGGCCTCAAGGTCAGGTGTGCAGTTGTATGTAGGACAGTGACCACTGTAGATGTTACCATCTGAACAAGAGCAGAAGGGGGTGAGAGTGCAGGCAAGTGGGGTCATGACAGCCGCAGTACAGGGCTGGAGTGGGGTCCGGGAGCGGAGTGCAATGAGTAGGGACAGAGATATCAGAGAGGTGATGAGCCTGCTGGCATTGATGGGTCTAGTAGGTTATAGCACGAATTCTAATTGGTCTTAATAATAAAAACCTGGAGTCAGATATAGGGGTGAAAGCAGAGCGGCCAGTCACTAGAGTTCTTACACAATACTCGGACCAACAGGGCTATCCTGTCCTCAGACTGCAACATCTTCAGACTTCCTGCTGTTCAGGCTGCTGCCTCAGACTGCATCTGAGATCCTGTCTCCTCCTGTCTTATATTCCTCTATCCACCCAGCCATATCACTCCTGCCTCCACCTCCCTAGTGCTGGGATTAAAGGTGTGTGACCCCAAGTGCTGGGATCACCTTTGTGTGAAC
Source organism: Neodon shergylaensis (assembly GCA_025134845.1). NCBI lineage: Eukaryota > Metazoa > Chordata > Mammalia > Rodentia > Cricetidae > Neodon > Neodon shergylaensis. The sequence continues at coordinate 1,456,023 of JABTXL010000186.1, forward strand.
TCTCTTTCTCTTTTAGACTGGATCGATTTCATGTAGCCCAGGGTGGGCTTGAACTAACAGAGGTCTATCTGCCTCTGTCTCCCAAGTCTTGAGATTAAAGGTGTGTGCCACCACTGCCTGGCTTCTATGGCAACTACTGGCTTATTTCTGCACTCTGATCTTCAGGCAAGTTTTATTTGTTTTATCGCAAACAAAATATCACTACAGTTGGTCTTTGTGGAGAGTGGGAGTATAAGAAGGTTTGGAGCTGAAAATCCAACAGCTTGTCTGGGTGCCACAGCAAGACTCTCAGCCAGTAGAAAGAGCACATAGTAGGAAGAGCACATAGTAGGAATTCTCGGCCAGTAGGAAGGGCACCAGAGGAAGCCGTGCTCTGCCCTCCCACTCTACCTCTGTTCAGATTTTTGCTTAGGCTATAATGTACTCCTTCTGGTTTCCTGAACCTTGATTGAATCTGAGCCCTGAACCAGCCCATTCACCCTCAGTTCCTTACCCTTCTAGAGGACAAAGAAACCAGCACCAAGGATGAGCTTGTTGAAATGGCAGTTCACTGGGCACACATACAAAATATAAAGTCCACCCCTCATGAGCATGGCCTACAGCTCTGCACTTTCCCTATCCAGGTTGGACTCTTGGGAGTATGAAAACCCCTGTGGGCCACCCTTGGGTTTGCCAAGCTAGACTTGGAGGAAGTCTCTGTGCTCTGTGGGTGTCTTCTTGATGAATAAGGGTCTTTTTAACTTTTTCCCCAGGGAAAGCAGAAAGGTTTCCTGGAGTTAGCTTGGAGAGAATATCAGTTTTATTTTCTAAAGTTTGACCCAAGATGGAACGGAGAGGTTGGAAAAGGAGCCCTTGCATATTGGTTACTTTCTGATGCTCTGATAAAGCACCATGATGAAAACACGTGACAGAAGAAAGTCTTTGTTTGGGCATACTGTTCCAGAGGGTTAGGGTCCATGATGGCTGGGATGGAAGAAGCAGGAAGCTGGGAATTCATCTCTTGAACCACATAGAGTAAACAGAGAAAGCAAACTAGAAATTGGGAGAGGTCTTAAGCTCTCAAAGCTCACCCCTAACTGAGGTATTTCCTCTAGCAAGGCGTATCTCTTAACATTGCCAACACAGAACCACTAATTGAGGACCAAGCACCCGCTCTGCTTTTGTGATGAAGTTATATAGAACTGTGGGTGAGATAAATTGTTTTCTCCCCAAGTTGTTTTTGGTCATGGTGTTTCACCACACAATAGTAACCCTAAGATACCATCTGTCATTCTGCTGTCTATCTGGGGATTCAGGGAAGGCTATGGAATCTCTGTCTACAGAATAGGGTCCTGTGGCCATGAGGAGGACTCGGTGTCTAAGCCATGTTGACACTCTGGTGCTGACCACCCAACTGAACACCACCTAGACCCCGAAGTCCTGATGGATTGAATATGTGGTAACATCCAAGAGCAGCCCAAAGCCCTGGGGCTAGGCAAATGATTTAGCAGTTGAGAAAACTCATGGCTGTTTTTCCAAAGGATTCAAGCTTGGTTCCCAGCACCCATGTCCGGTAGCTCACAACAGCCTACAACTACTTCTCCAAGAGTCCGATGCTTTGTTCTGGCCTTCACTGATACCTACATGCATGTGCACACACAGGCACAGGAGCTTGCCATGCATATGTGCATGCATGTGCACGTGCGCACGCACGAACACATACAACAAAATACATCTCAAAGCTCTGAGTGCATCATGACCCTCCACTCCAGCACAACCTATGGGCTTGTGCTAGGGTTGGAAACTAAGGCACAGTGATCAAATGAAGGAGTAGGGATCCAGGTAGAGGCTGCTAAGGTCCTATGGCCTTGGCCATGATGCCATGCACCCCCTCAATCGGAAGGCTGCAGGAAGGCAAAAGATGCTGGTACCCAGGACCAGGAAGGATAAACCTCTTCCAGGACTCCCACCCATCCTGGGCCTGTCAGCACCCAGAACAAGCATATATGAAGACACCCTGTGGTCTCCAGCTCATTACTTCATTATCTCCCTACCGAGATCCTCAGGGGTAACTTTTTCATCCCAAGAGCCCCGGGAGCGAGTCAGTGGAGCTACAGAAAAGAGGATCTGCTGGCGTATTATGAATGTCTATAAATCTGTGAGCAAAGTAATGGCTCTTGAAACAGGTTTCATGGGCAGAGAAAGGCAACCTCCTTCTGTTAGAGCATAGGGTTCATGCAGACCAGACTCTGGGGATTTGGGAGCAGCATTGCTGGGGAAATGGAACTGCTGATGTCTGCATCTGCTCCTGGATCTCTAAGGGAAGGGACTGCAGGGGTGACGGGTGCATGCAATAGGAGAGTTTGGTCATCACCTAGACCCAGGATTCTAGCAAAGAAATGGGCAGGGAGTGACTGCTGATTCCTGGATTTGGATTCCTACAGGTCATGGGGCTCGGTGACCCAGCAGGGCTTCCTTCTCCTCCAACGGGAATGTAGAATCTGACGTGAAAGTCAAGAAGCCATGTGTTCAGTTTTGCCTCTTCTCTGGGTGTGGAGAATGGAAGGTCTGTGGTGGAACTGAAGCCCAAGGAGGTCTTGACACTGGGTGGCCATTCTCTGAATTCTTGCACCGGGAACTCCCACTGTAATCCACAGAAGGGGGTGGGGGTAAGGATTGGGGGGGAGGTAATTCTGTTTACAGGCACAGACACACATGACCACAGAGCTGACAAAGCACCAAGCCAGTGCCCTTGGGAGACAGTGAACAGCTGCAGTGATTCTGTCTTGGAGTGGAGATTCTGACTGTGGGACAGTGTGGCTCAGTCACCACCAAGTCTCCCAGGCACAATGACCATGTCCCACAAACCCTCTGACGTAATGAGGTTCACGGTCTCACAATCCTGAGGCCACAGCTCTGAACTGCAAAATGAACAGTACTGGCCCCAGGGCTAGCTATCACCCTCCTAGGCCCATGGTTTAGGTCGCATGAATTTTGAAGACAGCTCCTTACTCTGTATAGGAAAATGTGGACTTACTGGGGTGTCAGGGCCAAATTGGCGCCCTTTAACCCCATTCTTCGTTGGTTGTTACTGAGTGCAGCATGGATACAATGGGCTTTAGGGCCCTAGGAGTCACCTGCTGACCTTGGACAGCTGAGTTTGAAACCACACAAGGGTGTCAGGAATGCAGGAAACTTGGAAGACAGAAGATGGGTTTTTCCCCGAGACCTTTGGCCTCTCTTTGGTTCTGTTTTTTGTCTAGGTAAAAAACATGGCCTTTCTCTGTGGCGGTATGCACAGGATGAGGTGCTAGGCTCCATGACATGCACAGCTTCTTTCATGGGCTCTAGGTGACTCCCACTCTTGTTTCCAGTTGGTCATTTCATTGTTGGCTTCCCCAAAAAAGTAAGATTCACACTGACTCTTAAAAGGCTGAAACTAATGGGTTTGTATGTGTTCATACATGTCTAAATCATCGATGTGAGCATGCACATGTGTGCATATGCGTGACCATGTGAGGTGTTCATGACTAAGTTTCTTATGTGAATGTGTATATATATATATATATATATATATTATATATATATATATTTCTGTGTGTGACTATGTGGACATGTATATACCTTCATGTGCTATGTAGCTGTGTTTATCTGTGTGTGTCTGTGTGTGTGCATGTTGTATGTATGTGGAGTATGCATCTATGTCTTTGTATGGTGTATGCACACATCTGCAGGTCTGTGAGTAACTGTGTGCATGTGCCTATGCATGTGTGTGTGGCATGGACATGTATGTGCTTGCATTTTTATGACTCTGTGTGATGTATGTGCATGTCTCTGTGTGGTATGTTTTAGGTATATATGCACCTGGAGACCACGATGCTGCACCTATGACTGTCTGAGGTGACTCTCAGCTCTATCTGTATCCATGCTCTGTCACTCAACCCCACCATCTCAACCCCACCATATGCATGGACCCCAAGGAGCCAGATGTCTCTCTTGTGGTCGTAGAAGCAACCCCTGTTGTGCCAGTGTACATTGATGGATGTGACCAGTCACGCATCATGTCCCCAGCAGGTGTTTTGTCCAGCATTTGCCCCAAATGTCAACTCTAACATTGTGGTCCAATTCATTGCTGGCCCAGGACTGCAGGCTACACAAAGCCCCCACAGCCATCCTGTAGGAACAAGGAAAGCAGACTAAACTCCAAGGCTCACATCGACACTCCTTCCTGGCCTGGCAAGCTGCTGGCCTGTCTGAATACTTCAGTAAAGGGAGGTTCACTGGCATCCTTGGTGCTGGAGACCATGAGCCCTGCTGCTACGTCCTGAAGGGAATGGTGGATGAAACCAGCTCCTGTAGAGAGTCAAGAATGGCCGGAGCTCTACATTCCCATGCTGCCCAGGCCTGGCTAGCAAAGCCAATCTTGTTTCTCATCGCCATCCACCACCAGGTGCAGAATAGAAGAAACTGTGTCTGAATGCTTTGAGAGTCAGACTCTAATTCCAATGCCCTGTGGCCCATCCCACCCACAACCTCTGGCCACAAGATTCACCAAGGAACACTGGCAAGTGCTTGGAAGTGTGGAAAAGAAACCAGATCCTCCCCCCATGAGACCTGAGAGGAAGGGTGGGTGAGGGGATGGCTGGGAGGGCTGAGGGCCCCCACCTCCCACCCAGGGTCTCCTACTCCCTGAGGTCTCGGCTTTCCCAGCAGAATTTGTAAGAAGTTCCAAGGAGACATGATCCCATGAGTCCTGCTCCCAGCCAGCGCGTTCCCAGGAAGAGAAGTGACTGAGCGGAGAAAGGCAAACAGGAGGAATGACCCAGAGATCCGCCGTGCCAGGTAATGAGTGGAATTTATAGAAAGGAAACACAATATGATCCTGCGTAATGGCTGTTGACAGAGATTCAGGCTGTTGGTTTTAGGAGATTAAATTGACAAATAGCAGAGGTTTCCTGGGCTCCCGTACTCCCCGATTCGTGGGCGCCTATCAAAGGTGTGCGTGTTAAGGCGCCAGTCAGGGGTGCGGAGATTTCCAGATAATGAGGACTTGTTAGAGCCAGGGGGGACATTGGAGCTGGTGATCTGCATTTCCAATGGCTCCCCGGGAGCTCGCTCGGCAGATGAGCTAATTCATGCAGGAAGTGGGGTGGAAAAACGACCCCTGTTGCTCCCAGAAAGAACAGACTACATTTTTAAAAATTTAATTAAGGCCTCAGATCAGGTTTTTGTAATTAAATTGGCTCTGTGAGTCATCACAGTGATCCATGAGCGCCCTCTCCGATGCCCCAGTGAGGGGCAAGAAGCTGGGAAGCATCCCGGGAGAGCCTCAGGCTCTCTGGTTGTGCCCCTCCCCCTCGTGTGAGGAGGGCTCCAAGCACAGGCACCCTTCTGTTTGTCCTTTGATCTCTGAAGATCCTTCTCTTGGGCAAAGCACAAGTGAAGGCAGGGAGACAGGACCATGTTCATGACCCTACCGCATGTCCACACTGCCACGTATATGTCTACACCCAGCGATATACACGGTCTATGTTGTGACTCAGGGCCAGCTGCCATTCGGCACAGTGGCATCAAAGATGTTAATGAGACATTCAGAGTTTTCCAAAGACTCTGCAGAGTGTGAGCATAAGCCAGAGACAGGCATCAGGGCTTCGGCTTCGGGGGCGGCTTGCACAGGGCGGCTAAGGAGAGGAGGTGTGGCCCTGGAGCCGAACTGTTTTCCAATGAAAGCGAGCAGGCCTGGCACCTGGCTCTTCCTTAGGAAAACTGACACGCAGGTGGAGAATGGCAGGGACTGGAGGGGGTGGGACGGAAGAAGGGGGAAGAGGAAAAGATGGCACAGAAGAAAAAGTCCCATAAGCAGAGGAAGAGTGACAGGGACAGACTTCTATCCCCACAGAACTCAAGTCCCAGTAATAGGGCCCAAGTAGGCGGCTTTGGGAAGCATGTCAGGGATCAGAGATGGGGTGCCTTGACATGGATATGCTAGTGCCTTCTAGCCTGCAATGTCTCCCTGGGGTATCAAGAGGTCATAGGCAGCCCAGTCGGGAAAGATAAGCTGGGTCTCTTCATCTCTGTCAGCTTCCATAGCCCACCCAGTGTGGGCTGGTACCATGTAGTTGTCTGTCCTCCTGAGACTCATGCAAGATAAACTGAGGCCTGGCTGTGAAAGGGAGCCAGCCTGAGCTTGTCAATGGGAGGTGGTGGGAGGGGCTTGTTGGGAGGACCTTGGTGGGAGGGGTTTGTTGGCAGGGCCTTGGTGGGGGGCGTTGTTGGTAGTGGCCTTTGAAGACTTGAGAAGAACAAGTCACACATTAACAGCAGGTGGGGGATATTTTCCATACTCCCTGAACTCAGCAAGGCCAGGTTCCTCTTGGCCCCATGAAGTGCCTGCTAACAGCAGCCCTGTTCACGCCAAGAGCGTCCATGTCTCCAAACATACTTTCAGACTGGACTGCCCCAGAGTGGGTGTGATCACCATTGCCTGTAGGAGTAGGCATCCCCAAAAGAAGGGAATATGTACTACCTGGTATGCTTCAGAATAACTCTTAGATCAGTATATCTTTAAATAAAACTTGGGACTGGTGATTTCCTGGTCTTGGCGTGGGTCCAGGAGCCTCTCCCCATACTGCTCTGCATGCTTCCTCTGCCCCTCTTGAGCCTGCTTTCTCCCACTATCTCCTGCAATGTGGACATAATCTTGCAGGGTTGCAAGATTAGCACATTTAACATTTCTTGGTTGAGGATTGACGTGCAGCCTTCTGTGACTTGGTCACAAACTTGCGCCAAACAAATGGATTAACCTATCATAAATAGAGATCTGTCTGAATAGATGTGGCCTGTTTAGCAAGTACAGGGTCTCGGGTTCAATCCCCAATGCTGCTAAAGAAGAAAAATAGGTAATGATAGAAAATAAACAATAGGTAGATGGTAGAGAGATAGATAGATAGATAGATAGATAGATAGATAGATAGATAGATAGA
>JABTXL010000186.1:1467317-1507194 GCA_025134845.1 Neodon shergylaensis
AAGAAGAAGAAGAAGAAGAAGAAGAAGAAGAAGAAGAAGAAGAAGAAGAAGAAGAAGAAGAAGAAGAAAAGAAAAAAGGCTGCCTAAAGAAAATTAAACTTTGGTTCTCCTTCCCTGGACCACAGTTGCTATGGCCACCACTTCCCTCTACTGCCCCAAATTCATGGACATCCCAAGTAAACACCCTCACCCACCTTCTTGAACCTGTACACGTGAACAGGCCTGTGTACACACTCAGGCTGCACACAGACATGTATCCACACATTTGTTCTCAGATTCGCACATATTACATGCATGTGCACACCACCAGACTACATCAAGAGCCTAGGGCAGAGTGGCTGAGGCACCATGAGGAGTTGACTGAATGAAGTTAGGGTTCTGCTTCCTCAGCATGCCAGTCTCTGAGAGGAAAATCTCTGTGCAAATTTTATTTCTTCCTATGTGAAAGGAGCCCCAGCCCCGCAGGGATAATTCCATTTGCCTTTTCTTTCAGAAGTGACTGTCATACACAGAGACCAATTTTGCCCCAAAATAAAATAAAAGATGCCGGGAGCCTTCCGACTAAAGGGAAAAGGTTCACTTCAAGCCCATAATTTGATGCCCAGGGAGCGGTAGGATAGACAGGGAACTGGACAGTCAAGTTCATTGCTGCATCCATTGTGCTGGCCCTTGACCCATATTACCAAGCTGGATGACCAGGAATGGGCTGGATGGCCAGGATCAGATGGCTCCATCTGAGCAAGCGATTCTGCTAATGAATTAGTTCACAACCTGCATCCTTCCAGCACATGGTTCCTTTACTAAAAACACAATAGCATGTAGTTAGAGGCGTTCTGATACTAGAAATAGCTCTTGGTCCCCTTCCACCTTCCGATAGTCCTGGAGACTTGGAGTCTTCGGACTCTGTCTTCATGTCTCAATCCTTTCCTGAAGCCTCCATGGCTCTTACCTACCTGGAGGCATTTGGAACTTGCTTGGAATTTCTGGAGCAATTCTGGGAATCCACAGCTGGTTTTTAGGACCCAGTAGAACTGCACCCTGGCTCTGGCCAGGCTGTATTCACAGGGCAAGACATGAAAATCCCACCTCGAGGTGCTGTAAGGAAGGAGTGAGGCTGGCAGGAGCCGTCACAACTTCTCCACAGCCACTAAGAACTCCTTGGGGTTCTTTCTAGATTTGCGACCTTGTGTGGGTACAAGGCAGGACCAGGAAGACTTGCTCTGGTTTTCTGGGTGTAAATGTCTCTGGATAGTCAGCCCCTCCCTGCCAGGAGCAATGGCTTCTAAACTTTACTTCCAAATATAATATAACAGGGATTGTATTGCACATGTGTATCCACTGTATGGTATAAGGGGCCTTCACTGCAGAAGTGGGGTTTTTCACTCTCATTATGTATTATAATATGCATTATATTATATTATGCTATTTTATATTTATATTATATTATGTATTTTAGGTATTATGTAGACATCAAAGGGAAGAATATAGTTGAGCACACAGGGGACTGGACACCATCTAAGCAGAGGTGTGACCCTCCCCATATCTAGGAACCAGAATACACCCATATTGCCCTGGTCAGAGAAGAAGTTCCGAAAACACACTTGCCTAATCCTCACGGAAGATGAGCATCCATCAACACCTTCTCTGAGCTTCTCACTCCTACCCACACCAGGAGCCTTGGAGTATGAGGACCCAGGCACAGGATGCTGAGAGAAGAAAACACCAAGTCAGAAGTTTAGAGGTCTAAGAATGTCAGCATCCTCATCTCAGGCATGTTGAGTGGAGCGTTTGCCACTGTTAGTACATAGACATGCGTGTGGTCACACTAAAAAGAGGTAAGGGTGTGCCCAGCAGCAAGCTCAGCCCAGGATGAAGGAAAGAGGGTAGGGGCAGAGGGGGACACCAAGAGATTAACAGGGGCTTGCATTCCTCTGGTCTTTGGCTGGCACAGTGATCAGGATGTGGCTATTCAGTGCTCCCGGCAATTTACTGATTCTTTCAATCTTCTTTCGTATGTAAAGGAGAGGAATTGGTCTTGGAAGATCTACATCTGCCTCACAATGGCAGCAAGATATTCCTAAATTTGAAAGGGAAGGTCTGGGAGAAGATGAATAAGGATGCAAAAGAGAAATGGGGGTGGGGAGGCAGAAGCCTAGAGAAAAGAGGAGCCAAGAAGGGAACCCAGAGGCTAAGCCAGGGGAAAAGAGATGAATGGAGCTGAATAGCAAAAACAGGATGCTGGCATGTGGTGTGCCAGACAGAGCCCTCTGTGTCCCACTGCCCATCATGCCGCCATCGCTCAGCTCTGTGTGGGCAGGACTGAGCAGATTCCCCCACCTGTGCAGCTTGTGCCATACAGAAGGTGGTTTGCATTGTACCATCACAGAAACCAAGAGGAGACCTGGAGACACCGGCTCATGGGTGCTGTCATCCGCACAGGCGAGGTGGGTCTTAAGGGGGCACGTTCATTCTCAATGCCATCTAGGTCACTGAACAGGACACTAGAATTAAACTCTAGAGAAAGGACGTGGAGAGAATGGATCTCATTCTGTCTCAAATACAGAGGGTCCCCAAGCTCAGATGGTCTTGGCTACTTGTAAGAGAACCTTGTTTTTAGCATCAGAGGCCCCCAGTGGTGAATACCCAGTTCTCAGCCTCAGTATTTTCTGCCAAGAGCTACCACCTCAGAGTCACATAGTTAGAGGGCCCTACCATGAGCTCCTTCTCCTAAAGCCTGCCAGCTTATGAGTCCACTCTTGCTATGGAAGAGGCTACACCTGCTACCAGGAAGGACATAGAGATATGGGTGTGGGCATCCCGTCCATCACACTGTCGGCTTGATCTTAAGACACTCTTGCTCCTGCTATCTTCCACCCCATGTGCTGATTCCTCTCAGCTTCCCCCAACTGAGAGCTCATTAGCCACATGACCCTTGTCCTTGCTCCCTAGGCCATAGATGATATTGCAGAACAAAGAACTTTCAAGAACTGTAAGCCCTGCAGGCAACCTGAGAGACTCTTGATTGAGAACTGGAGTCCCCCCAATACTGCAGGGAGGACTGGTGAACTGAGCAATCCCAGGCATCCCTCCAGCCACCATATCCTTCTATAAAGCAGCTCCCCAGGCTTCTGGGCTCTCCCTAAGGGAGCACCCATAGACTGGCTCATCAGGCCTGTAGTTCCTAGCTGATGAGAGAGTTTAAGGGCAAAAGGGAATGCACACAATGATTAGCTGTGGGATTCTGAGACGTTTCTGCTCATAGGCTTTGCTTATTCAGAGGTGACATGATTGGCTTAACACATTCCCACAGAGGGCACCTCTGCCACATCCCCTTTCCCATCTGCTTACATCTTCTACAAAGTCAGGTCATGCTTTCTTTCTCACAGCACATTACTGGCACTTTAAACGGTCCCTGATCTGGATGCTTGCCCCTGATCCAGATACTTGCCCCGAGAACCAGATGCTTGCCCATGAGCCAGATGTTTGTCCCTGATCCAGATACTAGCCCCTGACCCAGATGCTTGCCCCCATCCAGATGCTTGACCTCTGATCCAGATGCTTGCCCCAATTCAGATGCTTCCCCCATCCAAATGTTTTCCCCTTATAAAGATGTTTGCCCCTTATCCAGATGCTTGCCCCTCATCCAGATGCTTGCCCCTCATCCAGATGCTTGCTCCTGATCCAGGTGCTCGCTCCTGATCCAGGTGCCCCTTGCCCTTGACCTCACAAGAATCTCCTGATACCCACACCTGCAGTGAACTGCCACTCTGCCATCTCACACAGACAGGGGCCATGCACTCTGGCTCAGGTTTGTTCTCTTGCAGGACTGAGTGGAAGCAAATTCTCTCTGGTTTCAGACCAAAGTACCACAGACTAGGTGGTTTTAACAGTAATTGACAGCAGAGCAGTTTCAACAACAGACCTAACCTCTCTTGGTCCAGGAGGCTGGAAGACCAAAGCATCCCAGAATGGGTTCTTCCTGGTCCTCTCCTCCTGGTTTGTGGATGTCTTCTTCCCACTTCACTCCTGTGTCCTCACTGTGGGCCTGTATCCTACCACCCCTTTCATAAGGACATTTGTCTTAGTGTTTGAGGATCCTTCCTCTGCCTCCACAACCTCATATTTAGATCTCCATAGAAGCCAGATCTTCTAGTACAGTTGCACTCTGAATCCTGGGAGCCAGATCTTTGGGCTATGTGTCTGGGAGACAAAGAAAACAAACTATGTGACTTTGGGTCACCTCAAGAGCATCACATAAGGTAGACAGACTGGGAAGCCTGGAGCCTTGGTAAAAGAGTCATATTGGCACGAGGTAGAGGAGTTTCCAAGAACTGCCTCAGAGGGTCACAAAAACAATGAAGAGCTGGGGTACAAAACACTCAAACCCTAAACAGGGTGGGTAGAATGCCATGAAGCCACAGGCAGCTGCTGCAAGCCTGGGTCAGGAGGAGACATCCATTCTGGACTGGTCCAGCCACGCAGACTCCCAGCCGTCATTTTATTGAGTTATTTCCCCCTCAGCACAGATGTTAACTCATGGCTTCTTGATTCCCCTCGCTTCTTCATGTATCCAGAGTCTTAAACTAAACTTAGAAATACTTGCCAGAATCCCACAGAGTTACCTGTCTGTCTGTCTGCCTGCCTGAAATCCCACAGCCGGCACCTATTCAGTCCTGGTAATAAGGGAGAGGAGAATCACTTGAAAAGCATCAAGCATTTGCCTTTTGGGCGATAGATTGACATCCTCTGTGTTTCCCGTTTTTATAACATGGTAAAATTTTCTCTTCTCTGTCTTTTATCTTTGCATTAATGCAAGATAACTTGATCTTACAAAGTTTGAGGTCTCCTGAAGAACAAATGAGCCATCAAGCTGATCACAAGCCTGACATCTTCGGCCCGGATCTCCGAGCTGGAGCTTTATCAGAATAATCCAGGGAATCGCCTAAATTCATCACGCATGCTTCCGAAAGTGCCTTTTAAGAATAAAGCAGACACAGTTTACCTGGAGTCTCATCCCCCCACTGCTTTGTGATGTTCAGACACAGCTCCTGCTGTCTCTTTTCCACCGCATTTTAAAGGGGTCCTGAGGCTAATGTATCCTCACCGCCTCTGAGGATACACGCAAAGCCCTCAGTGAAGCCAGCTGCGCAGACTCCCCAGCCAGCGGCCCTGGCTCCTTGGCTGTTCTGCCCACTTTCCCCAAGGTACTGGGAGGTCACACATCTCTCCTGGATACGGGCTTTTCCTGAGCAGGGGACCTTTTCTTTTCTGTGCTGTGGTCATGGGCTCCTCTGCAGCTCCTTATTCACTCACCATTGCCCCTTCAGGGTTGCACATCTTGTGGAGTGCTTTCTGACTCTGCCACATGCTAGCTGCATCCCTGTAATCAATGAGGACCAAAGACTTGCCACAAATCCCAGCCGAAAACCACGGTCCTGGTCACCTTCCTGGCACACTCACGATGCATCCTTGGTGGATGTGGGTGACCCTGGCAAGTCTTCCCTCTTCTGTAGCTTGAAGACACCACCCCAGGCTAAAGTCTTTGATGTGGGGTCTGAGTCACTGTTCTATTGCTGTGAAGAGACACCATGTCCAAGGCAACTCTTATAAAGGAACGCATTTAATTGGGGGACGTGCTTAGAGTAACAGTACCCGAGGTTTAGTCCATTATTAATGATAGTGAAGAACATACAACATGCAGGTAGGCACTGGAGCTGACAGCTTCTGCTGAGAGCTACACCCTGAGCCATAGGCAGAGAGAGAGCCTGCACCTGACAAGGGCTTTTAAAACATCAAAGCTCACCCCTGTTTCCCAGGGACACACTTCTTCCAACGAAGTCATGCCCACTCCAACAAGACCATAGAGAAAGACAACAATCAACATTACCTTCAGAGTTCCACATGTGTAATCACTTAACCATGCTCCTTACCCCGCCTCCCTTTGTTCTAAATTTGCCCATTGCCCAGGGTCCCATGCAAGGATCATTTTGTCTTTTAGGAAGGGACAGAACTTGGCTGAGTTCCTGTGCCCTGAGGATTTTCTGGCAGAGGCATAGAATGGGTAGTGTGAGAGCTCACATCCCCACTTCTGTCTGAGAGTCTCAGAGTAAGCCCTCAGGGCAGGGCTGGTCTAGGCCTTGAAGTTCCCACACCCCGTGAAAGCTCCAGCCTCCTAGGACAGGGATGTGCATTGCACTGCTCACGCCGCTGCCTCCTGGCAGCCTGGGTATGCCCAGTTCTGGGGGTGAGGAAGGAATGCCCAACTCTCCACCCTGTTTCTGTGCCACCATAAACACCTGTTCTCAACATCTCCGTGAGAAACTGTTGGCCTTACGATATTGAGAACCAATAACCTGAGAGAGAGAAAGAGAGAGAGAGAGTGTTAGAGGGGAAAGAAGGAGAAAAAGAGGGCTTCATGTCAGAGTTCTCTGCTGAGGGAAGAGAACATACCTAGCCAACCATGCTCTCGGGACCTCTGGAGTGATATGAGGCAAGGGGTCCCTTTCAGGTGTGGTGGAAGCTACAGTTGTCGATAGCTCCAGCCTTATTTAAACTTTTTCCATGTAAATAACTGGCGGTCATAAAAAGGAAAATTGCATTTGCTTTGAGTGGGCAGAAGATACATTTAAGTCAAAATGAGGAATATTCTGGGAGCGTGGCGTCAGCTCATGAATAACAACACTGTATTACTCTTTTTTTTTCTAGGCATTCAGCTCGGCAGTGCCATTTGTCCTTGCATACCAATGCAACAAATTATGTTATTTAATGAAAAATGACCCAGCCCTGCTTCAGAGGCAAACTCACCATGTCTTGGTGACATTATCATTAATGCATCAGAGACCATGGATCAGCTGAAGCCTGGCTGTGCCCAGAGGAAGGGAATGAATCACGGTCCTTCACACCCTACAGGCCCAGTCCAGACACTTTGGTGCCCATTAAGGCCAGATCTGGGGGACATTTGGGAGCCACTGGATTTGTGTATACAACTTCCCCGGGTCCCATGTGCCCACACTAAGCCGTGGTCTCTATCAGACCAGACATGGGGACACGAGAAAAGTTATCTTGAGTCCAGGGTTCTTCCCCAGCATGGTTGCTCTGCAAGGAGGGCTATAAGCATCCTATCATGTGCGGGAGCTCACTGGAGCAGATAGCCTGGCATCCAGTCTGCTCAAACAGCAGCACTCTTTCCATTCCCAACCATGGGCACAGGTAGAAGAGCAAGGGTGAGTGTTCTGTAGCTGCCCAGTTATCACAAGACCCTCAAAGTGACTAGAAAAATAATAACTGGGGGCTCATGGAGGGCTGACGGTTAGCTCTGATTAGGCAACGAACAATTCATGCATCATAAGATAAATAAATATGAATAAATCAACACGCCATAGCTAACAAAGGTTGGCTCAATGAGACGGGAACATGGTTGAGCTGGTGGCCAGCTCCAGAGTATGGATTAGCTGGTGGCCCTGATGGTGTTGACACATCACACAGTCATGGTCTCTATCTCAGTTCTGCATACAGTTATATACTATCCATGCTCTCCTGTGGGTGTTCGGTGATCCCCAGCCAGTGTTTCTGCACTGATATTCTTGTACCCGTCCACATCCAGGCCTTGACCACACAATAAGTCAGGGGAAAGGTAAGTCATGGATATGAAGGATAGAAGCTTTGGGGAGCCCTGGTGGGGTAGGAGGTGTAGGGGAGATTGTGTTGACTCTTACAGCTATCTAGAGCCAACTTCCTACACATCATCAGAAAACACAGACCTTGCCTCTCTTCTCTATTTGATTCATCCCTGGAACATGACAACTCTGAAAGTCCCCCCTGGACATTGGGGAGAACTAGGGTATTTTCTTACCCTGCCCAAGTGTGCTGTTTGGAAAGACAATGACCTACAGTGGCCTGGATGTCAGTTTTTCCAAAAAGTCCTCATAGCTTTTGACAAGAGAGTGTCAGTTGACAAGGTGAGTCCCAAGCTGGAGGTCTGGGGCTCTGAGTCCCTCTCAGAAGATGCTGTGATCCTGGGTCCCTGCAGTTTAAGTCTGGTTTAGAGAAACTTACACAGCCCGTCATAAATTTCCACTGCGGAGTGTTTTTCTTAAATAAGCATTCAGATTTATGGGTGATCATGAATATCTCTCATCAGATGTGAGTCAGAGCTACAGAGATAATTAAGAAGAATTCGAACTGTTAATGAAATGGCTGACCCAGGCTAAGCAGTAAAATCAGATGCCATCCTGCCCACTTGTCTTATCTGTGACTCTGCTATCAGCTATGATGGGGACTTCATGCTTCTTGTAGAGCCAGCCGTTTTCCTAGGAGATGTCCTTACCCTGGACTCCTCATATCCACCAAGCCTGACCCTGGAGATGGGATTCTATATCAACCAACAGAGCAACATGCAGGTACTGTGAGGTCCAAGAAAGCTACCCCTGCTTGGGCCAATATCCACGGTACAGAGGAGGAGAGTGAGCACTTGAGATACTCACACACACCCACTGGGGGCTGAGATGGGCCTTACAGTTACTTTGAGTCACCCGTGATCATAGCAAACTGGACTTAGATTGAATCGTTTCTTTAGTGTGTTGCTGATACCAATCTGGGGTGGAGAGACAACTGTTCATGACTCCATAGTTGGGAGAGAGAGAGAGAGAGAGAGAGAGACCCACGAGTCTCCTAGAAACCACTGTTTGTCCCCCATGATGATTAGACATTCAGCTAAGACTGATCTGTCTGAAGGCTGAACACCCTACTACAGCTACCTTCCCACACTGTTTGGATACTGTGCCTCCTCTTTGCTGAAGCAGCAGTTGTAGGCTCCTCCCGATGGGCCATAAGATGCGCAATCAAGGCTAAAGCTTCTAAGGGCAGAGCATCCCGAGGGCAAGTGGTGAAACCCCAGAGTGGGCATCTTTCTCTACGTGGTGTGATGGGGCATGCCCCTCTGATGAATGAGATCTGCCTTACAAGTACATGGCCGCACTGCCGACAAGTAGAGAGCATATTGTGGTCTCTGAAAGTAGCGAATACGGATCAGATGGAAGCAGGCTGTGACAGAAGTTGTGTGGCCTTTGCTGTGAGTGACAAGACAGGCAACTGAGGCTCGGCTGTTTCTCAAAAGGAGCTTGTCCCTGTAAAGGCGGAGGTGGGGGGATTACAGTGGGTGGGTGGGTGGGTTCTATCCTCCTCAGTAGCCTTTTATTTAGTGTAAAGATGGGAGAGGAAGAATGAGAGAGTTGGCTGGCCTTTTCTGCCAGCTAGCAGAACAAAGGGAAAGAGATAGAAATTAGACTGTCAAAGAGCCCTTCCTGAGATCAAATCTTCTGTGTCCTGTAAGAACTTGGGGAGTGAAGAGGGAGAAAGGGAGGTGGAAGTGTCAGAAGATAGCCCCTGAATCCAGCTTTAGTACATAGAACGGGAAGCTTACGATTCAGCATGAACACAAGAGACCTTAATAATGGCCCAATACAGGAAAATATAGTCATCAGAAAAGTCATACATCTGAGATTCTGGAATTGGGTAACTCGTAAACAAGAATTGCTCTCTCTCCCTGGCTTGTGAGACTGCCGGAGGTGAGGGCAGATGGGATCAGTCTGTGCTGCAACAAGAAGAGAAACTTAGTCATATTAGCTATAATATGCTAATATATTAATATATTATATATAATACAATATATATATAATAAATGCTGCATAATCTGAAACAATACGAGGGAAATAAGTGCCTGATAGACTGACTCGTGGGAACCATTTGGACACTCGGTTATCATTGGCCAGGGTCTCCATCAATACCAGAGGATGGAAAACAACAGAGAGCCAACAGTCATTGCTGGGGGAATTGGGCATGAGAAAGGGGGCATTTGATGCCCAGCTCACTGGAGCACAGAGGACTGTGTTCTCCAGAGAGCTAAGAAAAAGGTTGAGGGACTGGAGAGATGGATCAGTAGCTAAGAACACTCACTCCTCTGGCAGAGGACTTGTATTTGGTTCCTGGAACCCTCATGGTGATTCACAACTACTTGCGACTGCAGTTCCAAGGGACCTAATGTCTTCTGCTCACCTCCATTGGGCACCAGGCATGCACATGGTATTCACAAATACATGCGGAGAAAGCACACATAAAATAAAATAAAATAAAATAAAATAAAATAAATCAAACTTAATTAGAGAGAGACAGAAAGAAGGGGGTTCTATCTTAAGGGCTGGGCGGGGCTGGGAGTTGAGTGGCTTTGCTGGGCCCCTTTGTGGGACCTGATCTCAACAGGACAGGAGGAGATACTCTTTGGGGTGGGAGTTTTGGCCAGTGTGCATTGCCAATTACCTAAGGTGCTAAAAACCTCCACAGGGAATGGAAAGGGAAAGTAGATAATGAGACATGCCCAGGCTCCTTGAAAGAAAATGTGGCAAGATTTGTATGGAGCCAGAACTACCAGGATTTTAAAATGTCAAATGTTGTGCTAAGTAAGGAAGGCTCCAGAGTCCAGGCAATAGTTCACTAAAAGAGCAGGTGACATGTGGTACATGTGAGAAAGATGAGGCTTGTCCTAGGAGCAGACACTGAGATGCTGAGACATCAAGGTGTTGCCATGCCTCCATGCACAGTGATATGTACACACACGATTGTGTAATGGATGAATGCTTCCAAGTCCTGCATCTAAATGGAGCCTACAGATAAACCTGGAGGTTTCTCGTTCAGTCTCTTCGTATTCAGCATGAAGAAGATCTTCCCACTGTTAGCCCATTTCACAGAGTTGGTCTATGAAGGCCAGTACTCACCAGCTAAGTCAGCTGGAGGCAACCTTACCCTCCCACTGCACCTCCTTGCCTCTGTTTGAGGACTACCTGTACCAAGGATTGAGGGGACTATAATATACATCAAGTCAGGCAAAAAGATGCAGGATGAAGAGGGCAGGATGCAGACAGGGCTTTGAAAAGCCACCCTTCACAGGACAGTGAAAGTTTCCTGAACAGGTCCAGGAGGATTCTCTGGTAGGAAAGCAGCCCTGGGGCTGGGAAGGTGGTGTGGGGAAGCTGTTGTACTCACCAACTTGGGCTGAAGTTGACCTCCACTGGAGCACGTATCTGAGCCAGGCACTTTCCAAACCTAGGACCTCAGTGGGCGCCAAGGCAGGAAGCAGAGAGGGCCATGAGCTCAGAGATCCAACTTTCTAACCACACATCCTCTTGGGAGCCAGGAGGAAAGTCCCTTAAGGTCAGAGAAATGGCCAAGTCCAACATATATCCAGAGTAAAGGACTTGAGAAGACCCGGGGCCAATCAGTCCCTTGTCTCTGCCCACCAGGGCCTGAGAGCTATGCCCAGCAGTGGGTGATGGATTCTCATTACCCACCATGCTTATTTTTGTCTTCTTTGGCTATTTTAGGAAGCCGATTCTTAGATCAGCAATTAGAAATGTCACTTGTGCTTTGGGGAAGGGGGAATAATTTGCTAGGTCTATAAATGAGAATAGTAATCAAATCCGTTGACGACTCCAATGAAACTAAAATGGTAATTAATTTTAAGTTTCTGATGGAATGTATAATATTTATCTATTTTTGAACTTTTTACTGAGTAGCAATAAGCCCTGGTGGTGCCTTCCCTTTTTATCTGATTTCTATAGTCAACATCAGCTTTTTTGCTTTGTTATATTTTTTTCATCATTAAAAGTTTCCTTAGGGGAGGAAGAAGCACCAAAGAATAAACTTTAAAGTTACCCTACCTAAAGCACCTGATTAAGATATAGTGACACCAGCATGTGGCTGCCCAAGCCTCTAGAGCTCCAAGAAGCAGGTGTGGAGAGAAGCAGAAAAAGCCCGGGGTGGGGGGAGTGTGAACAAATAAGGGACATTCAGATAGCCCTAGGAAGGCTGAGCAGGTGCAGGGCTGCCTTCCAGATACAGCTATGAGTTCTAAGTGTCAACACTGAAAAGCTAGTGTCCTGGACTTGCCTGTTCAACCCCCTGCCCTGGTACCTGTGCGCACCTCAGTTACTCGGTACAGGATGCTGCCCAACCACGAGGATGAGCCAGATGACTCAAGCTACCATGCTGAAGTACCAGGCCTATAGCATAAACAAACAGAGACTCTCACAGCATGGCGCCTAACATTGAAGATCAAGGCATGCGCATGATGGGCTCCTTCCTAGACATCCTGACTTGTAGAAGCATCTCCTAGCTGTGCCGTCACACTATTGGCACTCTCTGCACGTGTCTGTGTGGCTAGTTTCTCCTCCAAAAGGACACCAATCATGTTGGATGAGGACCACCCCAAGACCTCACTTTAATTCAGCCGCCTTCCATAAGAACCCATTTCCACAGCAGACAATCACAATTAAACGTGAATTTGTGGGTGCATGGTCCAGCCCATGATAGATGTCAGAAGGCAGAGTAGACACAGGAATAGCCACTTTTTCCCCAGCAGCTACAGAAGTGCAGAAGTGACAGAGCGGCTGAGAGAATATTCTGGAAGAATGCCTGCGTCCCTGTTGGTGTCTCAAGGTGACGGGGGTCCTCAAGTATGCACCTCTGGGCTTCATTTTGAGTTTTCATGTTACAAAAAATGACATCTTATAAGGGACACACACACTGCCCATCTGCTGAGAGTTGGGTCAGGCTAGGAGGAAGAGATGGAGGCTTTCGGTTGCGATCAGGCCACAAAACCAGGCATAACCTTCCACAAAGCCTTACCAGTGAGTGGAAGAAGCAGCTATTAAATCCAGGCCCAGAGACTGAGCGTCCCTCTACAGCTAACAGAACTGGCTGGGACTACAGGCTGAACCTAGCTCCTGGCTTATGCTCAGAACCCTCGAGGATCCTGGGTAGAAGGCTGGAGAAAGCCTATTTTTTACTTCAGGTCCTCCATGGGCTGTGCCTTCACAAATGTGCTGGGTTGTATCACACAGTCTATGACTTCCCTGTTTCCCCAGGGGCCTGGCTCTGGCACCCAGCCATCATAGCAGGACCCAAGCTAAAAGGTCGTAACCTCTGTTTTTATTCGGGGACTCCAATATGTTACAAGCTCCTCTGCAAGCTGGAGGGGAATGTGTTGAGGCTAAGGAGTTGTGGAAGCTGTTTCAAAGCCATTCCCAGAGAGCAGGGACCACCCAAGCAGTCTGGTCCTGGTGGGCTTCAGTATATGAGGCTCACAGTCTCCAGCTCAGAGCACTGCAAATGACTTCAGTCTTCATTCCCAAGGGCAGGGGCTCCCATCACCCTGAATGCTAACTCTAGTCCACGGGGCTCTCTATCCAAAATAGCAAGATAGTTTTTGGAAAGTAACGAACGAGCAACAAACTCAGGGATCCAAAATCAAAACAAGTAAGTGTGTGTGCTCACGTGTGCACGCGCGCATGTGAGCACGCAGGTGAACTCGTGAGTGCATATATGTGCACACATGTATGTACGATTTCATAGCAAATACTTTAACTGACCATCCTCTACTTCAAAAGGTCCATCCAGCCTCATAAATGAAAGATTTTACAATACGGCTGCTAATTTTGTCTGTAACCCTCACTCTTTGCTTTCCAGCAAGGGAAGGGGCCAAGCCCTTCCTTCTTGGTTCAGTTTAGCTCTCCTTTGCTTCTCCTCCACAAGGTCAGGGCCTTGCGGTATGTGAAGCTGATGCCTCCCCCAGGTTTCCCTCTACTGAGCATATATAAGCCACAGCTTAACAGGGGACCCAGACGAGGGAGTCCGGATCTCACCCTGCCGCCAACTGTTCCCATCTGTGGTTTTGCCAGCCCCCATTACCCTCAGCGGCAGGGGCAGTTGGCAGAGGAAACAAAGAGAGATGGAAGAGGTTTGGACTAGCAGACACCCAGCTGAACAAAAGTTTAATTTGCGGTTATTAATCCCTATGGTGGTGGGAACACCTGGCTCGTCAGGAGAGCTGCCTTCCCACAGCTAGGAGGACACAGCCAGTCCTGGGGAGAATGTGGGTATTTTTGAATCCAATAACTCAGCACAATCAGGATCAGCCCCAGGGATCCATGGTGTGCTCAGCCACTTCCTGAACCCCTATGATCCAGGTCTCACCACAGTGAGACTCTTTCCTAAGGAGAGGGGGGTCAGCACTGTGTATGCACTGTGGACAGCATAAGGAGGTTGAGGGGACACAAACCCAGTCTCAAATTCTCTCCAAAAGACCCGGGTTCTGCAAACCTAAGTTCCACAGCATCTGGGCTGAAGGATGGGTGTGGAGACACTAGTGGGAAAAGCTTCCTCTCTGTGTTGGATGCTGAGCCACTTGGCGGATACTGACACAGAGTTCACTCTGAATCTTGGTGCCTCAGCAGCTCCAGCAGTTTCCAGGGTTGAGGCCCTGAATTGGTGGACATCAATATTTAGAGTAGATGGGGACAGATACAAGGTCATGTTGAGGCTGCCACTGTAGGGGTGAGACTCTCTGAGACTTCCGGAAGTAACCAATGGGGTGTGAGATGATAGGAATATTGGCAAAGTGATGGGCAAAACCAGGGACCCAATCCTCTATCCGAGGTAGAGAGAGGGGCTTACCTGGCAAAAACTGGAACATCTTGTGCCTGTCCCTTGGTTTGGTAAGCACCTCACTGGTCCAGTTTAGCTCCCCTTTGCCTCTCCACATTGCTGGTGCCTTGCATCATAGCAAGCTGAGGGCCTGCCTTGGGTTGCCACCACTGGGCAGTTACAAGCCACAGCTTAGTAGAAGCAAACCCAGGCCAGGGAGTCAGGATCTCACTCTGGTAGCCAACAACAATCCCTGCACTGCCCTGGCCTCCCCTGCATCAAGCAGGAAACCGACCTGTCTGTTCCGGGGAGCCAAGGCAGCCCAACAGCCCTTCATCCACAGGACCTGGCCACTAATCACCATGTGCAGACCTCCTGCCACCACCTTGGCACAAACATGTCCTAAATCCAATTGATAAGATGTAGAACATTGCCTCCCCCACCTTCCGTGCACAGGCAGGTCAAAAATAGGTGACATTCATTGCATTACTTGGCATAAACATGATTTTAATAATTACCATGGGCCAGAGCCCGTGCCTGCTCCTGAATAATGAGCATTGAATTCTATTATCGCACAGTATTAAATATCTTTCAGTTCAGCTCCCGCTGCAGGCTGGCACAGTGACGCCCGTGGCATCACCCCATCCCTCCACGGAGCATCCGGTCTGAGATGAGAAATCTCTACTCTTCTACTGAGGCCCTGACCATGAAGCATCTCCTGCAGCCATGCAAAAGGTTTGACTCGAATTTGTAATCATTTTACGTAGTTTTCTTATTCGCTGAAAATATAAATATTCTGTACCCGAAAAGACAATATGACAATATCTTTGCCTTTGGATGGTTGGTTAATAGGTCTTTTCTGTGTAGTCGATGTCGGGAAGCCTTCAGCTGTGTTGGTGAACTGCATCCAACTGCAAGTCAAAAGGAGGGGTGCTTAGAGACCACCCTATTCGCAGCTCTTTTAGCTTTTAGATGGAGACAGAGAAGCTGGGACAGGTTTACTGCCTCCCTCACAGTTTACCTTAATAATTCAAGAGACCCTGGTAACGTGCCAATTCCGCATTTCAAACCCAGACCTCCCAAAGTGCATTTATCCAGTCAGTTTGATTCACTAGCCTGCGTGGCCATGAAGAGGAGAGAATGGCTGCTCCCAAGAAGCCTAGCCTAGGAAGGCTCGGGGCCCCTCCTCCATACAGAAGCAGCAAGCACAGAATCACCTCTGTGCTGAGATTGTACCAAGTGCACAGTGTGGACTTTTCTCTTGAGCGATGCTCAATGAAGACCTGTAATTGAGAGGTTGGTAAAGTAGAAACTCGGGAATGAACTCACAATGCATATTGATGCCCATGCTCAAAGAGAAGAAAAGTGAAATAACCCCGCTGCTGGAGGCCATTTCGAGGCGCTGGAGCCACACAAAGCTCAGTTTGCACATCAGAACACAATTTCAATAGTTTGCTCCTCTAGAGTATAGAAAGAAGTCTGATACATAGAGAAACACCGGTATTATGACATTGTTTTTGGAGAAAAATCAAGAAGGGTGTACATCATGAAGCTTAAAGATCTTGTTCCTGATCACAGGACCAGGCTTCATGGAGACCACAGCAGGCAGGGCACCCTGACACCACTCTACAGTTTGGGAACAGAGGAACCTCTTATGCTCTGTGTGGGTTTCTGGGACAATCCTGCCCAAGTGTCCAGAATCTACCCCCCAAAATACCCTGTGTCTTCCCACTTATTTGCATCTTCCAAAAGGCTCCATATGTGCCCCAACCCCTGTTAATTAGATAGATCCCTGGATAGTATATACATCTATAATATATACACACCTAGATACAATTGTATTGTGTGTATGTATGTATGTGTGCCTACATACACACACATGTGGAGGCTAGAGAGTGATGATTTGCCGCATCTTAGAGTTGAGGCAGGGTCTCTCTCTGAACATGGAGCTTGCTGATCCAGGGGGACCAAGAGGCCAGCAAGCCCCAGGGCCCATTCTGCTGCCACTTCCTCAGCACTAGCATTATAAGTGTCCGCCTCTGGGCATGGGGTTTGTGCGGTTACTGGGGATCCAAACGCAGGTCTTCATGCTTATACAGAAAACGCTTTGCCCACTGAGCCTTCTCCACTTGAAGTCAACTAATTCAGGACAAACCTTTGGAGGGATCAATTTGTTTTTACTCTGGCTGTGGGATTTTTTTAAATGTCCTGCCCTTCAATTGTTTTAGCCAATGTAGAAAATAACGGTTTTCATTGCAACTTGTCCACATACATGCACCACAGGACCTTTCCTGTTCTCGTCCTTCTACCGTCCTCCTCCATCTATCCTCCACGCTCTCTCTGGCCCCCTTCACACTCCCATTCTACGTTTGAACCTAGAATCAATCACCACCACACTCAGTCAGCTTAGCCAGCCTTTTACCCAGCCACTCGGGCGCTGTGTGTGCTGTGCAGGGATGTCTGTGGTGGCCGACATCGCCTCAGCCTGCTTTATATAGGGGAGAATGCTCTCCACAATGTGTGCGTCTCGTTCAAACAGTTCAAGTCTCTCTAAGCAGAAAGAATGACTGTCTGAGGACAGCAGGAGACACTCCAGCTGGCCAGCCTGGCTGGCATATTCCAGCTTCTCCACCCACACAGCCCCGCAGGCCAGCCTCCCTTCTGTACCCTCCCTCTCCTCTTGCTGTCTCGCGGAGTGTCTCTCTCTTCTTTTCTCTTTACCCTACACCTCCCTCGGGCTTTCTGCCCTGTTCTCTAGTCCAATTATCTGATGGCCCCTGAACTTGTTTCTAAAGGTGGTCTGGCCCTGACCCAATGTGAACATGGAGATACACAAACATATATCCACTCAAGGACTGGAGAGGTGAGGTTCTGGGTGAGCGTTTCATGCCTCTGGTGATGGGAGCATCATGAGGTAGCTTGATTCCCTGGTTGTGCAGAGTGGAGAATCGGAAAGAGAAGCTCGGGGTCAGAGTTCAGCTCAGGAGCTCCATATGTGACAGGTAAATTCCAAGTCTGCTCTGGAAGGAATCCTTGTCTCCTGTGGCCAGTGTCTCATCTTTCAGGTGGCTGCTCCGCAGGGATTCTGCCACAATGCTGTAGCTGGCAAGAGCAGGGACGGTGCTTCCTAGGAGGTAGGTGGGCTCTTGTTGGACCATATGTACGTTTTGCTTCTAAACCTTCCACCAGGCTTAAGACCAGCAGGCCTGAAAGGATGTCATAAAGTGTGCCTTATGCCCAGGTACTCCAGGAGAACTGCATTTCCCCATTTAAAGAGGCAGACCCCTTTTGAATATATATGTATATTACAGACGGGAGAACATATGAAAGAAAGTATGTGTATGTATATTACAGATGTGGGAATGCACATATGAAGGAAGGTATGTGTATGTTACATGTGTGGGAACATATGAAGGAAGGTATGTGTATATTACAGATGTGGGAGCATATGAAG
Source organism: Neodon shergylaensis (assembly GCA_025134845.1). Classification (NCBI taxonomy): domain Eukaryota; kingdom Metazoa; phylum Chordata; class Mammalia; order Rodentia; family Cricetidae; genus Neodon; species Neodon shergylaensis. Next base: position 1,485,247 of record JABTXL010000186.1, read on the forward strand.
GAAGGTATGTGTATGTTACAGGTGCGGGAACATATGAAGGAAGGCAAAGTTGGATCAGGCCAAATATTTTGATCTGAGCTCACTTGACAGGTCCTGGCTTCTGTACATTTGGCCATCTGTGTTCATGGTTTCTGTGCCCACAGGTTCATTCAGAGAGTGAGGAAAGACCTAGTAGTTGGTCCTGCAATGAGGCTTTATCCGAGTTGAAAACGTAGGGCTGTTATCCGTTTGTCATCCGTTTGTAAACAGAAAGTCACAATTTTCTTTTTTAAAAATATTTATTTATTATGCATACAATATTCTGTCTGTATGTCTGCAGGTCAGAAGAGGGCACCAGACCTCATTACAGATGGTTGTGAGCCACCATGTGGTTGCCAGGAATTGAACTCAGGACCTTTGGAAGAACATGCAATGCTCTTAACCACTGAGCCATCTCTCCAGCCCGAAAGTCACAATTTTCAACATTTATACTATATTAGGGATTGTAAATCAGCTGATGGTGGCTTAAAGTGAGTCTGCTATTGGGCCTTAGTGGATCTTTGTTGTGGGAATTCAGTCTGATAAGCCAATGATATTGGGGCAGCTTAGTCCTATGGGCGTAGTCTTCTCTGGGTGTGTGACTGGCTAAGAATTGAAGACAAGGGTCTTGCATGCTCCCTGGCATGGAAGCTGGCAGAGCTATGGCTTGGAATTCCCCTTGGTCCTTTGGGAATGAGGCTATGGCACAGCAGCAGAGAGCTAGCTGGTCCACAGTGGGGACAGTGGAGCGACTAGTGACGATCTGGATTCTTCCTTATGTCTTGTAATCATTGTCCATAGATTTGATATTAATAAAAGGTAAAGCAATCCCCAGGATTCCTGCTTTAGATCTGGGCTTGATGCTGGGCTGTCCTGTTACCTTGTGATAGATGGTCACACTATTTGATTGTTATTATCCCCCGAACCACAAAGGTGGACATGTCCAGCTGAGCCTTACCATCACATAGAAGTGGACAAGATTGGCCTCAGCAGGCTCTGAAGACACTATGAAAACAAAGCATGGAGTGGTCCAAATGCCCAGAGGCCACTCTGGCTACTCTCTTCCCCTCTCCCAGTCTGTTTCCCCAGGAAATTCCCTGTGCTCAGCTGACAGGATGAGAAAAACCCAGCTGGGATCACAAGTCGGCAGCCGCAGTGCGTGGCTTCTGGGGCATCTTGGAGGACAATGACAAAGGGAGCTCCTACTGAGAAGGAATCAGAGCAAGGCCTGTTGGGTCCAGCTCAACTTTTCCGTATGTTCCTGAGAAGGGGAGTGCAGATTGAGGAAAGAAATAGACAAGAGACAAAAGATAGAGTTAGAATACTGAATATGGTAACAAAAGCCCCTGGCTTATCACTCACAGTCCTTATATACCCCAATCAAAAGGGAAGGGCACAAGATTTCCATGATACAAAGAACAAGCAAGCGCAGTTACCTCCTGACATCTCAAAACATCTGGTAACCACGCCCTAAGTCAAACATCCTGTCATCTGGCTTTTGAGGAGCAAAGCATACAGTGGCCACACCTTTGATCAAACATCCTGTTGTTCATCCTTGAGGAGCAAGAACAGGTTTGAATTCTCTGAGCTTTATAGTCAAGATGCAACAGATCCCTAGCTGTGGGCCCTTACAAAGGCCTATGGTTGTGCAGTTTAGGTGGAAGTAGATATAGCATGTGCGTGCTCACACCCCAGGCCCTGGACTTGGGTCAATGGCCTGACCGGAGTGGAGTTGGTCAGCTGGTCAGTGATTCGGAGGTGACATTTCTAGAAGATGGGGCCCAGGGAGTCTGGGAGTAGGTCGTGATTTAAGTGGGCAAAAACCATGAAGACATTTGTGTCCCATGTGGGTATTCACTAGAGAAGGAGCTTAGCAGAGAAGAACTTTTAGCCCTGTCCCCAGTCATAATGCAGCTACCATCACCAGGAAGTCATAAGCCAAGTGGCCGTGGGTACAGAATTAGGATCAGAAGTTCAGTGTGTGTCTTCCTCTTCCAGGACCCACCATTAAGTGCCCACCTGCAACAGCAAAGGCTAAACTGAGCCCTAAAAGGAGTTGAGCCACCAGGGTGACGGGTTAGAAACATTGGGTATCTCTGACCATGGAAGAAACAGCTCTTTGTCTGCGTTGCAAGAGGCACTGTTCTGGGTAAGGATTGGCCTCCCTTCTCACAGTGCTTCTGCCCAAACTGCCACCCATGGACACACTGACCAGTGGCTGTTCAGTCCATGGGAGTACAGTGTGGGCCTATGCATGAGGATGTCTGTGGTCCTTTCAAGTTCTACATCAGCCGGAGGAGGCTGTTTAGATGGAGCAGCTTACTTGTCCACCCATAGCTCCAGCCAGGTACCCTGCCTACAAACCTAGGACTAGATGCCCTGTATGCAGTTTTAGTGCCAGGTGCATGATACAGCTGTGGTTGGAACCCACAGGTCCTGAAATCCAGGTAGGGATGCAGAAAGAGCACTACTCTTACTTCCAGAGATCATCAGCAAAGGTTTGCTTTCTGTCCCCACAATCTTATGCTCAGGTGATCAATAAGTCTTAGGTCCAAAGAGAAGCAGCTTCCATAAGAGTCCCAACACTGTCTCGCAGCTTGCAAGTTGAGAAAGCCCTGGTGGCCACTGGGAAATTCTCTGTCTATAACTTCACAAGTAAAGTAAGAGGCTGCTTGCTGGCTGAGCCTTGAGGAAACTGGATATTTGATCCCATGGTGGATGTAAGGAGAATGGCTAGGAAACAAGGCCCCCACCACATCCCAGGACTGAAGTCACAGCAGGGAGCCACCACAGCCAGTCCAGGCAGGATGGCTGAGGCAGGAAGTAAGGAAAGTGGAGAGAAGGTGGTTGGGATTGGGGACTGCAGATGACAGCAGATTGAAGGAAGCTGGGTACAAAACAAGGCTTGCTGAAGGGCAAACAAGCCATGGGCTTGAACAAGCATTCTGACACAACCAAGAGGGGTCTTAAGTGTCATTGCAGGTGAGAGTACACAGATGCTAGCTCACCAGGAACAGAGCCAGAGACGCACTAGGCCCGCACCCAATATGTAAACGCATCAGTAATCTCCAAGGGCCATAGGAACACAGAACCATTTCCGCTGAATCTGACCAATGAGGGACTGAGGGGCAGTCAAGTTGGAAGCTTGGGAGTTTCTCAAAGGTGGAAAAAAATCAGAGCCAGCCTCTCTGCATGCAAGAGTGCTGGCATTAGCCACAGCTCTAAGCAGCCTGCTGCTCCAGCAAAGAGCAAGGGCGCTGCAGAGAAAGAAAAGAGTCCTCCCAATCCCCCAGGGCAGAGCATCAATTTAAGTGGGTGTCCCAGCTCCTGGGCAAAACATCAGACACGGACAGCCCTGACAAAGCTTTGTCCAGGGACCTCTGCCATGGGAGAGGACTGTAAACAGAAAGGGCCGGAAGAGGATTGAGGAATTGGCTTAGAAGGGAACAGGGGTGGGGAAGGGAGCGGGGGCAGGCAGAGCAAGGTCAGTGCTCTAGGAGCCAGGGGTCATCCATGAATAGCAAAAGGCTATCTGAAGGATATCTGAAGGCAAGCTAGTTTCTGGGTGCTTACCTAGCATGGAGCACTCCAGCTATCCCCAAATCCTGAGCAAAGGTCTCTGACCACAGGAGCCTGGGCAGACTTAGGGGAACAACAGCAAACAGCAGAAAGTACACCCTCCCCACAGGCATCTGGCAGACTCTGACTGAGGGGCAACAGGGGAGAATCCTTGCGTCAGATGAGAGTTTGCAGTGGCGTTTTATTTGTTTAATTAATCAACTAATTAATGTTATTAATACAGGAGGGATGTTGCCTGTATGTGTGTTTGTGCACCACATTTATGCCTAGTGCCCAGTTGAGGCTAAAAGAAGGTATTGGGATCCACTGGAACTGAAGTTTATAAATGATTGTGACACCTACCGTGTGACTGCTAGGAACTGAATCCGGGTCCTTTGAAGGAGCCGTCAGTGATCTTCCCCACCAAGCCATCTCTCCAGCCCTGAACTGGCATTTTAGATGGGATGTGATCAGTTTTTTTTTTCACATCTGAGACAACCAGAGACACTACACGATCTGTTCAAGGTCTCCCCTGAGCAGGGAAGCAGGAGTCGGCCAAGCTGGTTCACCTGCGCATTTGCTCTCAGCACCTGCTTCTGTGTAGACTGACGCCAGCTCCTGCGCTCCTGTGCTCCTGGATGCATTCAGAGGCCTGTGTAAATGCCCTGAAATCCCTTACTGGGGTTGGACATAGTATGCTTATGTTCCCAACATTCTTGAGGCTGAGGCAGGAGGATGACGAGTTTTAGGCTAGCCCAGGCCACACGGCCAGACCTGTTTCTCAGCATCTGTGAAGAAATTAGGCCACCCTGTGACCTCACTGACTCCTGCACTCCCATGGATTTCCCCCGCAGTTTGGAGTAGAGTGGAACTCGCTGAAGGTTCCCTCCCGCAGTAGCCACCAGGACAGGTCTTTGATATGACAAGCAGAGCGGGTCTTCTTTTTCCCTTGTTAGTTTGAATTCTTCCCATACTTCAGCCATGAGTCCATTTCCTGTGAGTACTTCCATCGCTCCAGCTGCCTTTGCAGTCTCCTAAGAGTGACCTCTGATAAACAGAGGGTCTTAGTTTCAAAATAACCCAAGTCTCCCTTTTTCTCAGAGACGGGTTTGTTTTAGAAATTCACCTATATTAAGCTTGCAAAGATACACTTGTGTGCTTCCATCTAAAAGCTTTCTTTCTTCACATTTAGACCTGTAATCCATCTGAAATTGATTTTTATATAAGGGGAAAAGAGAAGGAGGTGTCACACGCAGACAATTCAATTACTGAAGAATCAGTCCTTCCTTCCTTTCTTCCTTCCTTCCTTCTCTCCCTCCCTCCCTCCTTCCTTTCCCCCTCCTTCCTTTCTTCCTTCCTTGTTTCCTATACCTTCATCTTGTCTTTATATCAGCTTTCTCTCTCTCTCTCTCTTTCTCTCTCTAATGAAAGTCCAGCCTATTCACCATCTTGCCAACAAAGTGCTCTTTCTGTTCTAGAAGTTAATCCTGACTCATTCTCAGTTATCACATCCCTCTTCCAGCCTGCTCTTGCAGCTCTTCACTTTTATTTTTTTCTGTGACCTTGGCAGGCCCAGGAGAGTGTTGGCCACGGCACCTGTAGCCTTTCCATGAATGTGTTCTTGTCCGCTCTCTCTCTTTCACAAACAGACCCAGGTCAGTACACTCCAGAAGTGTCATTATCACCATGTGGGAAATGTCTTTCTCCTAACACTGCATCTGAGACCCCTGACACCCAGCATCTCTGGATGTGGCTTTGTGTTCTGGCTGGGGATGGTGTTGGCTACCACTCTTTTCTGAAGATCTGATCTTTCTAGTCTTTCTTTTGAGCTTTGGGAAATAGTGGCCAAGCCCAGGCTCCCCTTAGAGATGTGGGAAACATGACGATCTACATGTCCTGTAGGTAGAGATCTAAATGTCCTTCATGGAAATTCTAGAACAGAATTGCTTATCCACCTACCTGTTTGCTCAGTCAGTTAGTGGTGGTCACATGACTCATGAATATTAAGTCCCTGTTTCATCATCTCTAAGAATTCAGTATTAGGACTCGGGAGATAGTTTAGTCAGTCAAGTGCCTTGTTTTGCATGTAGGGCCTACAAGATGAGGGTAGCACATGCCTGTGATCCCGGCATTGGATAGATAGGGATAGAAGGATTCTTGGCAATCATTGGCAAGACAGCTTTGCCTACGTGGTGAACGCCAAACCCAAGGAGAATGTAAAAATGAAAATATAGACAAGTATTTGGACATTGACCTCTGGCCTACACACACACACCACACACACACACACACACACAATCCAATGTTAAAAAATTGTTCTTGATCACTTCTGAATAAGTTGGGGTAAATCAGACTAGATTCAATCTCTTGTCTGAAACAGAAAAGTCAAATGAGATACATGTTAAAAAAAATTTGGTTTCCAAGACTCTGGATACTAGAGAGTCTAGGGCAAGGCCTCCCAAGAGACCAAAGCAGATGGGGAACTGTCCTGCAGTCATTGCTGGCAGTTTCTAGCCACAGTTAATAAGGGGAACCATCTGGAGTAAGAGGCCTCTCTGGGGTTAGTATGTAGCTAATTATAAGGTCAAAGCAAGTAATGAGCAGGACTGAGGACCAGAGGAGACAAAGAGGGCTCTCTGAATTTTCCAGAACCCTAACACACAATAGAGTATGGATTGGTGTGGACAAGCCAAGAAGCCACATACAGCAGAACAGAAACCCCAAAGGTGAGAGGGAACAGAATCTCAAACTCCCAAAGTGAGAGAGAACATCACAGCACCCTAAACTCACAGAGCCACCTTCTCACTAGGCATATGGAAATTTCCACGATTCATGTGTTGTTGGGTGACTAACCCAGAAAGGTCAGCCTCAGGACAAGGGGGAAATAAAGTTCCAGACTAAATGATGTGTTCCTAGCTGATAGATGTGGGAACATATCTCCTGAAAGGCTGTGCTCCTTCTCAGTAACACAATTGTGTTTCGGAACAAATCTCAAGAATAATTTAGGAATATAAAATATTCAATATCCAAGTAGGTAAAATTCATAAATGTCTGGCTTCCAACCAAAAACCACCAAATGTGCAAAGGATTGGAACATTTCAGCCCAAAATAAGGAGGGGAAGTATCAGTCAACTGAAATCATCCTATCCATGACACAGTTGAGAGAACCGTCAGGCAAGCGCATGGAGTTAGTTATCATAACTTGGTGCCATATGTTCAAAATGCTAAGACTGTGTGTGCTTCACAGCAGTGTGGGAATTATTTAAAAGTTACTCAATAAAAACCAAATATGGGAACTAGGGATAAACACACAATATGTGAGGTGGAAAAGGCATTAAATGGGACCAGTGCAGTTTAGACAATATCAGAGAAAATATTAGTGAAATAGAGGGCACAGCAATAGAAACCATCCAACATAAGACACAGAAGAAGAAAAAGACCAGAAATAAGAAATATTAATATATTTGCAGAGCATCTGTGAATTTAGAGATAGATTGAGATATGTGCCCAGGGACTTCCCCCTGTGATAGAACAGAAACAAATTCATATTTGAATGAGTAATGTCTGAACAATGTATTTTATAATGACTATGTGCTTATAAATGAAAAAGCTCACTGAACTCTCAAGATGAAGAAATAAGAAAACTATGAGGTCTGTGCTCCCCCAGATTTTCAGAACCACCAGTAAAGAAACAGATCTGCAAACTGTCAAGGGAAGAAGTCACACCACACAGAGTAACTCATTCCAACAGCAGATCCGTCATTCAGAGCCTCCCTCCTTCTGGCCTGAGAAGAGCTGCTTCTGCAATGGATCAAGGGTCAGTGTGGATGCCTCTCTCCAGGGAAAGCATCTTTCGAGAGAGGAGAAATAATAAAGCCTTTGCTGTGTGTAGCAAAGCTAAATACATTTCATTGTCACCATGAAAAAAATACATGCAAAAGCTTAACCAAGTTGCAGAAGACATGTATATATAATAAATCACATATCCTTATACTAGCAATAGACCAGGAGACACTGAACATGCAAGACTTGATCCATAAAAACATCAAAAATATTAAACACCTGTGGGAGAGCAACACATACGAAATACTCTACACAAAAAATTATAATGAACGAAATCAAGGAGCCTGAAAATATGGAGATGTCTGCCCTCTTTGTATAAAGACTCATCATTGTGGTGGTACTAAATTCTGAAAAAAATGACCAGTAATTTAACACATGTGTTCTACCAATACTTGTCCAAATGGACTCTTATGCCTGAGTCTAAAACTTATATTAAGCAAAAAAGAGGACCCAAAAGAGAGAGGGGTGAGGAAGAGAAAAAAAGAAATAGAATAAGGTTCTGGCAGGGGGAAGGTACCTCGGTTGGTAAAGTGTTTGGGCATGAGACTCAGAGTTCTAGCCCCAGGACTCACATTCGAAGAGGATGAGAGAGGAGGAGGGGAGCAGAGGACAACATATAGCTCAATAAAAACAATAAGAAAAATATTACAAAAAGAAACATACAGTTAGAACAATACATTTCAAGTAGATGTTGTATAAAACTGCACCTCACAGGCCTACCCTAACTCTATCCAAGCAATGATGTAGACTAATTGCTGAATTATTCCAAGGGAATTCTCTCCCAACACTAGCAACTGGGAACTGACAGAGCTCTATCTCCAGACCAAAAGGATTGCCTTAGTTGGAGAATCTCTCACAAGCATCAGATGCATACACTGGCACCCGGCATTTGTGTATAGGGAGCCAGTGCAATCCCTGTGAGCTCCAGGGTTTCAGAAATCAGGTGTGTACAGTGAATTCGATTAAACAAGGTCTGGAAAAGAGGGAAAAATTGACAACCATAACAACAACATGTATGGTGGTATTTTCTAATCTTAGAGCTAGCGAGTAGGCAGAGGGATCCCTGAGGATCACTAGCCGGTCAGCCTATTCTTCTTGGTGAGCTCCAGGCAATGAGAGACTTAGCTTCAAAGAGCAGGGTAGGAGCTGAAGAAGGTATAAATCACACATGGAGGCTTATTCTTATAAATGCCTGGCCTTAGATCCATGCATCTCTCTTAGGATCCTCCTTGTTATCTACCTTCTCTGGGGCTGAGGATTGTAGCCTGGTTATTCTTTGCTTTACAGCTAATATCCACTTATGAGTAAATCCATAATCTCATCTTTTCTGAGGCCTCTTTGCAGGTTGGTCATGAAGTCAGTAATGCACGCAGCATAGGTTTGAGTCGTGTAGTCTATTCCATGCATTTATTAAAGAACATTTATAGAAACACCACTATGCCTTCAGAAGACCTTACTTGGCTTCCCAGTACCCATGTTGAATGACTTACAGCTGCCTGGAACTCCAACTCCAAGGGACCAGCCCCTATTCTGGCCTCTTGCTCACACAAATACATAAGTGAAAACAGCAAGATTAAAGCTTTAAAAGGAAACAAGATGGGTAACAGAGGGATGACACCTGGAATTGATGTGCTGTCGCCTGCAAGAGCACATGCACACATATGTGTACATACCTATGCATGCTCACGCATAAGAGCATGCATGGAAATACACACAAACCCATGAGAGAAAGCCATAAAAATCTGAGGAATTAAGTTACCTGATTCTAAGACATAAAGGCTTTCTCAGTCACTGCAGTTGAAGGCATAGTAGTGTTTCTATAAACGTTCTTTAATAAATGCATGGAATAGACTACACGACTCAAACCTATGCTGCGTGCATTACTGACTTCATGACCAACCTGCAAAGAGGCCTCAGAAAAGATGAGATTATGAATTTACTCATAAGTGGGTATTAGCTGTAAAGCAAAGAATAACCAGGCTACAATCCTCAGCCCCAGAGAAGGTAGATAACAAGGAGGATCCTAAGAGAGATGCATGGATCTAAGGCCAGGCATTTATTTTTTTTTTAAATATTTATTTACTTATTTATTTATTATGTATACAATATTCTGTCTGTGTGTATGTCTGCAGGCCAGAAGAGGCACCAGACCTCATTACAGATGGTTGTGAGCCACCATGTGGTTGCCGGGAATTGAACTCAGGACCTTTGGAAGAGCAGGCAATACTCTTAACCACTGAGCCATCTCTCCAGCCCCAAGGCCAGGCATTTATAAGAATAAGCCTCCATGTATGATTTATTTAGGAGCTGGGTGATGGGCTCCTCCCAAAAGCCAAAAGAGTAAAAAACAAACAACATTTTGGCATTCCATTGTGGGGCTAGAGTAAAAGAAAATCCAACTAAAATTCACTTGTAATCAATGAGATATATTTAGAGTCCCTGGACTTATATTTTAATTGACACATGTATACAGGAATTTTGTGATGCTTTAAGGCATGCACACACCGTATTACTTTCAAATCAAGTTAAACATTGAATGTCTACCTCCTAAAACACTTTGTAGTGAAACATTTCTTTTCTTTTGAAACATATATTATTGGTATCCACAATCACTCTATTTTACATGTGAATCTTTTTTTTCTAGTTAAAAATTCATTCATTCATTCATTTATTTATTTATTTATTTTTTCTTGGAAAAAAAATTTCCGCCTCCTCCCATCCTCCCATTTCCCTCCCCTTCCTCCCACTCCACTCCTCCTCCCCCAACTCCTTTCCCCCTCCCTCTCCAGACGGAAGAGCAGTCAGGTGGAAAGACCAAGGTCCTCCCTCCTCGATCTAGGTATAGGAAGGTGAGCATCGAAACTGGCTAGGCTCTCACAAAGCCAGAACATGAAGTAGGATCAAACCACAGTGCCATTGTTTTTGGCTTCTCATCAGTCCTCATTGTTCAGAGAATCCGGTTTTATCCCATGCTTTTTCAGTTCCAGTCCAGCTGGCCTTGGTGAGCTCCCAATAGATCAGTCCCTCTGTCTCAGTGGGTGGGTGCACCCCTCACGGTCCTGATTTCCTTGCTCATGTTCTCCCTCCGTCTGCTCCTCATTGGGACCTTGGGAGCTTATTCCGGTGCTCCAATATGGGTCTCTGTCTCTATCTCCATCCATCGCCCCGATGAAGGTTCTATGATGATAAGCAAGATATTCATCAGTGTGGTTATAGGATAGGGCCATTTCAGGTTCCTTATCCTCAGCTGCCCAAGGCACTAACTGGGGACATCCCCCTGGGCACCAAAACTTCTGAACAGCTGACAATTGATCTCCTACTGATTGCCAAAGGGATGATTCAATTCAGGAGGTTAAGTCACATGGGAAATTTTAAGATACTAATAGGTATTTTTAAAAATCCTTGAAATTCCTGCCTCTTTCAGAAATTGTACAGCCAAATTTTTGACTGTGGCTTAAACTTCATCAAGGTGGTCTCCCTTTGAAATTTAAAATGCAGATCTTGGTCTTTGCTAAATGAAAACACTCTATTCCTGTCCTTGGCTGCAGTATTTGGGATAACTTTTCCTCAAAATGCCTTCTGGTTCTCTGATCTCTGTAATTTGTCCAGGCACCTAGAGTTCCACAAGATCTGATTTCTAGAATATCCTTTAGTGACTATTTCTTCTTCTTCCTCCTCCTTCTCCTCCTCCTCCTCCTCTTCTTCTTCTCCTTCTCCTTCTCCCCCTCCTCCCTCCTGCCTCCTCCTCCCTTTTCCTCCTCTCCCCTCCTCCCCTTCCTCCTCCTTTTCTTCCTCTTCCTCTTCCTTCTTCCACTTAGCTTCTTTTCTCAAAATCATACTCCAGCATTTTATCTTGGGTTTTGCTGGTGTAGTTTGTATGTGTGTGTATATTGTTGTTGTTATCTTCAATTGCTTGGTACATTTTATCTTTTCTATTTAACACCAACTATATAATTATTTTTGAAGCATTTGTTTTTATATAAGGAAGACATGAGTAATTTTCACCTGGAGATCATGTGTTTATTCAGTCATATTTCTTAGAAATACTTCTTTTTACGCCTCTCTTCATTTTAATCTTCTGGTCAACTTGGAGTGATTAATTGTAGGGTTGTTTTCCCTTATTGATGCTATTTCTCCTCTTTCATCCTGCCTATGTGTAGGGATAGTATTTCTCTACTGCCCTCAGGACAATCTGGATCTAGACCATATAAGATTCATGTCACTTCCAGAAAGGGAGCTACAGATATCATGGGTCACCTACAATGCCTTTTGGGACTGGCTTCAAAGCCCTTCAAAAGGAGCCTGTCCTCTTCAAGGCCTGAAGCTCCCCAGACCATGGCATCCAAGTTAATAGTAAGTCATTGTCACTTGTCACTCCTGGGAATCACTTATCCCTGGCTACTAGCAGAGGTTGACTCCTCCTACCCCCCTATCACCTATACTGGGCAAGAGTCCACCTATCCTCTTGTGCCTGCCTCTGCGATTGCAGACTAGCTGATCCCTAGTGTGCCCTGTGCTAAGCAGCTGTCCCAAGACGTAGGGATGGACAGATTCTGACCTTAGAGACACAAGCTGTGCCCTGGATTTCCCTCATCATTCCCTAGGCCAGGAGTCAGAGAGCTTCTGCCTCTGTGCTCGCTACACTAGCTTGGTGGGAAACCCTTGTAATTGCTTTTAACACTGAGGTCTTTAAATTATAAATACTTTTTTATCTTTTGAACCCCTTGTAATTACTTTTAACTGATAGGGTTTTAAATAATAAATACTTTTTGTCTTTTGCTCAGAAAATTTCAAACAAAAACAGATTAGAAAGATTATAGAGTAAAATGAAGATGGTTCTTTCTGTAGAATTAAGTAGAAAAGAATAATACAAAATTAATGTGTGATGTGCAGGGATTATCCCTGTGCATGGACAAGTATCAAAAGAAAACAGAGAATAATTAAGACATTTAGTTAATGTTGTAGAAATCTGGATAAATTTTGATTTTGATTTTGGGCTGAAGTTATTATAAGCAAGTTTATGTACGAACAATTGTTTGGGATATTGAAGAGGAAGAAGAATGAAGCAATCAGGGATGAGGAGAGAGCTCAGTGGATACTAGTGCTTACTGAGTAAACATAGGGCCCAAGCTCATAACCTCAGCACCCATGTTAAGCCGGGTATGACCATACACACCTGTAACCTCAGTGCTGGGGGTTGCCGTTGAAACACAGACAGGATTACCCTGGCTCACTAGCCAGCCAGTCTAGACCAAACACAACAAGCTTCAGGTTCAGCGAGATGCCCTATTTCAAGGGGAAAAGGTGGAAGTAATAGAGGTCACCCAGTGTCCACCTCTGGTCCCCACAAAGTCCTGCACATGCCCATGCCCATTCTCACACATGCACACACAGGCATATGCTACATACATATACACAAAGGATGGAGTATTTGTATTTAACTAGTAGGTGGCTTGTTTTCTGTTTTTTTTTTTTTCTGTTTTTTCCTGTAAGAAATAGGTCAAGTCCACAGACAGTGGGGAAGCCAGTGAGAATAATTCCAGCAGTTATCACCGAGGAAGGCAAATAAAGAGAGTAACAGGAAAGCCAGATAAAAGCCTTTCTGAACCAAACGGGAGGTGAAGCCACAGGATGCCTGAGAACAGCCCAGAAGGGGTTATCCTCTGCTGTTGGGCTCATTCAGACTTATAAATGTGCAGTGTTAGGGAGAGCTTCACCGTCACTCAAGGCAGAGAGAGAGAGAGAGAAAGAGAGAGAGAGAGAGAGAGAGAGAGAGAGAGAGAGAGGTGTGCATCATATGGAAGGCCCTTAGTGACCCTTCAAGGGAAGATAAGACCCATGCTAAGTCACAAAGAGGATCTTCAAGAATCCACCCACCAGAGGATGCGACTTTCTCCACCTCCCACAACAGCAGTGACAGCAAGCATCTTCTATGTCTGCCAACTCTAAAAGCACTCCATTTTGTACATTTTTGGTAGGCCCAGAGCCACGCAGGGATTCTGGCTACAGTGGCTAGAGCATTGCCTCCCTACCTTCTAGGCTACAGCCCCATGCCCCAGTACCCCTGAAACATCTTCAGCAGACTTCTGGTATACACAGAAACTGCAAGTCACAGCAAGAGTCCCGGGCCAGCCAGACCTCCTGCTCCTTCTCTCTTGCATCTCTACCCTGGAGACACGCCATGAAGTACTGACATGGAGGGAAGGGACTAGCTGGCCCATCACTGTGTGCCCACTGTGCTGTGGGTACCAGAGGTTCACCTGCCTCTGACTATGCAAGACTATCCAGCCATCCTTCTACGGGACCCTACAGAGGTGTGTGCCATCCCATTGCTCCATGATGGCCCCCTAGTGCTGTGGACCTTCTTTGATGTTTAGGTCCAGTTGTAGCACCTTTTGAGACAGGGTCTGTCTTGGTTAGGGTCTCTATTGCTGTGAAGAGGCAACATGACCACAGCCACTTTTAATTGGGGCTGGCCTACAGTTCAGAGATCTAGTCTATTGTCATCGTGTGGGGGAGGCACGGCAGCATGAAGGCAGACATGGTGCTGGAGAGGCAGGTGAGAGTTGGACATCTTGAGCCACAGGCAACAGGAAGTAAACTGTGTACCATAGTAGGCATAGCTTGAGCATATAAAACCTCAAAACTTGTCTGCACAGTGATATACTTCCTTCAACAAGACCACTTGTACTCCAACAAGCCACACCTCCTAATAGTGCCACTCTCTATGGGGGGGGGCATTTTCTTTCAAACCACCACAGGGACTCACTATGTAACCGTGTCTGGCCTGAAACTCTCTATGTAAACCAGTTTAGCCTCAAACTCAGAGACCAGCCTGACTGTACCTCCCAAGTGTTGGTATTAAAGGCATGTACTACCATATCCTGTGAGCTTACTTTCCTAATATGTCTTGGGTGGCATAGACTCCCAATTCTGAACTGATGAATATAAAGGAATTTTTATAGACACATATGGTGCTTTAAGCTGATAAAAACTTAGAGACAGGAATAGGCTAAATTTAGAGTGAACTGGTCACATCTACAGTTTCAGGGCTGCCAACACCCGGGCAGGTTTCACTATTTGATTCCAGCAGGGACATGTGTCCATGCACAGACCCAGGATCACTTTTCCTTATGCCAACAAATAAATATAAAACAAACCCAAGACCATTTACCTTCATGTACAACAAGGTGTCAATGTATGTGCTGCCAGACAGCTGTGATGTTCCAAGGTGACCTTCACTTAGGGTGTGCTCTTGGTCATCACCAACTTCTCAGAGACTCTCAGTTGTACAGACAGCCTGACAGGTGGATAAAAACACAGTTTTGAAGCATCCATCAAACATTCTTAACAAGAAGAAGCTGTGGGTGAGCACAAAGACTGTTTAAAAAAAAAACCTGGGGTTTAGCTTATGTTTATAGATCTTCACCAATGTAACATGCCAAGATTGGGATTGAATGCAGTTGTATGGGGACACTACAATAGCTGCAATTTTCCAAAAGATGTTCAAAATTAAAGATCGCTTAGAAAGAGTACTTATTGATAACTTTTACCTGGGTGTGGGAGATATTTACAGAGCTGGCCACCTGCTAGAAGCTATGCGTGTCATAGCACTTGAATGGAGCCTAGTGTTCCCAAGCAGGAGATCCACAGTTATCTTAGAGACACTCTAAGATGGTGAGTCTACAGGCTTTAGCATGGGAGCTACTTCTAAAAGGTACAAGAAGGGCCTTAGCAGCAGCAAGATGCACTGGAAACAGTAGGAGCTCAGTCTTAGAAAGGCTCATCCCACCTGTCTGCACAATGCACATCTGTAATCAGACTTTCCTTTGGACTTTCAGCTCAAAAATACAATGCAGAGACTTATTATTAACTATGAAAGCTTGGCCCGTTAGCTCTCATAACTTAAATTAATCCATATTTTTGTTAATCTTTGTGTTGTAAGAGGCTGCTTGTTTGTTTCCCGGCTGCTCAGACTCCTAAAATAGCCACACAGAAACTGTATTAATTCAATCACTGCTTGGCCAATTAGCTCTAGCTTCTTATTAGCTAGCTCTTACATCTTAATTTAACCCATTTCTATTAATCTGTGTATCATCACAAGGCTGTGGCTTACCAGGTAAAGTTCTGGCTTCTGTCTATGGCAGGGCTACATAGCTTCTCTCTAACTCTGTCTTCTTTCTCCCAGCATTCAGTTTAGTTTTCTCCACCTAGCTCTACTCTTTTGCCCTATCACAGGCCCCAAACAGCTTCTTTATTAATCAATGGAATTCACAGCATACAGAGAGAAATCCCACATCATCTATGTTCTACCATGTGGCTTTTACCTCTCTCCCATTTTGTGTGTCCAACTAATTCCGCATCTTGATGTCATCTCTCACACCTCAATTCATCTCCTCCTTCCTCTCCCTCTGCAAGAAGTTGCATCTATACCTCCTGCCTAACTATTAGCCACTCAACTCTTCATTAAACCAATCACAGCAACATATCACCATACAGTGTACAAATATTCCACGACACACATCACAGCTGGAGACAAAGTGAAAGGAAACTACGAGAATTGTTAGTCGATCACGGAGAATGAAGGCTGAGAGAGCCAACCACAGGTTCAGGAGATACACTGTAGGACCAGAGCAGGTAGTATTGGGTGGGTGCAGAATGGAGGTCAGTCCACAAGAATGAGTCATATCGGGATGGACTGTTAGCTGGACAGTGAATGTATCAAGCATATTCTACTCCTCATGCTCTACTACAGAGCTGAGATAGTTCCCCTGAGATACCCAGCTCTGAGATACCCCTGAGATATCTACAGCCTGAGTGGTTTCCTAGCTTCAGCAGAAGAGAATAATGAATGTTCTAGGTCCTAAAGACAGGGATGGTAGAGACCCACAGGCACTTAAAAGTCAACTGGTTGGATAGTGTTCAGCCAGAACAGTTCTATCCTTCTCAATCCTTCTACCTTTCTTTCTCCTGCTGTCTTCCTTTCTCATTCCATTTCTTCTTTCTTCCTCCTCCCTCTCTCTTTCCCTCCTTCGATCATCTCTTTTTCCCTTATTTTATTTTTTTCTGAAATACTTTATAGTAAGTGTCATACATTGGTGTTAATCTACCTTCTAAGCAATTCATCACAAATACCTGAAAATAGACATATAGTCACAGAACCCAAGACCCACTATTGTACCTCCCAGAACCAATGATGACTCAGAGCACCACCCAGAGTTCTCCAGTCATCTAAATCTCTACTTTTGACAGGTAGTTTTTAACAAACCATGACTCAAACAGGATGTGCTGGCTTAGAGCTTGTGTTAGCTTTGCTTTTCCATCCCTGTGACCTAAGGTTGTAATAACTCTTTCCTGGGGTTACATCCTTGGCACACTTTGCTCCCTTCTTTCTTTGTATCACAGTGGGCAGTGTTCCTGCAGACTACATGCCTTATCCATACCTCTTATCCAAGAGAAGCCTCTTTCCAAGTAGCCTCATCTCATAGAGATGCTACATTCACCTCCAAAGGCCCCAAAGGCCCTCTCTGTTACCTGGGTTTTGTAGATGAAAGTTTCTGTCTTGCCCTAACCTGCAACTCTGCAACTGCTCAGTCCCAAAACATCACACAGAGGTTTATGTTAAGTATAAGCTGTTTGGCCAGTTAGCTCAGGCTTATTATTAACTAGCTATTACAACTTAAATTAGCTCATAATTCTTGTCTTTGTTTAGCCTCGTGGCTTGGTACCTCTTCTCAGTACAGCATTCTCATCTTGCTTCCTCTGCATCTGGATGATGACTGACTCTCTCCCTTTCCTCTTTCCAGAATTCTCTTAGTCTGGTTGCCTAACCTATACTTCCTGCTTTGTTATTGACCAATCAGTGTTTTATTAAATCAATATGAGTGAAAAATCCTTACAGTGTGCAAGAGCATTATCCCACAGCAGTTGTGATGTGAAAAGAAGCCTCTACTCTCAGCCAGCAGGGCTACCTGTTGCTGCAAGTCTGACTTGGTGGTAGTCAGTGTTCATATTGCTCAGTCCTTTGCCATCAATCCATATAAAACACCCAAGAACCTCACTGGAATCTGACCTGCCCCAGGTTCTGTTTGTCCCTTCCCATCACTCCTCCTTCCAGGAGGTTGGAGCCCCAACCTCCGGGCTGAAGCATGGCCTGCCTTTCTTTCAGTGCACTATTGTAACCCATAGGTTAAGCACTTGGCAACGGCAACGGTGTTTAGTTCCACGAGGATGACCCAACCAAGTACACATGAAAGACTTTCATCTTCATCCCATCTTGCTCTACCACACACTTCAGGTTCAGATCCTGCCCAGGGTGTGCCAGTCCTGATTCTATGCATCTGGCATGTCTTCCACACTGTCCAGCCCTGTGGTTGCATGCTCACTCCCCTTGGCCAGCAGCCTGGTGGAGCTGGAGTTCTTCCCTGACTTGAGGTCACATGTGTTCTGTTGAAGCACGTGTCACCCCAGCTGTGATTGTCCCCAATTCTGAGAGCAGAGATGTGTTGTGTCCTCTCCTGCCAGCACTCCAGCAAAGGAGCAGTTTTGCCCCATGCTTGTGAATTTGAAGTGAAGAGACAACATTTGATCATATTTTTATATCAAATAGTATATTTTTAATGGAGAAAATGCAAAACAAGAGACTTTTGCCTCCCAAACAATGAAATGGCAAAAATGAAGCACAGTGCCCACAGCATCGACAAAACGATCATCGTGGGTGTGTATAAAGCAATGCTTTTAGAGATACTGATACCAAGTGATGGAAGCCAGAGATGCTGAGAGACAGAACACACCAGAGACCCTAGCGGACTCCCTGAGAGGAGGATACAGGTTCAGTCGGGCCTTCTGTATGGAGAAAATGGAAGAGGCATCCAGGAGAAGAAAAACCAGGTGAAGGAGCTGAATTTAGACTGAGGGACACACACAGAGTACTCTCAGACCAACACAGTTCACCTTCCCCAGCATGACTGGAATGTTTGGCCCCCACTGTTCACCTAGGGGCAAGGGTAAATTTTTTTTGTTTGTTTGTTTTTGTTTTTGTACCATCAAAGTTCCTGAGATAGTGGCCTCAAGTGCGGGGCATGAAGCACTGTGCTTCGCGCTGCCTACGTTCCACCTAAAAAGACCTGCAAAAGCAATAAGACACGGTTGCATTGAACGAAGCCCTGTGATATTTATGGCAATACAAATACATCCAGCATCACAGGGACAGTTCATATTGACTGATGTCCAATAAAAAGTTGTCGGGAATGTGATGAAGCTGGAAATTTCAACACATGAGGGGATAAATCAATTCAAACCAACCCGGAACTGACACAGTGTTCGAATCAGCAGGCAAAGACGTCTGAAAAGACATTAAAACATGAATCCATATGTTCACAAAGCTAGCTAGAGATGTGGAAGACACCAGACGGCCCTCTATGAATTTCTAGAGGGTAGAAATTATAAGCGAGATAAAAGCGACACCAATGGGGTTAACGACAATTAGAAACACGGCTGTTATGCTCACCTGTGGCTAGTTAGAAAGCAGTTAGGGACGATGCTGGCTAGGAACGATGCTGGTTAGGAACGATGTTGGTTAGGAACCATGCTAGTTAGGAATGATGCTGGTTAGAAACCATGCTGGTTAGGAACCATGCTGGTTAAAGACAATGCTGGTTAGGGACAATGCTGGTTAGGGACGATGCTGGTTAGGAACGATGCTGGTTAGGGACAATGCTGGTTAGGGGCAATGCTGGTTAGGGATGATGCTGGTTAGGGACGATGCTGGTTAGGGATGATGCTGGTTAGGAATGATGCTGGCTAGCAAAGTGGTAGTAGCAAGCTTTCCGCTAGGGTTCATGTTTCACCAGCCTTGGGTAGCTGGCTAAGTTTGTAGTACTAGACATGAATTCCCTCCTCTTGAGAAGGCCGGTTAGATAACTGTTGGGCATCCCTCATTAAACAAGCTTGTCTTTGCAGCTAGCTGATAGAGGACATTATAGAAGTCCACAACCATCAAAGTGCAGACAACAACTGACCATAGTTGGTCCAGCCCCAGCAGGTACATCTACAACACAATTCCTACCCCTAAAGCTCAGGGAACATCAAGGAAGAAGGGGCAGAAAGATTGCAAGAGCCAGAGGACCAGGATATCTGTGCTAGTATGCCTTCTGTGTTCAACAGAGAAGCTGCACTCTGAAATCTCAGCAACATGGTTGTCTAAAAAAGACCTGAAAATGACACCAGTTGATATGCCAACATGGATGGGTGAATTCTTACAAAGTCCCACTCCTAAATGAGGGAAGAATCATTTTTTTTTTAGTGAAGAGTCCCCTGATAGTTATTCTATCTCAAGTGGTCAACCCTAAATACATACACATATGAAAAACACTAAATGGACTCAACAGGATGTGTGTTTATGTGTGTAAAACAATTAAAATTAAAAAATAAGAGGTTGTATGTTTAAGAAGGAATAGGGGGCACTGGAGGAGCTGGAAAATTGGAGGAGGAGGAAATGGAGGACGGGGAAAAGGTGTAAACACAATACACACAGATGAAATTCTCAAAAAAGAGCACAAAGATTAATGAATTTGAAGACATGCATAGTAATATAACCTATTCAAAATAATTTTAATAATAAGTATGCCATGGAGCTATTAAATACTTCCCAAATATGATGAGTGTTCTCAGAATGGGGCAAAAAGAGATATTTGAAAAATACCTTTGAATTTCTGAAAAATTTGAAAAAGAAAGACTGAATTATTTTCTAATTTGATAATGTTGTGAAGCCAACAATACAAGAAGCTGAAAACACTCCAATTAAAAGAGACATAAAGAAAACTATACCGCTCACATAGGATTGCCAAGCCCACCAGCAATGAAACTACCTTCCTCAACCATGTTTGTTCCCTTGGGTCAGCTTCCTCAGAGTCCATCCACACTGTCACAAGTGACAGAGTTTCCCTCTTTCATGCTGAAGAGCTTCAGTAGTTACACCACTTTGTCTTCATCCACTCACCCACAGGTGGTCCTTGTCCTTGGACTGGGTCCCTTTCTCACCTGTGGTGAGTGGTGAGGCCATGAACATGGGAATTTGTTTCTTTGGTTTCTGATTTTCCTTCCTTCAGATATAGATCCAGCAGTGGGCAGGGAGGATCATATGACAGTTCTAGTTTTCATTTTTAAAGACTTTTAGGCTATGTCCTTTAATAACCATAATACTTTGCATTCCAAATATCAACATTATATATGATTCAGTGCTTCTGTATCAAGTATCCCCCAAAAGGCTAATGTGTTGAATATTGGATCTGAGGTGGTATATCCAGTTAAGAAAAGATAACCAGATTATGAGGGCTCTGACTTCATCAATATTTTTGTGCTGATGAGTTCATAATTGGGTGGTGTTATGAAAATGTGATGGGGGTAGATTCTGCATGGAAGAAGCGTGCCTTTGAAGGAATTTGTCCCTGGTCTCTGGCTGGCTGCCATACTCTGCTCCAGCTTCTATGGAGTGTGCAGTCCTGCCTCTCCACATTCTCCGACCATGATGTTCTACCCAACACCACCATTAGGTCAATATAAAGAGAAAAAGAAAGAAGCAAAAGGGAAAATAAATACTCCTTAAAAATAAGTAAAGAAAGGACATACAGAAGAACAAATATAAGACTCAGAGTCAATTTTCCATTGAAAACAAGAGCAGATGGTGTAACATTCAGAAGGGCACAAAGCAAGTAAAACAGTTCAGGTGGCATGGGGCATCATCTGGGGCATCATCCATCCTTCCTTCCAAGGCTCAGGGAAGATCTCAAAGAAGGGGCAAGAAGCATGGAAGGGCTGGAGGATGGGGGAGTGCTGTGGAGGATGGGGGAGTGCTGTGGAGGATGGGGGAGTGCTGTGGGGGATGAAGGGAATGCTGTGGGGTATGGGGGGAGTGCTATGACTTGCTGTAGGCCACCTACACAAGACCTGCAGCATCCTAGCACGGAGGAGGGTGGGATGAGGTTCTGCTTAGTTTTTGACTTCCTGACACAAGCTAGAGTCCCGTGGAGGAGGGAATGAGAAAATTTCTCCCTTAGATTGGCCTTTTAAGTTAATCTTTTAAGTTAATGATTGATGGGAGAGGGCCCAGCCCACTCTGGGTGGTACCACACCCCAGGGCAAGTGCTCCTGGCCTATATAAAAAAGCAGGCTGGTCAAACAGTAGTGGGCAAGCCAGCGAACAGCTTTCATCCATGGCCTTTGTTTCAGTTCCTGTCTCCAGGTCCCTACCTTCAGTTCCGGCTTTTGCTTCCCTTGACGATAAACTGCACAGCATACTTTGAAACAAAACTTCTTCTCAGACTGGTTTTAGTCAGTGTTTTATTACATCCTCAGAAAGCAAATTAAGACAAGGGCACATGAAGGCCTTATCCACAGCTAATGGTTTCTGGTAGAGAGGGTGCAGTCACTGCTAAGGAATTCATGATCCAATAAATAATCCCTACCCCACATGTATGGCAGAAACCCCAATTAAACTCAGTGGCTTATAGAATCTAATCATAAAGTAGA
>JABTXL010000186.1:1507204-1518794 GCA_025134845.1 Neodon shergylaensis
AAGTAGAAGGGAAATGTACTAGGAAGAATGGGTCCAGAGAGATTGGGGTTGGAGATAGGGGCATGAGACAGGATTGTAGGTGTTGACTGCTCATTTGTTTCCCAGCTGCCCAGACCCAAATAATAACACAAAACTATTAATTATAATACCATTTGGCCAATAGCTTAGGCATATTTTAGCTAACTCTTACATTGTAAGTTAACCCATTTCTATTAACCTGTGCATCAGTGCATGGCTGTGGCTTACTGGCAAGGATCTGGCGTCTGTCTTCTTTGGCATCTACATGGCATCTCCTTTGGTAATTACATGGCATCTCCCTGACTCTGCCTACTCTCTATATCTCTTTCAGCTTGACTATATTCTGCCCTGTTATAGGCTGAAGCATCTTTTTTATTAACCAATGGTAATAAAACATACTCAGCATACAGAGGGGAATCCCACATTAGAGGACAACAAGAAAGAGGGAGCATATGGTCAAAATGCATTACATACATGTAAGAAATTGTCAAATATAAATTAAAATTGTTTACAAAACACCCACTTAATTATTAAAAAGTAACAAAAGAGCCAAGTATAGTTGTTTGCTGCTATAATTCTAGCATTCAGGATGTTGAAGCTGGATGATTACAAGTTTGAGGTCAGGATATACTACCTAAAACTTATCTCTGAGAAAGCTAAAAATATAGAGGAAAAAAAGATAGACTCTGAGGAGTAGATTTATTTCAAAGTAGATGATTGTGAAGAATAAAGATGGCTACATTATATGGCTAGAGACATCTGTTCACGAAGGACCTCACAGTGATAGCCAAAGAGTGGAGACATTCTCTCAATAATCGGCAGAATATGTGAATGGAAGACCAATGAGGGTGCAGACGGCTGACAATGTTATTCACTAACTCCATGCAGTAGAGCTTTAGGGAGAACCCTCCCCCAACAGTGGTCCACACTCTTCCTCTGTGAGCTTGAAATGCAGATGCACAGACCCTTGTGGGTATAAGCAGCTCTAGGATCATCAGGATGAGCTTAAGTAATACCCATGGCCAATGTGGACTTATTTAGGAATCAATTAGAGAAACACTCTTAAAATCATCCGATAAAAGAGTACACGTCTAAACGACTCATGGAAGAAGTCACAAGAGATAGGTAGGCACCAGGAATATTTTAGACTAAACGGAAATGAGACTATTAAAGCAGCAGTAGGGGGCAATATGCTATTTCAGAAGACACAGAAAAAATCACTTCAAAAAATTCAACATCCAATTCTGACTTTAAAATAATCTCCAAAAAAAAATAGGTATAGGAGAGAAATTCCCCAACCTGAAAGAGTTATCTTCACAGAACCAATAACTGATATCATGAATAATAGTGAAAAACTGAGTGTAAGATCAGAAATTAGAAATCATGTCTTCTCTTATTATTCATATTCAACATTGTGGTAGAGGTTGTAGCCACTGCAATAAAGCAAGAAAATAAAATGTTATGTGTCTGTGTTAAAAGAGAAGATCTTGCCTTTGCATAAAGATTTTAGTAAGACAATGCTTGCGGGAAAGTGGTGGAATTGACTCAGCTGGAACAGAGCTGAAATCAGAGTTTACCAAGGCTTCATGATATTGAAAGTCAAAGGTTGCTCTGTACAGTGGGAGCCAACAGTCAAACACCAAGATAAAATAATCAAAATCATGCCCAAATTTATTTTTAAAAGTAGAAAATATGGAAGCAATAGTTAATTGTAATTGTCAGCATGGCATAATCTAGATTAACCAGGAAAAAGGAGTCTTGGTGAGAGATAGTCTAGATCAGGTTAGCCTATAGGCATGTCTGTGAATGATTGAATTAATTTAGTTAATTGATACAAATGCTACTACTGTGGGTGGCATCATTCCCTAGGCGGAGCATCCTGATCTGTAAAAGAAAGAAGAAATTGAGTTGAGCACAAGCAAGCAAGTGAACATTCATCTCTCTCTCTCTCTCTCTCTCTCTCTCTCTCTCTCTCTCTCTGTGTGTGTGTGTGTGTGTGTGTGTGTGTGTGTCTGCTCTTGACTGTGGATGAATGAAGTGTGACTTGCTGTTTGGAGTTCCTGCCTTAACTTCTTCATAATGATGGACAGTGGTCTGCAATTATAAACTGAAAGAAGCCCCCATTGCCCATGTTGCTCATTGTCAGGGTGTTTTACCACAGTAGCAGGCAAGACACTAGGACAATGGCAGAGATAACAAAAGCAGATAAAGATTTGCTCATTGAAAGCCTCAAAAATATTTCTGAAAATTAAGGAAAATACCTAAATAAATGGGGAGGAAAACTGTCTATAGATCAGAAGGCTCAACGTGAAGATCCAGTCACATTCCAAACAGATTTATATACTCAACACTCAGTTATGAAATGAAATCATAGAGGAAAACTTATAGGCATTGGCAAATGGAGCTGGGGAGTCACTCAGTTGGTTAAGTGCCCACTGTACAAATTTGAGGACCTGCGTTTGATTCCCAAAAACTAAGTAAAAAGGAGCCAGGTAAGGTATCATGCACCTGTAACCCCAGAGACGATGGATACCAGGGCTCAGTCTAGACAAAATGCTGTGCCCTGGGTCTCAGTGAGAGATCCTGCCCCCAAAGACAAGGCGGATGGCACCTAATGAACAGCAGTCTAGTTTGCTCTCTGGTTTCCACGTGTGCACACACATGCACGTGCATGCATACACGTGTGTACACACATATACACATTGACAGACTGATTCTAAAATTCACATGGAAAATGTAAAGAATCAAGAAGAAATAAAATGCTTTTTCAGGGGAAGAATAAATGACACCACTATGTGATTTCAAGACATTTGAAACTATGCTGACCATGGAAGCATGAATAAATCGAGATGAATGGGTCAACAGAACAGAAATATATACAGCCCAATATTAGCAGCTGAGCTTTGGTAAAGGTACAATTATCTTTCAAACAAACGATAGCAGAACAGTTAAAAACCCACATTAGAGCTGCTGCCAAGGGCCATGTCTGGGTCTATTTTCCTCCTTCATCTGGGGTTTGCAATAAAGTCTATGGCCCATAGGGGTTTTAGCAACCATGTGTGTTGAAATCTGAGGGCCAAGCTGAATCTTCCCCACCCTCAGTGGCCCTGGGGTAGCTAGCCACGGCTCTCTCTGGACACTGCAGCAGGAGATCTGGCCTCACTCCCCATTGGAGAGTTGGCCCCTACACTTGGGAAAGATGGTCCCACTCCTCACCAGGGGCATGGGAGAGCTGACTCTAATGGCTTGGGTTTAGAAAGGCTGGCTCTTCCCCTTGCCTGATGAGGACAGTGGCCCATACTAACCAGCTCAGCTACTACCCAGACCCACATCCTGAAATTCGCTCCACCCCACCTGTGGCCTGCTGGAGAGCATGAAGGAACTGGTCCTATGGAATGATAACCTCAGGAGCTCCAAGACCCAGGGCAAGAGCAGGGTATCCAAGAGGAGTTTTAGTGAGGATTCAGTGATGATGGTTTGCCAGAGGCCTTGAACCAGACCAATGACTCATTGCAGTGAGCAATTTGTGGATAGGGTGGCTTGGACAAGGGTATACTGTGTGACCCACCGAGACCACAGGGATTAGCGAAGAAGTGTTGGAAAGATGGAAGAGTGAGATAGGCTATTTTGCTTTGTTTTTGATTAATGTTCTTTGGGGAAGGCACGCTGCAAGGATGAGGGGCAGATATAGAGGAACTGGGAGGTGAGCATGATTGGGGAAGGGAATGAAGTGGAATTCCCAAAGAATCAGTAAATAATTATGTTTTTAAAAATCCATACCAAAACATCAAGTGTGTCTACAGTCTAGGACAAATATCAACCCCAAGTGAATTATAAACTGAAACATGACATCTGAAATCCTATATGTTCAACAAGCAAACACACCTGGAAACTGTACCAACTTTGACTAGTCACCGGTATTCAAAATAGGGAGTGAACACAAGAAGAGAAATGGAGGGGGATGGAGAGATGGCTCAGTGGTTAAGAGCCCTGGCTGCTCTTCCAGAGGTCCTGAGTTCAATTCCCAGCAACCACATGGTGGCTCACAACTATCTGTAATGAGACCTGGCACCCTCTTCTGGCCTGCAGGCATACATGGAGGCAGAATGTTGTATACATAATAAATAAATAAAATCTTTTAAAAAAGAAGAGAAATGGAAAGCTGGGCTTTGTTGGATACATTTTTATTTTATTCTTTGAGAATTTCATTTGTGTTGATAATGTACTTTAAGGTTTTTTTTACATATACATGTCTGTGTATGATGTGTGTGCATTGCTCACAGAGGCCAGAAGAGGGCGTCAGATCCCCTGCAACTGCAGTTAATGGTGGTTGTGAGGTTCTCAGCATGGATGGAAACTGAACTTCAGGTCTCTGGAAGAGCTGAAAGTGAGCGGCTCTCCAGGTCTGATGCTATGGTTATTTTGAGGGTCGTATATAGCAATGGAGAGAGAATAATAAGAAGAATGGCTCCAGCTGGGACAGTGGGAGCCCCAAGCAGCCAGATATATTATGTCTTCACTCAGGAAGAAAGAGAGGGATGAGGGTAGGGAGGGAAGGAGGGAGAGAGAACGAGAATGAGAAAGAGAGAATGCTGGTATTCATCTGCCTCCTTCCCCCTTGGTTTAGTTCTGGGCCCCAGCCGTGGGATGGTGCCATTCACACTCAGGGTAGGCATTCCCTCTTAGTTACATCCCTCTGGACAGTCCATCACAGACTCACTGGGTGTGCCTTTTAGGGGTTTCCGATCCAATCGAGCTGACAGCGGAGATCACACTGCAGAGGACGGTGGTCAAAACACTGACTGTGTGCAACTCAAGGCACAGCAAGCAGGGGGCTCACACGCTGGTGTGAATGTGCAGTGGTGTCATCCAGCTGGGGTTCATGAGGCAGCTGTGAGCCTGTCTCTGCAGCCAGCCATCATAAAGGAAAACATGTCCTCATGCGGACACTTGTCCAGGACTTAGGTTCTCACAGCCAGCCTGAACCATCACGACCTGACCACCATCAACAGGTGAGCAAATATGACTCCCCTGGCATGGCATCCTGCTAGCAGCAGAGAGGGACTATCACATTCCATGCATGGTTGGGGCCAAAGTCATTATATGCTGACCCCAGCCAGAAGAAAGGGTGTATGGACTGTGTGACTCAAGGTATAAAAACTTCTAGAACATTGCTACCAGTGAACAGGAGAATCTATGGCTCTTCCGAGATGCAGTGGGCAGGACGGGGTGGCAGTGGCGATGTCAACATTTGGGTGATGGCTAAAGAGACTCTCTTCATTCTGACCACAGTGACTTGTTCCCCATCACCACACATCACAGCCGGTCACACAGTGCACTGTGAACGCAGGGTGTATGTCATAACTAGCTACATCAATTTGGCCAAGCCATGGCACTCTGCTATTGGGTCAAACACCAGTCTGGCTGCTGCTGGGGAGACCTTTTAAAGATGAGCTCAGCATTCAAGTCAGTTGACTCTGGGTAAAGCAGATGATGCCTCATAATGTGGGTGGACCTCATCCAATCAGGTTAGGGTCCTGACAGAAAAGCTAAGGTTACCCAGAGAGCAGGGAATTCTGCTGGAAAGTGACATCGGATCAGAGCCATCCCTGCAGTGGTCACCTGCTTCTCAATCTGCCCTGTGTGTTCTGAACCTGCAGCCTGAGCAGGATGCCAGCCAGCCCTCAGGATCGTCTCTTTGCTCTATGTCTCTCACCTCTCTTTCAACTGCTTTCTTAATCTCTTTCTTGTTATCATTCTCAATCTCTCTCAAATCTCTCATCTTGATTTCTATTTCAATCTCTCTCAGTATCTCAGTTATAAACCTTTGGATCTCTCTCTCTCCCTCCTCTTCCTCCCCACCTCGATTCTTGATTCTTTCTCTTTGGATAATCTTAAACATCTCTACTGTTACAAATACCGGGCATTCTGACAGATAGGACTTTCCCCCACATTCCCGCTGGCTGTGCATCTCAGTCTCCATCAGGAAACACTGGTATGTGACAAGGCCCACAGGGACGATGACCTTGACAGGCAAGATGCTGCCGATACTGACAATGTCTTGTTTCCATCGATGCCTGTTTTTAAAATCCCACTCAACTTGAGAATGTTTATTTCAGAAATTGGAAGAGTTCCTTCCAGTCAATAGTGAAAAGATAAACACCCCAAGAGCCATTTAGAAAGAGATATAAATAGATGATTACCCCCCAGACATTAATGCACTCATAACAACTGTTAACCCTTGTTAGATCAAATGAAAGCCATTGTGGGAGTCGATTGCCACCTGTGAGGATGTCCACAAGACTGATGTCTGCCAGCTCAGCGGGAGCTGGTGCGCGTGGATGGCAATGGATGCTCCCAAGCACAGTGGCAGGAACATGAGCATTCATATTAACACTGTTGGGGGCTGGCAGGGTGATCCACAGCCGGGTCTAAAATCACGTCCTTACTTTGACCCAATGATTCTGGCTCTATAATCCCTATCTATAAATAGCCACAGCGATCTAAAAATCATTTAGTATAATCGTGTTCATTTCTGCAAGTGTTTAAACAAGAAAAGCATGGGACATAGCCTAACTGTCCAAAAATAAAGACCAATGAATGAGATGGTGGTATTTATGTGTGATGGAACTTCGGATTGCCACCACAGCAATGTCACCGCGAAGTGCTGGAAGAAGCGATGACACCCTGAAATAACATTCACCCATACTTCAGGGGATCATAGGACATTTGCGGAAGGAGGAGATGGAAAAAGAGGAGCAAACTACGGGATGTGGGAGCTCTGGGTGGTAGAAGTGGGGGGCGTGTTCTTGAATCTCTCTCCATTTGGCAGCTTTCGAAAATGAACCCACTCTAGGAACAAGAGGCCAAGGAACACAGGGTATCAGAACATTTTCAGAAGCCAGAAGGCATGGGTTCTAACCCCAGCTGCCACCCTCCTGCTCACAATCCTTGAGACATTTTCCCAATCCCTTTCTGCTAAGTGCCATAAACTCTAAGGGTGCTATGAAAGGCCCAGGGAATCCTGAGGCGTGACTGCACACAGAATGGGGTATTGAGACCCTACTTCCTGCATTAGGGCTGGTGCCCACACAACTGGTAACCACTGTTCAAAGCAGTTCCTCATCTCCATCAGCAACTCCCTGAAGGCAGTTTATGTGCTCAAGCCTGGAGCCTGATGCCTGGGCGTCCTCAGGCGGCTTACACTCTGCTGGGAAACTCCTTGTCTTGTGTTTCCTTCCTGCCCGCTGCTAACTCTTCTCTCTGCTGTGCCCTTGTCCCGTCTCATCGCAAGGTGATCCCTCCTTGTTTGAGGTCATTCCCTTGCAGCTGACCAGGAACTGTCTCAACATACATGAAGATCAAATTCACAGCCTTTGTACCAGAAACCCGGAGGCAGAGAGGCCATTTCAGTCTTGGCCATATCCTTGCGATGCTGCTGAACTCACTGTGGTCTCCAAAGCTCGCAGGTGGGAGAGGAAGCAGCCTCTTACCATTTAGGTCTGTAGTCTAGCCTCTCCTCCAGTTCCCATCTTGGCAAACAGAGGTATTCTCTGTAAATGTGCACAGCAGAGGAATACAGAGACTTGGAAGTCTGTGTTGAACACAGACTTGCTGCTATTGCTGGAAGAAGAGCAGGTTAAGGACAGGACATACAACTTGTCCCTTGAACATCTGGCCTTCTTGTGATCCATAAAGAGTCCCTATAAACGGGATTATCTCTTTTTGATGTCAGCTTCCCTCTCCACCATCTCTGTGGGAACAACTCTATTTTCGTGTCAATAGGCAAAGATCTGAATTCAGGGTCTTTGTGTGCTTTGGTCAGTCAGGCGTCTGGGACAAACAGCAAAGGTGACACTATGGAAGACGCAGATGATGGGAAAGTCTTGCCAGCCTGTGGCTCAGTCAAGCAGAGTGGGAAACACTGACAGCACACCTTGAGGTGCTGAAACTTTCCAACAAGGGCAGGGAGTGCTTGTCCTGGGCAAGCTCAGAATCCCCTCCTAGGAGCCCACCCTTTCTGTTATACTCTGTGACTGATGCAGGAGCCACCAGGCTGGATGCTTCTGGCTTGGCCATGTCTCTTGGAGTTCAGTGACTATGAACTGGCCTTCTGGGAGACCCGGGGTTCTCCCCTGGCTAAACAGTCACCATCTCTTTTATTTCAGGCTATGATTCTCTAGTAAGCTTTCAGTTTTCACATTTTAAAGTCCTGCTAATTCTGGCTGGTGATCAAAAGGAGCCCGTCAACAATAACAACAAAAATTGTCAATTGGTAGCACATGTTGGGTTCTAGAACTGAGCCTCTGTCTCCTAGCAACAGAACTCAGCACTCTGCTTGTTGCCCCCATCCTCAATTCCATCCTGGTCTTTCTTACCAGGCCTTGGAAACAAGACCTGGAAGGAGCATGCTGGGCCAGGCACCTGTCCTTCCGTCTAGGCTACAGGTTGATCTTTAGGTCAGGGGAGTTATCCACATTCCAATTGTAGCTTTGAAATCTCTCTTACACTTCCCACAACTCCTGGCCTGTGGAGCCTGAGGTAGAGAACTGGGCTTCTTTAGCCTCCGTGTCTCATGAATTCGCTTCCATGCTGAATCCCGAGACTCAAGCCTACAGTGGCTCCCCTCACGTCCCTCTCTGCAGGATTCTTTAGGACTCAATGTGAACCATTCTCCAAAATCTTAAACTTTCCCCAACACTTCAGCCACCAGAAATCTCAAGGTCAGAGTGCAAAATAGACCAGGTAGTGCACCTCCATGTGCCCGGCTCTCAGCACTGTCCCTGCCACTTCTCCCTGGGAAAGGGCTGGCTCAATGTACACCTCCACAACTCAGAGATCACATCTGTCCTGCAAAAGGGATTTTCAAGCAAAGGCTGTTAGTGTAACAGCATTATTGGGTGGGCAACCAACCAGCATTTTAGGAAAGAAATTAGGATAGAACAGAAACTACCAGAGAGAATAAGTGGGTAAGTGCTGTTCTGTGAAACTTTTATTTCAGGTGTGTGTGTGTGTGTGTTTATGTGTGTGTATATGTGTGCGTATGTGTGTATATGTGTGTGTATGTCTGTGTCATCAAAGTCTGTCTCTTAACACATCTCATGGAAGTTCTCCCAGCACTTTCCTTACAGTAGCCCAGAACTCAACCTTGGGTTGAATGTTCCAACAGGGGAATTAAGGGATGACTCGGTGGTTAGGAGCTCTTGTTGCTCTTCCAGAGGATCTGGGTTGAATTCCAGCACCTAAGTGGTGGCTCACAAATACCTGTAATCACAGATCGAGGGGCCCTGATGCCCTCTTCTGGCCACCGCAGCATGCACACAGTTGCACAGCAAAACTGCACGAGCATGTGCATGCACACACAAAGAAGTCATTTTCAAAACAAGCACAAACCTTCAGCAGTACTCTTGGGTCTTTCTCAACATGATACCTAGCATATGAACGTGATTGTATTTTCCTTGTGTATTTTTCAGATCCATTGCAAACTTCTCAAGGAAAGAAAATGTAAATATTATTGTCTCTCTGTCCCTGTGTGCCTGGCATCTAGTAGATACTCAACAGATGCGTGTTGTGTGAAGGAACTCCTGTGTCAGAGGAGAATTTCAGGGTGGCCAGGATGAAGGGGGTATGTAAGGGTTTAGAGCGCTGGCTCTTTTTCAGGATAAAAGGCACAGACCAAAGGAAGGTGTGTGAAGGCAGATTCAGACAGCCATGGTATGTAGAACGTTGTAGAAGCCAGCTGAGGGACCCCTTCCTGGGCTAGGGACAGAGATGTCCATCTGGAATACTCAAGACAAGAGGCGCCACCACCCTGCCCACTTGAGAATGTCAGGAGACCTAGTTTCTGCAGACTGTCCTCCCTGCAGGAAAGTAAGCTGGGAGAGGCTGTCCTGGAGGAGGTGGTGCCTGGAAAACCTGGGTCTTAATTAGACAGGAATTGGAGATTAGTGGGAAAGCCCGTTGGTGGACACGATCTTATTGTAGAAAGAGCACTGCGAGGTCTTAGTGTGCAGTCTGCCTCACATTCACTAGGTATGTACATGCTTGTGAGAGGGTGCACTTATGTATTCTCTGCACTGTGTGTAAGTGGTCTCGTGGCTTGCACATCTGCATGTGCACATGGTGTATATGCATGTATGTATGTGTGCCTGTGTATTGATGTGGGGCTGTGGCCACGTGTCATGTATATGTGTGTGGAGTATGGTAATGTGGTACACACCTGTGTATATGTGTTTTTCATATATGCATGCTCATGTGCGGTGTAAATAGTGTTTATATACCTGCATGTGTGGATGTTTATGTGTGCATATAAGTGGGGGTATGTGTGGTCATGTAACATGTATATTCATGTTGGTGCTTTGTGTATGTACACATGTGGGAGAGTGTGTGCTTGTGGCCATATGATGACATGTATGAATATGCATATATGTGGGTAGTGTGCATGTAGAGGCCTGTGGCATGCATATATGCATGCAGAGTATGTGTTTGTGGAGTATCTTCATGCATCCATGTGGCATGAATGCACATGTGATCTAGCTGTGCTTGCAGAGTACATGCATGTGTGTGTATGTGTATGTGTAGGAAGTGCCTGGGTGCCTGCCCTTCCTTAGTCCCTCAGGAATTTTCTCTACTTCCTAGACCCTTTAAATGCCACACTGGACCAGGATGCAAAGCGAAAGGCTCATGCTGGTGGCCACCTAGACTGGGGCTTCTATTAGCATGTCCATTGAGGCGTAGGAAGGGAAGGGGAGTGAACCTCATGGCCATGTACCTGTAGAGCCACCTGGGAAACACATGGACTTATGAGTTATCTCCTGGGCTTCAAGGAACTTACTAGGGACAGTGGCTCAGCTGGTTTGCGGGTGCGAACCTGTTCTACAGTGACAGGCACGTCAGAGGAGCTGTAGCCATTACTGCCCTCCTCAGAAAACCAGCAAAGTGACTTTGCCCTGTGTAGACTCTAAAAGATGAATGAGGAGTGGGATGGCACTCAGGGGGCAAGGAAGTATTTCTGGGCAGGTGTAAAGGAATGTCTTCTTAGGGTAGACACAGAGCCCACAGGGTGGCACACTCTGGAGATAGGACAGGGCAAGTGCCCCCAGATGCTCCCTAGTGGACCCAGAACATCAGCGCACACCATGGAGCCCTGGTGCTGGGCACTTGTGGGGAACGGGCTCCAAGGAATAAACTCTGGTCCATGTCAAACAAGGTCTGGGACACCAGTGTCACAGGCCTTCTGTGGAAGCCTCTCGGGGGAGGGGGGGGTCCCGAGTTCACAAACTTCCCGCTGGCCCTGCGGGTCCTGCGCGCCCAGGGCCCAGGCTGTGGGTATGCTGGGCCGTCTCTGTCGCCATCCAGAGGCTCGGCTGGGGCGCGGCGTCCCCTCTGCCCGCCTCCCTCGCCAGTCCCGGGCCAGTGCGGGGCCCCGTCACGCCGGGTACGCGCTCCAGGCGCGCCCCTCGCACTGGTGACGGGGCGCGCCGAGCTGGGGCGCGCAGCGACGCCCAGAGCCGCGGGCTGGCGTCCCCGGGCGGGCGAGCACGGGCGCGGGCGGCGCGGGCGCGGGCGCGGC
>JABTXL010000186.1:1519194-1529454 GCA_025134845.1 Neodon shergylaensis
GCACGGGCGCGGGCGGCGCGGGCGCGGGCGCGGCGCGGGCGGCGCGGGGCGCAGTGGGCCGGGGCCCGGGCTCGGTGGCGGCGGTAAAGGAGCACGGCGACGAGAAGAAGGAAGACGAGGAGGAGATGGCACACGCGGGGCCCGCACGTGGAGGCCGGCACGGGGGCGCGGGCAGGGCCGGCTGCTGAGACGCGCTGCTGCCCCCCGCGCGGGCACCGCGGCTTCAATGGCGCCATCGCCCAGGACCAGCAGCCGGCAAGATGCGACCGCCCTGCCCAGCATGTCCTCAACTTTTTGGGCGTTCATGATCCTGGCCAGCCTGCTCATCGCTTACTGCAGTGAGTACCGTGCACCGGGGCCCCACTCGGGCCTCGGGTCCCCGGGCCGGTCCCTGCCCCGGCGGGGCGCCCCGCGTCGGTGCAGAGTTGCGAGTGCGTGGCGCGCGGTCCCGGGTCTTGGCCGCTGCTCCGCTGGCCCACTAGGGCTGGGTGCAGGAGGCTGGCTCAGGGTTCCCGGCACTCCGCTGCCGGGCGCATCAGCCCGAGCGTGCTTCCGCGGACTCGTCAGCAGGGCCGGCGTCAGGCCCAGGCCAGCACGGCGCGTCCCTGCACAGGGGTGCCCACTGCCCGCCGTGCGGTCGCCACTCTGGCCCAGGCTGGCGACCGAGCGGAACTGCGCGCGCTGAGCTTCCCGCCGGCGACACTCCCTCCGGGGACTTGTGGGGACGCAGCAGCCGAGCCCAAGCGGGACTCCTCAGGCAGGAGCGCGGCTTGGGTGCCAACGCGTGGCGGAGCTTCTTGCCTTTCTGAGAAGCGGGCTCGCCAGATGCTTTCTGTAAAAGGAGAAGTAAGGGGACGGATGCCACTGGAGGGGAGGGTCCGCTACCGCTGTGAAGGTGGTTTGGAGGAATGAATTGGCGACCCAATGGGTCTGACAAGGGCTGCGGAGGGAGGTGCGGGCTGGTCGTTGCCTGGCACGGGGCTCTGGAGCTTGGCTGGGCTGGGAGCAGGACGGTGAGTGGTGGTAGGTCGCATCTGGGAAACGATTATCTGAGCCCTGTATGTACAGACTTGGGGCTGATGTAGGGTGGGGAGGCATTGTCCTGCTTGGTGCCTAGTGTCTGGTGCCTGTTGGTAACTGGTGGGGTGGGTGGAGGTTGGTTAGCGTCCCGGGCACAGGCTTCATCAGGGACGGGAGCTTGCCAGGTTTCTGGCTCCTGCTTTCCCGTCTCTGTGGGAAGGAAGAACTAGTGCCAGGGAACACCTGTCATGGAAAATTGCCACAGGCGGAGGGGGTGGGGGTTGATGAGAAAATATGGATTCTTTACAAAATTAAAATAAAATTAAAGGCCATCACCAAGCGATTCCTCCCACTTCCCCCGGTCATCACCAGAACCTCGGGTCTCCTAGCTTCCAATTCCAGCTCGTCCTGTCTCTGAAATGGGATTGCAGCAGCCTCGGAGACTCAAGTTATGGCTAAATTTGTCGCCAGAGTCCTGGGACAACTCTGCCTTGGGAATAGCTCAACCCCCAGCATGAAGGCGTCTTGAGGGAAATTCGAGTAGGCCCAGAGCAGGAATTGTCCCAGTTGTTTCAAGCCGTCTGTGTCCCCCCAGTGTTGCTGTGGCACCTTCCACTGAGGTTCAACAAGCAAGAGGCTTACTGCTGACAGTGTTCTAACCTGGTTGCCCTAGCTGCCCTAGGAAAGGAGTACCACGGTGTGAGCTACCAGAGAGTGCCCACTGCTTAGCCTTCTGCAGCCTGCTGGCTGCTTTCAGGGGCTTCCCAGATACCTCTGAGCCTTGATTCCTTAGTGATACAGGAGGAGTTAAAGACAGGTAAACTCAAGAGCTGGACAGGGGCTGTCAGATAACACTTCTGGTGCTATCCCAGGGATGGCACATTCAGGTGTGTGTGTGTGTGTGTGTTGGAGGGAGGGGGCATGGGGGGAGCTGAAATCGGGAGCTGGCAGTACTTTCTGGGCAGGTTCTGGTAACAGTATCCTTGGGTTAGCATGAGAGCCCAGAGCTACAGACTGGGTCAATAGAGGCAGCTCTGCACATGGGAAAAGGACAGAAATCCACTAGTGACCTCATCACTCGGCACTTCAGGGTACCACCAAGCTGTACCTCGTATCCACTCCCAGCCTCTGTCCCTTGTATTCTAGACCCAGCGTGAATCAAAATTTACCCTTACCTCTTCATCCTGTTGGCTTGCCCCTTGATCTGACTGGAGAGAAGGAGCCTCATAGAGCCTGCTGTACATGTCTCTGTCTTTATTTCTCTGTTTTTATTTCTCTGCTATCAAGGCAATTGGTACGAATCTTATCCAGACGAACAGAAGTCCTCAGCAGCCACATTTTGCGGGCTGTTGCCATCTCCACATAATGGAATAATTGACAATGAGCTAACGTTTTTTTAGACACACCCCATTACACCAGAAATGCAGTTGGAGAAATTAAAACATTGCTCTAAAATACAAAATAACATCGTAATAATTTATAGCTGAGAACTGCAATCCTAGGGGGAAAGAATATTTCGTTTTTCTTAGAATCGATAATGCATAGGAAATGATAATTGAATAGCTCCCATGATTTCCAGCCTCTCGTTCAACATATCTGGGTTGAAGGATAGTTAGCATCCTTGTATGCAAGATGTCTCAGTAAAGGATTTTTTTTTACCCTAACCATCTTTCTGCTACAGAGCAGATACATTTGGGAAGCCGATGTCCATCTTTTGGGACTCAGGGATGTTGCCTATAGTGTGTATATTTCTCTGTTACACACATGGTGCTCCCTTCCTGGCACTAATCGGAGGAAAGTGGATTATTTCCTGGCCTGGTTTCTGTTGGGGGATTCAACTGCTCTTGCCCATTGGATGTCCTCTGCTATGTGCTTGAGATTCATATTAAGGAGGTGGGCTCCACCCTCTGGCTAGAGAAAGACCTGCAGTCCACCAATTAGGATGGTTGCTATGGTGACTCAGCCTTGTCATTTTCAGGGATTGGGGAAGAATTGCCAGGAAAAGCAGAGAGAGAGAGAGAGAGAGAGAGAGAGAGAGAGAGAGAGAGAGAGAACAGGGCCCCTATGAGGCTGTTTTTTAAAACGGGTGCTCTATTTTGTGTGTGCTAAAAATGTTACTTACAAGGTCCACTTCATAAACAAGCACTCAGCGTGTTTACCAAGGGCTCCCGGTAAAGTTAGATGTTGTGAGAAGGGAAAAGTGCTTTATTCTGGGCTTGGGAAACTCCTCAGACTGTGGCTTAGAAGGGGCTGAAATGTTTAAATTGCTCCAGCTTGTGGAGCAGGAAGGTCAGCTGGCCAGACGCCGTTGTTGAATGAAGAAGTACCAAGGGCTGGTGTACTGTGTGCTGTGCTCACAGCTAAGAGTTCTTCTTTCCACACTGGCTTGAGGTCTATTGGAGATAATAACAGCTAGGAACATGGAGAAAATGATGAGACTTGTGACACCCGAGCCTTGACTTGGCTTCTTGCGAGCCATGTTCAGTTCCGGAATAAAGGAGACTGCTCTAGCGTAGATGGCAAGTTCCGCCTTCAGAGCCGCGTGGTGGACAGACGCTCCCGGCATGTAAATGCTGGAAGAACGGCCTCGTTTCAGAGGACTGGGGAGTCCTGTGCAGGAGAGGCATTGGGGCTGCCTGCTTAGCATACATTTTTTTTTTCAAATAAATCCTGCTAAAATTGAATTGTGCCATTCAGTTAAATCTCATGGCCACAGCTGCGCATAGAGGAAATTACAAACAAGTTTTGAATTGTTTTTAATCCATTAGAATACTAACCGAGCGTAGGCACTTTGCTGGTCCCCAACATGCATTTCCTCTACAAATACAATTTGTGGCATATTTAGTGGCGATGACAATGTACTGTATTCCTGCTGATCAAATGTGTTTTCTAGAGTTCTCAAAGAGGTAAAATTGAAAATACCAGAGGTTTCAAAAAAAATAATGTCTTTTAGGAGTCAGTTGGGGTCTCTCTCTCTGTCTCTCTCTCTCTCTCTGTCTCTCTCTCTCTTTGATGAATATCTGGCTTGAAATGTGCTGTTTCTTTCAGCCACATAATATAATGGTAAACGGCTTTCCCTGACTGCGTTTAGAGCCCAGGGAGAAGGAAGCAGAAGCATTTTGCCTTCTCTGAGGGTTTTCTGTTTATAGACCTGCAAGAGGCAACTTGGACTTGACTATCCATCTCCTTTTAAGAGCCAGGGCTGCTCCTGGACAGAGGTTCTGGACCACCCCTGCCCTTCCCCCAACCTCTCCTTGGGGCCGCTTACACCAATGTCTACTGCCTGCTTTACACTTCCACACTGGGCTGGCTTCTTACTCCCATCAGCTCTGAGCTATCTGGACCTCAGTGAGGTCAGAGGCAACGGGAGCCAGGAGAGAGCTTGACAACGGGAACCAGACAGAAGAGAGCTTGACTAGACAACACTCCTCCCTGTTAAATTCCCAGCCCTGGCCCTGCCTCTACACTCAGGGCATAAAATATGTAGATCAACTTTGGTGGTGTGAAAGTACTTTCAGGTGACTTTATAGGCGCAATTATGGGGAAACGTTACGATAATGGCACAGTAGACGAGGGGAGAAAAAGCAAAACATTAAAATCCCCATTTCTTTATATAGCTCGGCAGCTGCCTCATTTTTGCTTTAAAACTTGGCGTGCTGGAGTTAATGACCTCTACAGAGTGCAACCTGTCACCTAGGGCTTGGCTGATGCCCCGCCCCTGAGATCGCCCAGGGCTACACCCTGGTCACCATCTAGGCATGGCTGACGAGATTTCTCAGGTGCTTCTAATGTGTGTCACCGCTACTGGCTCAAGGCCTGTGAGGGGCTGGAACAGAACCCACTGAGGCTCCTCCTTCCTTCTTAAAGGCTCACTTGCCTTTACCAGAACCTCTGAACTGCCCCAGGGTTTTCTGTGAGCTGGGGTTTCTATGCAGGCCACTGGCATCCCCTGAATGTCACAGACCCCACTGCTCCAGAGTGCACCAACTAAATAAAGCAGCAGCTGATGGGAGCTGTCCTGGAGCTGAACTATGGGGCAGGGCGCAGACTTAGCATTGGCAGGGAGTCTGGGTGACTTCCTGGCCCTCTGTCACGGATGAAGAGTGCTTTGTAATACCCACTTCATAAATTGGTGGCAGAGAAAAGAGGGCACCCCCTGTACCTATAAGGGGGTAAGTGGGGCTCCTTTGAGATCTTACCCTCTCACATCCTGGGAAGGCAAGTCCCAACTTGGCAGACTCTGCCATTAAGGATGGTGAATGGTGGGAAGAACTCCTGTGTCACTTTGTGGTTGGTCTCCCCTTTGCAAAGACCTGTCCCTGGACTCACCTTCCAGGTTTCACAAGCAGGCCAGAGTGGTGGGTCAAGCTGGAGGCAGAGCCTCTGGCCTGTGCGTTTGGTGTATGCTGGGCTCTTCAGCCCTGTGCCAGGCTGTGGAGCAAGGAGTAGACGCGATGATTGCTGTCCTAGCGCTGACATTACAATTGTAAGGAAGGCAGTCGACACAGAGGAAAGACTGGAGAGAGCTGGCAGAGGCCCTTGGACTGTCTCCCCTCACCGCCCACCCTGCACTGGGCATAGAGGTGCTGTCCCATCCACCTTGTGGTTAGCCAGTGGCCCCTCACAGCCTGCCTGCTTATTTGGGCTTTGTTTGCCGAGTGAGAGACAGAAAGGGCTATGACAAGCAGATGGGGCAATCCAGCCCTCAGGGTCCCTGATATCAAGAGAATTGTCACAAGGAATAGGCTGTCCAGATTGAAGAACCAGTTGATCGTGGCTCTGGGGCATGGGGCATGGCTGCTGTAATCTGAATGCATATGAAACAAAACACAGAATGCTAAACCTGTACTCCTGATGAGGCAGGAGAATCTGATTCCAAGTTCAAGGTCAACCCAGACAACTTGGGGAGATCCTGACTCAGAATAAAAAAGGTAAAGAGGTCTAGGGGTTCACAGCTCTGTGGGGGAGTGTTTGCTTAGCATGCACAAGGCCCCGATTTCTGTCTCTCCATTGCAGAGAAAAGCCCCAAACCACAAAGAAGCCCCAAACCTCTAGGTAGACTTTCACAACCTGCTTGTGAAGACAGACAGACAGACAGACACACACACACACACACACACACACAGCCATCCACTGCTACTCTCCCAGTCTCATCCTGGAGCCTGAGTCTGCTTGCTAAGTTTGTCTGAGTCTGTCTGCATCCGTTGGGATCTTGGGATGCAGAGATCCAGGATGTGAGTTGCTGGTCTACCTGGTTATGGGTCTCGGCTCCTTCTCAGCTGGCCATGTCTATCAACTCACTATGGGCCTAGAGCTCCCCATCAAGTGGCCCCACTCATAGGAAGCTCTGCCTGTTTAGTTCCTGAGGCTGTGTCCCTCTCCGCTCCCCAGTTTCTCCAAACAACTCTTCCTCCTTTATGCTTGGGGTCAGCCTTCCTCTGTGTAGAAAGAATAAGCAGTATTTTTCCTGGAATGCTGCAGGTGCTCACTGCCTTCTGCCTATGTTCACAGTGATAGAAAATTCCAGAAAAGGTGGCGTTTCTACCTTACCACAGCTGGTAACCTGGAGGGAAGTGATTGAAATTGCTGGATGGTCCCGGGTCAGCGTCCGCTGCTATCTTTCTATGACTGGGAAAGGCTGAGAGGACTGGGTGACAGTGTAGAGAACGGAATTTGACTGCAGGACTAGAGGTGATGCTGAAGAGCAGCAATGGGACCTGGGGACAGGGGTGGACATGGCAAGAGTCTGGAGACTGAAAACAGGCCCTGGCTGGAGCAGAGAGCCATTTCCTTCTGCAAAGAGACTAAGCCGTTCAGATCCCTGAAGACACTCGGTTCTGCGTTCTGACAGTTTTATTGAAAAGAAAGCAAACAGTGGCATTCCTGACCTGTGCTCACTCTTTTAAAAAGTGTGCCTGGGGGTAGACGGGGCTTCTCAGGATGCTGAGACAGAAGGCTCTCCACCCTCGGGTGAGTTCCTCCTTTGCTTCACTCTCAATCAGCATTTCCCTGTCTACTCTTCTCTTTGCTCCTTTCTAACTCTGGGCCAGTTTCTCATGGGCACCATAGGCACCTGGACCATCTCAGTGCACTGGAGGACATGAACAGTACCCCCCTCCACACACACACTCACACACACACACTCACACTGCCATAGTCCCCTTTCCCAGTTGTGATGACCAAAGCTGGCCCCAGCCACTTACTTGCCCCTTAGAGACTGAACTGGATGCTCTTGAGTTTCCTGCCCGTGGGTCCCCAGTGGACAAGAATGTGGAGGCATCTCTCAGCTTGGAGAATTGAGACTTTGGGCTTCTGGACTACTGACAAGGGGGTGAGGTTTGCATCCCTTCTGAGCTGCATAGCCTGTCGGTGATCCGAGGATGTCCCACTGCAAGGACCCAGTCGGGCTTCCCCCTGCCCAGAAAGCTTGTGTGGGCTTTGTGGATGCTGCGAGGCCTCTTGCTGGCTGCCAGTACTGTTGGAACCACTTCCTGCGGCAGGGAAGGTGTCTCCACAAGTTCCCACAGCTGCTGTTTTCCAGAGCTGGGACCAGCGCGTTTTGAAGGTGGCTTGCAGCCTCCTCTTCGAGGCTTCATTTTCTGTGTCTATCACACATGAAACCATAGTGCTGATGGTGATGAAGCCATTTAACGGCAATCAAACATCCCGGGTCCAGCGTAGCAGCAGAGGTGCCCATCAGCCCCCTTTCATCCACCCACTTTCTTAATTATGCTCGCCTCTCTCAGAGGAGGCAGCCCAGTTCCCGCTTGTGATTTCAGTGTTCTGAGGGTGTCGAGAGCCCTTCCTTTCCTCTGTGGGAAGTTCT
This sequence comes from Neodon shergylaensis, assembly GCA_025134845.1. Taxonomy (NCBI): domain Eukaryota; kingdom Metazoa; phylum Chordata; class Mammalia; order Rodentia; family Cricetidae; genus Neodon; species Neodon shergylaensis. Next base: position 1,527,041 of record JABTXL010000186.1, read on the forward strand.
GCTCCTGCTTGCGGCGGCGGCTTGGCTGCTTCGTTTTAGTGTCTGGGAAGCTGTGGTCTGAAACTGTACATTGTGGGGGTGGAGAGTATGTGTGGTTCTGTTCCAGTCTGCCCCTTCTCTAGGCCCTGGTCACTCTGCCCTGGTTAAGTGCAGGCTCCCTCAGACGCTCTGTGGGGACTCAGTCCCATTCATGACTGAGTATCTTCTCTCTGCCAATATGCTCTTTTCTTATGGGCACTTGGCTTGGGATTTCTGTGTTTCTGTATCTCAAAGATAAACATGACCCTTTCTGGTTTCTTATTATATGTAGGATGGCCACGAGTGCCCCATGGGAGAACTGAGATGTGTGTTCTGGTGTGGCAGTCAGTAGTGAGCACTCGCATGCACACACACACTCACTCACTCACAGTTACCCTTATCCCCCATATCATTGGATGGAATTGCACATCCTGGCTCTCCCTCCTTGATAGTGTGTATTAAACAAAATCTGTCCTTTGGGTCCCTAACCTCAGTAGCTTTTGAAGACCCCAGGTTGATAGAACAAGAGGGGACAAAGGCTAGACTGTTCTTATAGACCCCTCAAGGTTCATTCATTAATCTGTCCTTCACCCAGTAAGGCAAGGAACTATAAGTGTGGCCCAAACACAGGTGACAACGAGAGCCAGTGAGGAGATGGTAGAGATAGACCCCTGGGGCTCTTGACCCTTGGCACTAGGCCTTCCATGGTCAGTGTCACTTCCTGCTACTTGTGTGCCTTTTGTGCATGTCACACTCCAAGCAAGAGTCTACCTCTCTTCTTTGGGTCCTGGTTCGCCTGCTTGGAATGGATGGTGATCACTGACCGCCAGGGCTGGGGTTTTACCATGCGTGGATTGGAGATGTCTCACTTGGGCCTACGGAGTCTGTGTTGGCTGCCTCAGAATAAAGCTGGAAGGCCACAGCATGCAGCCACAAGCCCCCTGTACTCTGACATTCTCCCTTGTCATTGACTAACATGAGGCTATAGTGACAACTGCTTACTTTTGGCTTTAACCATGTAACCTATGAGGATGTACCTGCCATTCCCTCAGTGAAGCTGGCGCATTTCCCAATGAACATTTCTGCTGTGTTTTGCTTTGATGATCCAAATGAACTCCAGAGGACATGGTAGGTGTCTGGACCCTGGGCATACGCTGATCGCCAAGGTTGTTGCTGAGGTGGGTAAGCCTGGAGAACTGGTGGTGGCTGGCTGGATTATGAGCTCTGTGCCTGCAAGATTGGGACGTGAGTCATAGAGCTCTCAGCTGGTTCCTATCTACCCTTCGCTACCTCGTTGACAGCAGTATACAATGACATACCTCAGAACCTACCTAGGGGCTTCCTTGTGCCCCCAGAGATGTGGGAAGCCAGGAGAAGCCTGAGCCTGTATGTACAGGCTGAGGTGTGTCTGGTGCCTGAAGCATTTGCAGTGAGAAGAATTGCTCGGGTGAGAGATGCTTAAGTTCATACTAGGGATAGCCCAGAAAGTCAGCCTCGTTGTTACCTTGTTAAAAGATGGCTCTTTCCTTCAGTGGTACTGTCCCCTGTCATCTGCACTTGGCCATTTCCTTACCCCAGGTCAGCCAACCTAATGTCTCAAAACAGCTGGCCCACACCCTACACATATCTTGTCCTTTATTCAACCCTGCAGAGGCCTAAGACAGGTGTGGCTACAGCTCCTGCCTGAGCTGCTGCCCCTCCCTGTTCAGCCCCTCTTCCCTGTGGCCACAGAACTCACTAGCGTTTGGCTCCTTAGAGAGTCTTGGTTGAACTGAAGAAAGTCTTCTGTTCTGGGCACAGCCAGTCTTTACTCTCAGAGGAGCTCAGGTCTGGCCCCTGCCTGTGAGGGCAAACGCAGGGTCTGTGTTGTGTGGCACAGGGTTCCCAGTGCATCTTTCTGCCCTTCAGCTCTCTGTTCTGTGGGAGATAGGAGGACAGCCATGTCTGCTACTCTCAGGAAGCTCCCGTTTCCAGGCAGCTTAACCCCCAGCACGGGCTTTAGTGTGGAGAGAGAAAATGTTAAAGGTGGAGGGGCTTCCAGGGTGAGCTGGCCTCACAGTCTTGTCTCTGCCACTGAATCTTCTTAGAAACACAGTGTGTGTCTGGTGGGAGGTGATTTCCTGCTAGCCCCTCTCTGAGGCCTCCATTAGACTCAGGGCGAGGCTGTGGATGGGCTGTGCTGACGGCCTGTTAGAAATGTAGATAACAGTGCTTCTGGCCTCTATCTGGAAGCTCCCACAAGTTCCAGAACATCTGATGAAGTGGGGTGATGGGAACTAAGTTCATCGAGGAGCCCAGAAGGGAGAGAAGGGAGTACTTTCTCTATTGTCAGAGACTCCTCTCTCTCTCTCTCTCTCTCTCTCTCTCTCTCTCTCTCTCTCTCTCTCTCTCTCTCT
>JABTXL010000186.1:1529464-1588755 GCA_025134845.1 Neodon shergylaensis
TCTCTCTCTCTCTCTCTCTCTCTCTCTCTCTCTCTCTCTCTCTCTCTGTGTGTGTGTGTGTGTGTGTGTGTATGTGTGTGTGTGTGTGTGTGCACGCCAGAGAAGGGTGGAACATTTCCTGAATATTTCCGTTCACCTTCCAGGCATCCCAGGCAGCATGCCTGGTTCCTACACACCATACCCCAGCTGGTGGATGGCTTCAGAGGGATTGCTCAAGAAACAGAATAAAAGTGGTACAGATGTCGGTTCTAGGGTCTGGGGACTTTGAAAGACCCTGTTAATTTCACTGAATGGCCTCACCTGCCATATCTTTTAGATCTTGAGCTTCAAGTGGGAGGGACCATTAACCCTCCTAGGCCTCTCCTAGTCTCATCACTGACAGCCATGACCCAAGATCTCTCTTCCGAAGGTTAGGAAGGCCCACGCCTCTGTTTTGTCCACCAATTTCTTTATTCATATCAGAAGCCACTGGGTAGCAGGACAACAGAAGGCCCGATTGACCTGAGAACAGATTTTAAAACCCTGTCAATGTCCTCAACTGCTATGAAACGTCCAGGCTGAGCCAGAGAGCAATAGATGTGGCTTGTCTTGTTTCTGCCGTGCATTTGATTATGATGAACACCCAGTGAGCCAGTTTAGAGGAACCACGGAGCCTGGAGCCTGAACCTGGGTGGCTCATTTTAGGGAATATTGGAGCGGTCTTTGGAGGTCTCTAGAGGCTCCTCCCTGTGCTAGTTTTTATCAGATAAAATGCTAAAAGCTCCAAAGGATTCTTAAATGCTGTGTGGCCTCGTGCTAGTGGCCTTCCAGCCAGAAAGATACTTTTACCCTGGTTGAAATTGTTCCTCTCCTGTAGCATTTTGCTACGTGGTGGCATATCCTAAATAAAGTGAAATGGGTTCATTAATTGGTGCTAATTTATGTTTCTCGGCTCCGGTGCTCCAGTGGCTGAAAGAGCCAGGCAGAGTCATCTGTAGCCTGCTGCAGAGCTGTTCTCACCCTTTCTGCCCTTTTCCTCACGGGCTCATTGCTGGGAAGGAGCCGCTGCCTCTGTGTAGGGAGATGAGTAGGAGGCGCCCTCTGGGTCCCACCAATCTTCCCCATCTTTGAGAGTTATAAGTGACTTGGCCTGGGCAAAACTCTCAGCTTCTCTGGGACTGATAATGTGTAGAATTCTAACCTTGGTGAGACGCCTTTGGGTCTGAAACTCCATGTGAAGCTAAGTGTTTGGAAACTCGTGTGATAGACTCTGAAGACAGATGTTGTCCCCTTGGGAACCTCTGAGGGACCCACTGGAACTGGGTCTTAATGGGGGACTTGGCTGCTGGAGCTGGTGTAGATAGTGACCTTGGAGAAGTGTCTGAAGGCCACGACTTGGAGTCCTGAGCTCCCCGGACTAGGAAAAACTCTTAAGAAGTGAATCCACGTACTGAGGCTTTGGAATTGGTGTAGCCGGCAGGCTCAATGCCTCTAGCATTTTTCCTGTTTCGAAACAACTACTGTCCCATTGAGAGGTGGCGTTTCTCTGAGGAGACCACAGTTTCGCCTGAATCCATGCTTTTCCTGAGCATAGCAACATACTTCTCTTGCTTGCCTCCCCCCACCCCGATGTTCCAGAACGGAGCAGGAGCCATTTGTAAAGTCACTCTGAAAGCCTCCGACTCTTTAGTGAGCATCAGGGCATCCACAGGGCTGTCATCACAGCAACGCTGAACAAATCCCAGTCACCGACCTCTCCTCAGGTGGCCATGTGGTTTCTCTGGAATTTAGAAGTAGTCAGGACGCTATGGGAAATGAGAACATGTTGGTGTCAGGTAACCTTGAGCACATGGGAGGGACAATGGCTCTGGAGGACAAATCCAGGACTGGGTGATCCTATGCTGGGCAAAATCATAGTGCAGGTGGAAGGAACCAGCCTCCCCATGCCTTCTCTACTCTTTGCATGCGAAATGTATGTTGTAACTAAACAAACATGAATTAAGCACACAAAAAATCCTGAACTTTCTCATAAAGGACCCTCAAGGTGCCTGTCAGTATTCAACTGTTTTTGGGAAATGTGACTCACGGTTCCCAGTCTCACCTGCGACCAGTTCCACACCGGTTGGGGAAGCTGGATTTGCTTTCTGCAGTGTCCTTACCTGGATTTCTGCCTGGCTTGTTTGTACATGGGAATCTCTGTTAACTGTGCACTGCCACCTTGAAGTCTGAGGACCTATGGGGCAGACTCTCTGAAAATATTAAACTAGTACCCACACTCTGAGGCTGTGTGTCCCTGCTCCTTACTTAACACCAAAGCAGTAGCAAGTACCTCTGCAAGATCCTTCACCAGGAGCTCACAGAGATCATTGGCCTATGGAATACCTGTTGGAAGAATGGCATCTGCCATCTGATGGTGGAATGTGAGGTGGGGTTTGAGGAGAAGTGGATAGGGTCAATGGAGAGGTTCATTTCCCTCTGATGAAGGACAGTAGTGTGGACAAAGACCTTGAGAGAAGGGCAGCTTGGCTAGTGTGGTGTGATGCGGGGCTTGGGGGCCTCTGAGCTCACCTTGCCTAAGCAGAAATCCCTGAGAAGCCCTGGCTCCCCAGGAACACTTACAGTCCCTTCAATTTTTTCTGTGCCCTTCTTTTCTCATTATAAAATAATTGTTAGCGGTAGACGGTGTGGGATGTTCCACAGCACACAAAAGGCTAAGAATCCTCAGTGCTTTTTATGCTTAGAAAAGCCAGAGCCTCTCCACCCCATAGTGTGGTGTGCCAGTGCTGGGTGATGGCTGATTGGCTGTGTCCCCTCTGGTGGGCCATGGGCCATGTGACTCAGCAAGAAACATTGGCACTGGTTAGCTGACAGGTACTTGCAGTTCCTGAGAGAAAGCCTGTTGTAGACAGTCCACCCATTTGCTGCTGCATCTTCCGGAAGGCATTGTTGGGCCTTTTGAAGTCTCAGGACACACTTCACCTCTAATGCCATGTGTTTGGCCAGGGAATACTGTCTGACGACATGGCCATGCGCAAGGCATGTCATGGGTTGAGCCAGCTTCACTGCCTTGGCACTATCTTAATCCCCAGGGAGCCACCCATCCTCACCAGAATCCTTTGTTTTCAGCAAGCACATGTGTTTTAAATTCCTTATTTCAAACAGATGGTACCAGCCACTGTATGTATTTCACTGCAGTGACCCTCCCAGTGGGAGGCCAGACTTACGAATCTACTTTCCACACACGGAGAAGCAGAGGGTCATCGAGAAACACCGTGGTGCCCTTTTACCTCCATGTTCAGAGCTCTCACCTCCAGATCAGGCTATGTAGTGTGAATTGCTTCCTGCCCGCGGAGAGCTGGGTGCTCACTACTCTTGGTCGCTTCAGTGAGCTGTTTGACGCTCTACAAAAGATACCCCATTTTCTTCTATGGTTCTTGGCGCTAGGTGGGCTGTGGAGAATGCCACATCACATCACGTCTCTGTGTTTGGCAGGGAAGAGAGCCAGGCCCACCTGGGATAGGGCTGGCACTAGGGCAGGTGTGCTGTTCAGAAGAAGCCATATTTGGGGCAGGGTAGAGAATGAGGTGGGAGGTGACTAGCTAATTGGGTGGAACAGGCTAGATCCTGACATTGGAAAGATAATGGGGTACCCGTCTGGCTTTTCCGGAAAGTTCTCTGTTGTCCCTTTTTGGGGCTAGTTCAGGGCTAAGGAGACTTTGAAAAGCATTCAAATGTGGAGGCATTAGCCGGGGACCTTGTCTTTTTAAGAGGGAGCTACTTCTGCAGTAGGCTTCTGGAAGTAGCCCCCTTCCACCTGTGTGTTCCCCTGCCAGGCATGGATGGACTCTTGGGCATGTTCTGGCCTCAGAACCCTCACCACTAATAATGCTATGAACGCTGTGTCCTGGGCTGTGGCTCTCCAGGGGGTGATTTTGTCTTGGTAGTGCAATGGGCCAGTAACCCTCAGAATGGACCGGGAGTGCTGCCATAGTGAACCGTGTTGACTTTAGTAAAACTGGGTGGCATCAGGAGAAAGATGTGTCAACATGGGCAGAGATCCTTTACCACTCCACACCTCCCTGACTCCCGGACACCAGGGATTTGAAGGAAGCTGTCTGGCCTAGTGTGACTCCTCTTTCTCAGGGCTTGGCTTTTGGGGGGCCAGGCTTTAGCCCTAGCCTTATCTGCAGTGGCCATGAGCTGTGTGAGAGGGCTTTCCCACTGGCCTCGGGGTCCTCACTATAAGTCAGTATGTTCATCCTGAACCTTCAGTGTAGAGACGACTGTGTATTGTCTCTGGAGCCCTGACACTGGGCCCCTGCCACGTTCATGCTCTTAGTCTCAGTTCCTCTCTCCCAAGCTGCCATTTCTTGCACTCAGAGCCTTAGGTGGTTGGGACTGCCATCCTGTCATTATAGACAAGGAAACTGAGGCTAGAGAGGTAAGTGCCTCTTAGATTCAGCTGGGCCTTAAGTGAGGACTTGGCCAGACATCAGGGCTGCCTCTCTTAGAGACACCTGAGTTCATAGCTCGTAGCCTGAACCGGAAGTGGAAGCTAAGGTGCCCAGGAGAGGGGAGATGGAGCCAACAGTACTGAGAGCAAGAAGATGGGCAACTGGAGGCTGTGCAGTCCCCTGGCCTTCCAGGGGTCAGTGGGTAGGGACTGGGACTCCTAGAGTTCCACATGTCTTGGTGAATCCCAGAACCTATCTCCCGGTTCCTGCCCTGTTAAGCTGTTGCCTCAGCAGTGGCTCTACCATTGTTCTGTGGAAGTTCAGGAACCGTTGCTTCTAGAAATGCTGTTGTTTCTGGTGATTATAGCCTTAGGACTTCAATGGAAAGCATCATGGAAACCCAGCCCTGGATTACAGTGGTACATTCTAGAGTGAAGACTGCAAGACCTGGGAATCTGCAGAGATACAGTTCCAGAGATACAGACTGACTGTCCCCACGAGTGTTCCTTGTAAAGTGAGGCAGGAAGACCCCTACTCCTGGAAGCTAGCCTGGACTCCCACCTCATCACTAAGTCCTCTGGCTGCAGAAGCAGCTAGAGAAGAGCTGGTAATGCTGAGAGATGTCAGACTGTGTGTGGCTAGAGATTGGCAGCCGTCCTTCCAACATCCAAAGCACTTAAGCTCCAAGAAAGTATTCAAAGTATTGACCATACTACCTCCTCCCTCCTCCTCTGGTGTGGTGCTCCCAGGAGTTTCTGGCCTTTGTCAATGTTTTATGTTAAAGAGAAGTCTGTCTGGTGATACCAAGTAGTGTCCAGCTTGGCCCAAACCAGGACTGTTGTGTGGCCGTATGTGTTGGCAAGTCCTAACCTGGATGACCCTAGGGCTTGTAGTATATGTTGTCACTAAACTACAACCTACCACTCACCTACACCTCAGCCCTTGGTGCTCACACACCAGCATCTGGGTCCCTCCGCCAGGCAGAAAGTCCAGCCTAACCTGGCACACCACAGGTCCGCCTTTGGTGGCCCGACTTGGTTTGTCTCCTGGCACATGACATTGGGAAAACCTCCACTTCCCAGGAAGGAATGTGCAACAGCCACTGTCACCTCTTTTCCCCACTTCTTGTCTTCCCCACTGGTGCCTGAATTGAGGCCACCATGTTAGTTTTGCATTGCGGTGACAAAAGGCAGGACAATATACTTTAAGGAGACATTCATTTCAGCGCATGGCTTCAATGATCTCAGGCCCATGACCTTTGTCCCTCGAGGCAGAGCCATATATGTCATAGCCAGAAGTGTGTCAGAAGCTTCCTATGTCGTGGAGGACAGGAAGCAGAGAGACAGAGGAAGAGATGAGGGATCAGGTGTAATCTTCACAGGCATATTCCTGGTGACCTACTTCCTTAATCACCCAAAAATTCCATCTTGTAATGACCCCATCTCAGAAACGATCCACTGATTAACCCAGTCACCTCAGGATCCAACCACTTCCCAAAGCCCAACATCTGGTTACTATGCCCCCAGCACACCAGCCTGTGGGGACATTGAATATTTTAACCTCAGCATGCACCCCCACATCCCCAGCCTGAATACTATATTACAGGGTGTGACTTCTCACAGAGCAGAGGGGGAAATTTATGAGAGCAAGGTTGACAGCCTTCAATCAACACCGTATTCCCAAGCTGCAATGTGTCTCTTCATTCCTATTTTACAGCCACCCCTTCTTTGGTTCCATCAGGCAAGCCTTGTAGACAGGCTCAGAAACTGTGGCAAAGCACTTACACCTTGCCATGGCGAAGAAAGGAAACTTTATTTGTGCTTCAATTGCTGTTATGAGGAGGCTCTGCCTGCCTCAGGGAGCCAGGGACAGCCTAAGAGTTGGGGCCTGGCATGTGTGTGGTACATCTCCCCTGTTCAGGTAAACTCAGGTCTCTATAGCTAAGGGGCACCTGACAGTTACAGGTATTGAATGGTCTCGGAGAGAGAGAGAGCAGCACTCATGAGCATCCCTACATTGGTGGCCAAGCCCTGGATCCCAGGACACAGAGAAGCTGGGAGGGCTTCAGGGAGGTGATGCCTAGGAAGGAAGCCAGAACTCGGGCTGTGATTTGGAGAAAGTGGCCTCCACAAACTGTATGTCCTGTGTCTCTGTGTTTGTGAAGCCCATCTGCAGATCATCTGGCAGAGCCAAGCAGCAAGGTGACGGGAGCCTGTCAAGGTGCCCCGTGGGAGGGCTGCCTCGCTGGGGGTGATGTATGTTGAGGAATCCCTATCCCTCTTGTGTCTTGGCCACACTACAGTATAGAATAATGTCCTTCACTGTGCTTACAGACAAGCAGTCATTTCCAGGAGACTTTTAAGTAGAATTAAAGGCTAATAAAATCTGAAACTAAGAGTCCCTGGGTGCAGACTGGCAGGGAGACCAGAAGGTAGGCCAGGGGCCAGCCTGTGCTCACTCTTGCTGCAGGGCCGGTGCAGCATGTCTCAGCAAGCACTGTCTCCTAACATGGTGCTATCCTTACACAGGGGACTTCTGAGAGAGGGAGGAGTTTAGGGCCTGGGTCTCCTCAGGGCCAGCATCCACCTAGCAACATGCTTGCAGAGTGAGGCTATGTCCCGTTGGTTCAGGTTGTATTTTCAGTGACAGGGATGGCTTTGCTTCTGGGCAGCATCCAATGCCAGCTATAGGAATTGGGAAATTGTGGGATCGAGAGGGTGTAACACACTCGTTCCTCCTTCAGCATGGCCACTGTGAACTTCGTGAGACTCTGGTTCACTCTGGTGCAGGCTGCATCCCTGAGTTAGTATGACTCGTGTCTGCTGTGTGCCCTGGTAGCCCAGCCTTGGGTCGGGTGCACAAAGAGTGACCCATGTATTGCTTGTTCCCTGGAGGCTCCCATATGCTCTGAATTTGGCCCTTCAGTAACGCTGATGACTTTTAGAGAACTCTGGGCTGTCTCATTTGTTGGGAGCAGAGTGCCTGCAAAGATGAAGCTGGAGCTGTCTATTGGGAATCAGTACAACGACCTCAGCTTGGGTGAGATTTCTCAGTTGCCTAAGAGGACAAGGAGAAAAGAGAAGGACTGGGCTCCTTTCCGGTTCTTAGAGCCTTTCATGCATTTCTGTGAGACGGTCCCGTGTGTGTGTTTTCTCTTTGTCTCTCTAGGATGCTCACTCCCTATCCTGAGGCCAGTTGCTGTGTGGTACAGTGGGAGGAGGCAGGGCATGGCAATCTAGTGCTGGCTCACTAACTGCCCCCATCCCCCTGTGCAAATGGACGAAATGCGCACATGCTCCCCCGAAATTCCACACTGAGAAATTTTCATCTCAATTAATGTAACAGTAAGTTTCTGCAGGCTGAGGCAGTGGGCACTGGAAAATGAAATGACACCTTCTTGGCACCTCACGTTGGTGAGTAGGCCAACTGATTATTTTTATATTACAATCCCCAGGCGTTGTCAAATTGATTAATAAATTCGCCAAAGAGCCGTAACTCTTAATAAATTTAATTTTGGTATTGGGGGGTGACTTTGTTATGACCTTTGAGTCTTGACACCCTGTGTGGGCGTCAGCATGGGTTTCCTGTCCTGTGGACTGGCCATAGGCTTTCCTCCAGACTTGCCTAAATGCAGGGAGATTTTCCATTAGCTGTGTTTCAGTAGACATGGTCTTAGGTGTCCTGAGGTGACATGGGGTGTCCTTTGCAGTTTTCTTTGATAGCTGCTGTGTTGAGTTCTTTGGTAGGCAAAGCAGAAAAGGGAAGCCCACTGGTCACATGACTTTGCAATTTTGTCCACATGCAATGGTATTTGCATGACTTGAAGTGTCCCAGAGTATTAAAGTCACAGTCCCAGGACTGTCATTTTGGGCTGACCCTTTTGTGCCACTCAGTAGCTCATGTCTAATCTCAAAACTGCAAGGCTTCTGCTTTCATTGCCATTTTGACGATAAAACCATCATGGCCCAATTTTGGGTGAACCACAGACCTCCCTTCCAGGCCAAACTCAGTGACCTTTCTGCAGAATTAGGTGGCCATCATGCAACTGTGACATCAGGCAGGTCCCAGCAAGGGCCAGTAACTTTAGAACCCTGTCCCAAGTCTTTGTTGCCCTGCCCTCTTGGCCACGCCCACTCAGCCAATCACCTGGACTCTCAGCCCACGGTTCCTCACTCCTTCTACCTGTCCCATCCTCCCTCTGGCTCACCTCCGTTCCACCCTGGTTTTCCTTTCCCCCTGGACTCTCTCAAGGTCACTGCTGACCTTTCAATAGCCAATTCCAAGGTCTCTCTGTAGGTCCTCACCCCTTCCAGGCCTAGGGCTTGCTTCTCTTACTGTGTCCCTGAACCAGGCCAGTACTCCATGGATGCATACCCATGGCACTTCCTGAATGTCCTACCAGCAGCAACTGAGACCGCCTTGCCTTCTGATTTTGTGGGAGCTTCTTCCCTGGAGGACTGGGAGTTTGACCTTGGAACCAGCACAGAAACAGGATACTCTGCTGCAAGCCCCTCAGGCGTCTCTGTGGATGACAGAAGGTGTAGGGCAGTGGTCATGTAAATCACAGTAGAGAAGAGGACATCTGGAGCCACACTTCTGACAGAAATTGTCATTTCAACCCAATGGGTGACTTTGTGGGCTCCCTACCTGAACTCCAACCAGGGCCATCTGATCATCCCTCTGTCTTTGTGGACAGGTGTTCCTCCTCCACGCGGGCTCAGCATACAGGATCCACCCTGCCAGGTCAGAGGGAAACTGAGTTGGCTATCCTCTGGGCCTCTATTTACCTCGTGCCATTGCCCAGCAGCACCGCCACCCAGCCACCCCCAGCCTTGACTTCTTATCGGTCAGGAGAAAGAAACGCAGTGACATAGGGTTTCCCAGTCCGCCTTCTGATTGGCCCCACAATGTTCCTGCCGTTAACTTTATGGCACACTACCCAAGGCCTAATTAAACCAGATGGCGGTGAAACCCGAGTAGAAGCACAGAGCCACTTTTACATTTAAGTTGATCAAAATTACTCAGAATGGCATATGCTGGTGGAGATTGAGAATTTTTTAACTACATATTAACGGCCTTGCTTAATACTCTCCTGCAGAGCTCAGTATAGCCAGGGCCCATGGCACCACGCACTTCACATTGTCCCATCCCTGTCACCCAGCCGCGTGGTCGTGGTGTAATTTAAGCGAGTGGGATATTCTCCACAGACATCCTCAGAGCATCCTGGAACATGACTGCTGAGTGAATGGGAACATGCGCCCCTCCAACTCCTGTCAGTGCTGGGGATGCCACCAAAAAGGTCATATTCCTGATGATGGGACACTGTGACTTTGCGGAGTGAAGCCCACTGACTTGAAGCCTTTGCAGTGCTTTGTTGAGGTCAGGGGCTGGGGACTGCGACTGTGCTGAAGCTCATGGTGTCTCCCGTGTCAGATGGAGGACTTCCTGGGCCCATGTTGGAATTTACCTTCTAGGTAGAGTTTGTCTCCCAGCCTTGGGAAGTGTGGTTGCCTGTCTATGCCTGGTCAAACCAGAAGATAGCCCCCACCCCCGACACTTACAGAGAGATCCCACTGCTCCTCTAACCTCACTGGGTTGGGTTTATTTGAGATGAATTTCTCCTAGTGCAACTCACTACGGCCACATGTTTTCTAGAGGCATTTGGTCTAGATATTCCCTGTGTGACCATGACAAGTCCTCAAATGTCCTCCTTACCCCCCCCCAAAGAAAACTGTGCTGTGAGATGGTCACCCCTCTGTCCCTCTGCCCTAGAAACCCCAGGGGTTGCAAGTGTTATGAGAGAGACCCCCCTAGATCTGGCATGTGGGACTCTACCAAATGCCCCCCATCTATAGCTGGGAAACTAGCTAGTCTCTGACTGGTATGTGTCTATATGGGTGGGGCTAGGGGTTACTCTACTCTCAGGCAAGGGGCTCCCAAGGTGGCCTCATCTTCCAGACCTGCAGTTCTTTCCAAGATAGGCTTTTAGGCTGGTTGACAGGTGTCTGTATCCGTGTTGTTTATACCAGTAGGTGCCCAGGAGAGGCAGGAACTTTAGATCTCAGGCTGCAGGGAGGTGTGCTATGGTATGCTGCCTGTAGTGGGTGTTAATGGAAGCAGCTTATTCAACTCCTTCCAGGCCCTCTGCTCTGCCCTTCCCCCTCCCAGACTTCTGAGCCCTCTGAGACCCATAGCATGAATCTGGATCTGAGAGGATGTCCCAGAAGCCAACTCAGGCTGGGCCCAGGCCTAGAGCATGCTCAGTGCTGACTAGGAAGCTTGTGTCTGCTCTCTCCAGCACACACACACAGACAAAGACACACACACACACACACCTGGGACCACTGGCTTGGTGCTCTGAGCTATCACAGGTTTTGAACTGTGTCCCAGGAAGGCTAGCCTATACTCAGGGAGCTTCAGAACATAGTCCAATTTATGCTGTCTTGTCTTGCTGCTGACTCCCTGTCCCCATGTCCAGAGTCTACGGTGAAGCCAAGATGGTTATTTCCAGGGCCAGACTCTCTGCTTGGGTGCCCGAGAGGCCTACTGTCTCCCCTATCCCTTCCTTCTGTGTGTTCCTCCCCCTGCTGTCCTCCTGGGCAAGCGAGATGGGGGTGAATGCTGGCAAAGGCCTGCCCTGTTTTCCAGTCCAGTGACACTGGCATGTGACAGTACGGGGCAGTCCCATGAAAAGCCCCTTTGTCTCCTCTCACTAATTAAGAAATAGCAGCAGGCCTCAAGGGAGCCGGGCCCTGAGTCCTCTCTGGATGCCAGCTCTGGTCCTAGGGCTAAGCAGCGCAACCAGTTATAGACTTCACGGAAGACCCCAGCTCCAGCTCACACCCTCTTGATGTTTAGTGCATCCTGGGTAGATCTATAAGATATTTTGATTCTTCGGGGGGAGGGGGAGTCATGGAATGAAATAATGCAGTAGCCTCTGGGCCTCACTGTGATGAGACAGAGAGCTAGGTAGAAGAGCTGTCAGCATTGGACCCAGTACCTGTGGATGCTTAGCCACAACTCCCCCCATTTGGCGAGTCATCCCTCAGAGAATGGGGTATGGTGTCTTCAAGTCTTCTCTTGTGTATCACATTCTACATACAGCCTTGAGAAGAAGCCATGACTCACAGTGGACCTCATATGTTCCCCCATGGCTGGATACACCCCCCAACCTGTATCACAGACATAGCTGTCTCTCCTAGAGCTGGGCTTGGGCTTGGTGGAGCTCCTGATGGAAAACTAGGTCCTCCAATAGAAAAGGAACTTCTCAGGGACATGATGACATTAAGCAGGCCTCTGGCCTCTGGTTGAGTTTCCCACACTTGGAGGGAGACAGCCATGCTGGGACAGACAGATGTTGTTTGTCTCCCACTCTTCACCCTCCAGAAATCTGGGCACACCCACTAGTAGGACAGACAGGAGAGCAGACCTTTCTCAGTGTGACAGGGTGCTGGTTCCCACCAACACATATCCCTGCAGAGGGAGGACCTGTGGTCCACAGGGCAGGCCAACCACTCTACCAGCTCCTCCTGGAGCCTGTGCCGGCAGCAGCCTCCAGTAGCTGACCCCAAGCAGGGAGCCATAGGGAAGTTTAAATTTGAAAATTAACATGGAATCAAAAGAGACAGAGTAATTTTTCATTCTGCTTGAGAGGTTATTTGCTTTCTCAACCGATGCTTAGTATACTGATACATGATGTCAAAAGGTAAATGATTTTAAACCAGATTCAATTTAAATTTCATTACATATTTGTAAGAGATAGGGGCTCCAAGAATCCCTCGCCTTCTCCTTGAGCATCTTTCAGTTTTAATAACTCCGGTGCCTAATACCCTAATCTATTTATTACACAACCATGAAGAGGGGCCCGCTCCTAGAGAGCTAACTTCACATGCCTCTGAGAAGGCCTTGTCTCTGAGGTGACCCCAGTACTGGGGGTCAGGGGAACTCTCCTGCGAGCGAGCCCATCACCTCACTGGTCATTGCAATGCACGTATCACTCCAGGTGAATAGGGAGACATCTTCCACGACAGCAGACTCGGGTGTGATGCCTTCACCAAAGCAGACTGGAGCTTGTGAGATGGCTCAGTGGAAAGAGTGTGCCTCTGAGCCTGGCGACCCGAGTTCAGTCCCTGGATCCCACATAACAGAGGGAAAGACTTTAGTGTGTTAAACTTTGAACTTTGTGTGTGCCGTGGCTTGTGCACTCACACAGAACACTTAATAATGACACAAAAGATCAAAACATGTAAATTAAAACAAATAAAGCGGAAAGTTTGGAGCATGGTGCCCCGTGCCCTGCTATGGCAGGGACCAAGAGAGGACATTGAGAAAGGCTCCTGTGATGGCTCACAGCATGGGGCAAGATGGAGAGCTGAGAAGCTGTGTTTGAGATGACGGCTGTGAAAGAGCATCTTTAGGGGCAGAGTAGGAGACTGTCTGACTTGGCCGTGGAGGGATGAGCAAGCTGATGGTAGGTGGACGTTAGAGAGGGCACCTGAGGATCAGAGACAAGCAGGGAGCCTGGGAGAGGTCAAGGGTGGATTTCAAGCAGGTAGTTTTCCCTCCTATTTCCAGAATGTGCCAATACACTTCCTGTTGCTCCTGTCGTTAGGTCTGGAGATATTCCACCACCGAGACCCAGTATTCTTTTCAGACTGTGGCATCTAACTATCCCTCTGGCTGGGAGTGGGAAGGACCTAGAACTAGGCCTGGGTTGAGACAGTGGAGTGCCATTCCCCAGAAATGTTTGTCTGTGTGGAGCTACATGCATGAGTGCATGGGTGGAATTTTCTTTTGAAATTTATTGCTGGGTGCGTCTTCCCAGTCGAGCCCCAAGAGTGCAGGATCCAGGCACAGAAGAGCTACAGAGTTTCCTCTGCCTTCTTCCCTGCTCCTGCCTCTGGTTTTACTTTCCCAGCAGGGTGCTGCTTTTACAGGCACATCTGGGCACTTTTAACAAACAAAGCCGGCACCCTCAGGGAGTCCTTCTCTCTGATTCTGGGCTTAGTTTCTTCCTCAAAGAGTGAGGAAAGGAAGGTTCCAGATCACAGCCCGGAGACCCTTGGGTTCGGTAGGCGCACTCTTGCCAGGCCTAGAGCAGGCTTCTTCTCTGACTTTTAGCTCTCCTTTATGCCTGCCTCCTCTCCTTCTCTCCTGCTCCCCGCAATGTTGATGATCTTGTTTGTTCCCGGTGCCACACGGAAAAAGCACAAGATAATCACCCCGACATTAGTCATCATTAAGCTGGTGATAAAAACAACACACAACAACAACAAAAAAAATCTTAAGCGCTCTTTCCAGGATGGGCGTTGTGTCTGCAATGAATGGTGTTTGTTATGACTGTGGGTTTGAGGTATCCATCACGGCCAGAGGCACCCAGACGAAGGAGGCGTGCTGCAAACAGACCTATCTATTAGGTGCTCAGCATGACTATGTGGGGCTCAGTAGCCACATGTATTGGCCCAGCTGTTGGGTTTGTTGTTACAACATTATATTTGTTGAGGGGGTGGGGAGAAGCTAGGCTGGGCTCTGTTGAGGCAGAGTCGCCTTGAAGCTCTTCCTGGACGACTCCTGGGCAGGGTTGTACTCGGCTAGACCCTCTTTGTGCCAGTTCAAGGCTCTCGGATGAGCTTTTAAGTTAGTCCTGGTTACCTGCCTCTCCAGGAGCAGGAGGGAACCATGGCATAGGAAGCTGAATGCCTTAATTTCTCTTATTTCTGAAGCCCTAGGGCTCCTGAAACAAGGTTCTGCATTCACCCAGGAGCCTCCTTTCAGGAACACCACACACCTTAGGTGTTGACTCGGTTTACCCCTGACTTTGCCCACTGTCCAAGGATCCAAGAGACAGCATACGGACTGTCCACACTTTTTGCTATTCCTATCGTACTACCAAGGAGATTTGGAGGGACCTGTCCCCAGTAGCTGAAAACAAACCAGGGTTACAAGCAAGGCCCAGCAGAGCATGTATGAAAGTCCATGTGTGGGAAGATGGACGGGCTAAGGCTTGGCACTGCCTTTGATGATAGCCCTGGCTACGGGGTACTGGGCCTGCAGCTCCCCAGCCCACGCACCTTCCCCACCTGCTCCTCTCAGCCAGGCAGCCTTTGATGTGTGTGAGGCTGAGTGAATGGGAAGATGAAGAGATGCCGTGTGAGCCGTTTTCATTGTCACTGTGTTATTTTGGTCCACACTGGCTGCTTTTCCTGGAATCTCACTATGCCCCTCTGTGTCGCCTGCCTCCCTCTCCCAGCAGATAGCCTGGCTAGTTCTGGCACTGATATGTGGACATTCATCCTTGCAGCAGTACTGTTTCAAAGACTTGTGTGGGTACAGCATCTTGGGGGTGATGGGGGTCGTGCTGGATGGGCCTTCTGTCATTTTGAGTGGAGAGGAAGCTCATTTGTAAACACAGTCCTCTGGGGTTCTGTGGGTCCATAGGAAGTTGATAAAGATGTCCCTGCCCCGTGTCCCTGGACCACGATGACATTATCTCAGCATCCTCTGCCATCTGGAAGCCTGTACCATACTCTCTGGACATCTGAGGATTAAAACATGATGTCTTCTGCTTCCATGGAGCTCTTGAGACTTCATCTTATGAGTATCAACTCTAGAAGCTAGCTGGAACACTTGTCTCTATCCCCGTATCACATACTCTTGCTTCCATTCTCCCCAGGGTCAAACAATGGACACAGGAAGTAGTTTTTCTCTTGGACCCTTAGGCAGTGGGCAAAGACAGGGATAGCTGAGTCAAGAACTAAGGTTTGTGGTGTTCCTGGACAAAGGCTCCTGGGTGAACACAGAACCTTGTTCTAGGAGCCCCAGGGCTTCAGGAGTAAGAGAAATTAAGGCATTCAGCTTCCTATGCCAGGCCTCCCTCCTACTCATGTTGGTATTAAGTCTATAAGGGGATCTAGCTCTGGCCCATAAACCACCCAAACAAGATGAGTCTCTGACTTATTCCCAGGTTCGGGGAGTCTTAGAGCATGTCTCTGCTATGGTGACCCCAGCACCCTTACCTAGGAGGGTAAGTGGGCTGCACACCTATGAACCACACCAGGGGCCAAGCCTCTGTGTGCCTATTTCCTGAAGACTCTGGATTTCTTTGGGAGAGAAGGGTGGAGGCAAAGAAAGAGGAGGAGGAGGAGGAGAAAGAAAGGCGGTGTGTATACACCGTCAGGTAGATGCAGGAGTTCATGTCTCTCAGGGGTCTTCTAGATTCATTGTACCCCACCTGAGCCAGGTTGGAGTTTAGAAAGAACAGAGGGAAAGAGAAAGGCCCTGCTAGCAGGGACCAGGCACCTGCTTTCCTGGAGTGTTAAGGCCGAGGAAGGTCTCTGCCCTACCTTGCCCTCCAGGGTCTACAGAGCTTCTCATTCACCCCGGACTCCCTGCAGCTGAAGAAGGACCCTGCCCCACCTCTTTGTCTAGCAGTCACATGACTTCTAGCATGCATCAGGCCTCCTGCATATTCCCTTGACTTGATTCCTTCTCAGCACTGTGGGAGGTAGGGTAGGTGTGCCTGCTTCACTCTGGGGCTTGGGATGTCTTGGGTGGGAGCACGAAGGGTCATAGATAGACCAGGTTTGTCCTGGCCTAAGCTGTCACCTAGCTCCAAGCGGGTACTTACTCACTTTTAGTGAGACTTGTGGATAAATGCCTACTCTTCGTAGACATGGTTAGATATGCTGTACTTACAACAGTCACCTCTGCTTGGGAGCAGGTCTTTTCTTTTGCTTGCTTTTCATTTTGCTTTGGGTCCCATGTCCCACTGTGACAGTTGGAGGAACATTTGGAAAATAACCTTCCTATGGATTCACTGTGACATTTCCACAAATGTCGGTGTCAGGATGGAGCCCATGGATCATTTGGTTGAATGAGGTCAGAGTACAAGAGTGCCTGCCATAGGGTCTCAGAGAGACTTATTGGATCAGGAAGGACCTCAATCCATAGGGAGCTATGTTGTCAGAGGCCCTTTGTCCCCATTTTTGACCCAAAAGGAAAAATGTGTGTGCTGAGAGGCTCAGACTTTGAACACCAGAATGTGGGCTCATGTGGTCCTTATATGGTCGCCAGGAAAAGCCCTGGCAGCATTTCTTTCTCCTCAGGATCCATCTGAGAGCCAGGGAAACATCTTTTCATAGGTAAGCAGCCTTTCCACCTTCCTGTCCTCTCAATCAGTATCTTCATCATTATGCTAATTATCAAATTATCATCACTGTCATTGTCAAAATATCATCATGGTCATTGCCATCATCATTACTATCGTCATTTTCATCTTCATCATCAGCACCCTCATAGCCATCAGCTTTGTTGTCATCTCCAACATCCTCTTCATTGCTATCTTTATCATCATCACTGTCACTGTCTTCATCATTATGACCATCATCATCATCATTATAGCCAACATCTTCATCACCATATGCTCATGGCTTCCTTGCCATCACCATCATCGGTTTCATCACAACCATCATCTTCTCTGCCACCATGTTTTGCTGCCATCACCATGACCTTCATTATGGTCACCTTCATCGTCTTCTTTGACGTTTTCTTTATGTTGTCACCATCTTCTGTGCTTTCATCTATCTGTGATCCTCACTCTCATTCACTGCCACCATCATCATCACCTTCGTCATCTTCATCACATCATCCTATTCGTCATCACTGTGGTTTCCATCATAACCTTCCTTGTCACTGCCGTGTTTTGCTTCACTGCCATCACCATCATCTTCTTAATTTCCTCCCAGCCATAATTATCCCCGTCAAGACCAACATCTTCACTGTCTTCATCACTGTCATCTTCATTAACCATCCTCTAAACACCTAGAGTCTTCTCTTACAAGATCCAGGGGGAGTTCAGATTTAGTCCCGTCCCTCCTCTAAAAGCCTCTGCTCAAGGTTCTTCTCACCCAGCTCTTTTCAAGCAGAGAGCCATGAAACTTTGCCACTGTCAACCCAGCTCTGTAGGATGGGTCCTTTTTGCAGTAACAGAAAGGAATTCCTCAAATTCTTTTAGGACCCTGTGAGCAAGGCACAGATTACCCCAACATCCAAATAGTCCCTTCATTTTTCCCTTTGCAGTCAAGTCCCATGCCAGGCCCTGGTGGCCACTAGTTTTGTCTGAATAGATGTTGTATCTAGAGGGCTCATTTCTGGAGCTTCGATTCTGCTTCTCTCACTCAACCTGGCATATCTGAGGTTTACTGGGTGTTTCCTGAGCCCACCTCTCTTCCTTTCTCAGGCTGATGCAGATATATATTCATTATCTATTCCACAATTCCACTATCAGAAGACATCGGTGCTGCTTCTAGTTTGGGTTGGTGATGAGTAAAGCTGCTGTAAACACTTGTGTATGTGTCTTAGCGAGAACGTAAGCTTCCATGTCTCCAGGGATTGTATTTTGTGTCTCTGTGAAATTGACAGCCCAGTGCAGAGTCGCAAGGTGCTCTGGCGGTGGTGGGGATCAGTCTCTTGCTGAAATTTTCATTCAGACCTGTGTGGAAACTGGGGAAGGTGTGACTGTAATTCCCACGGTGGCTGGTGAACCTCCCGTGTCACCAGGTCCTCAGGGACGCAGCTGCCGCCACTGATAGCAGCGCTGGTGAGAGACTAGGTTTCCACTTATTAGAATCTGCATATCTGTTCACACTAATGGCGATGTTAGGAGAACTCGAGCTGGCTGGAAAAGTTTTCCTGTGGTGACCCGGGCCACACCATGGTTTGTAGGAGCACCTACCCACGGAAGCCTGAGGAGAATAAGGTTACAGGCTCAGCTGGAGGTCAGTCTGTTGTTGATGTAGAAAGTCCCTGACACCAGGCTGTGTCTGTCCTTTGGGCACTGTAGGGTCTGTTTTCAGGGAGGGACAGACTTCGTTTTTGCAGAGTGACTAGTGGGATCATTGTTCTGAAATGAGCAGGTACACACCAGACAACTCAGAGGTAACCCCATGCAGAGCTAGATTCTACTTGGCCTCAGGGTCTCTTGTGATGTCCTCTTGGATGTCCCCTGTGGACAGTTTACAGGTGGCCCTGTGGAGATTAGACTCCACCCAGTTTCAGGGTTTCCCGTGATGCCAGGTTAGCTCTCTGCCCTAGAGACATTTCTCTAGCACTTCCCAGGCCAAAAGAACTAGAACCTTGACCTCTAACCCTTGGAATATTCCGTCTGGGGGAAGCAACGAGGTCAGGGCAAGAAGTTAAAGTACTGGGGTGCCGCCTCTCTGGCTGTGCTCCTGACCCCCACAACTTCCTATCCCAAAACAATGCTAGCCTCCTTCATCTCCCTCCTCCTCCCCCTTTCTCTCCTGCCTCTGGGCTTCTTGTCCCCCATTTCTCTGCCCACAGGTGACTTGTCCTGACTGATCTTACCCTGAGGTCAGCAACCCTGACACTCATTGCTGTCTCCTTCCCAGGAGTCTGACTCTGTCAACAGCCTTCTCCTGTGTGGACTGTCTGCTAACATCCTCCATCAGCTAAGTTGCTCTGTTGAGAGGCAGCGAGTATCCATGAGCTTTGTAGATCCATGTTCTCTGTTGCAGCTACTCACCCCTGCTGTATAGTGAGAATGTGACCCCAGATGGTACAACAGCCAGTGAGCTGGGCTGCCAAGCGGGGTTGTCACAGGCTCACACTGTGACCTTATTCAAGAACACATATGGTCACACGCCATATGTACGGATCTGACCTTATGATGGTATGAAAGTGACACACGTTCAGTACCGATTGTACTTGTGACTTGAATTCTGCTTCTTCCTGGCTAGTGGCACATGACGCTTATAGTACTCTTTCTGTGCAGTAGGCAGTGGCTGGAGCCTCAAATCTCATTCAGCAATTCGTTCTAGAGGCTTCTACCTGCTTTGGGAAGCACAACTCCACAACTTGTAGCACAGCCCAGGCCCAAGCCAGTCCTCAGCATCTATCATTATAGAAGGGTTGAGGATGGTCAGTCAGACTCTCGGGCTCTGGACCAGCCCTGGCAACTCCTGCAACTGAGAGCCACCTGTATTCATGGCCATTGAGTGACAGATGGTGGAATGTAGCTCTTGAGCCTGGGGCAGTGGCCCTGTGTGGGACCTCCTGCATCTGCTGTAGCAGGGAACTTTACAATGCCCAGCCCCAGCACATGGACTATCCAGTAGTCCCAGAGGAGATGTCTGCCTGTTGCTTCCTGGGCTGAAATAAAGGGCTCCTTCTCTCTGAACAACCGTAAGTGACTTTTCCAGAGCCTGTGCTCCTGGGCTTCTTACTCATCTCTAAAGCCAAGAGAATGGCTTTTCCCTGTCTCTCTCCCTTCCCCTCACATCTTTGCTTCTGAAGCTATTCACACTGTTTTCATTTGTTTGTTTGTTTGTTGTTTTGCTCTGCTCTGGTGGGCAAGGTCCCTAGCCACCTCATCCTTCTATAGAAGCTGGTTCAGCTGTGGGCGGGGACAGTTCTCAGTCCCAAGAGCAGGCACTGCTGCATCTCTGGGGAGTCTCTTTTCTGAAACTTGCTGTGTCTTGGAGCTCAGCAGCTTCTGCCTTCTGAGGATTCTGGGAGAGTGTGGGACAACACAAGGGAGTGCAGGTGTGGTGAGGAACTGTGAGGACTCTGTGTGCCCAACAAGGTCTCTCTGTCTGTCCCTCAGTGACTATTCTCATCACCCTCCAGGGAGGGCCCATCTGCCCTGCAAGGCCCCAGGCTCTATCCTGGTGGCATTTCAGGAGGTCCTCAAGATAGTTGATTGGTGATCCTTCTTTCCATATCTTGGTTTGGGCAGTTTTCCAAGGGCCCTTGAACCCAGTTGTGACCGCTATCCAGAGGAGAGGGCACGGCTGCTGATGCCTTCCCCAGTGACACTACAGGCCTGTGCTAGGTAAGCCACCACCTTGGGGGGACTCTTTTACCAGCATGGGGGTGGCCCTTTTGCCACCTCCTTGGTCTCCAGGTAAGGCTTCCTCTTGTACCTATGGTGGTAGTAAGGAATTCTGGTTGTAGCATAGGGTGTGCAAACCTGTCAATGTGAGCATGTGTGTATGTGTATGTGTGTATGTCTGTGTGTGCATGATATGTGTGTGCATACCTGTCAATGTGAGCATGTGTGTTTGTGTACATGTGTATATCTTGTGTGCATGATGTATGTGCATACCTGTCAGTGTGAGCATGTGTGTATGTGTACATGTGTATATCTGTGTGTGCATTCATGTTCCTGGTAATCATTGGGAGGATAAGGGCACCAGGAGGGTATAGTGGCAGCCATGGAGAACATGGATTCCCGTTCCTGGTAGTGGTTGGGAGGACAAGGGCATTAGGAGGTCATAGCTGCTGCCATGGAAGACACAAACTTAGTGCTGGCCATGCAAATTTGATGAACTTCTGCTCCCTCTGTGTCCAGTTATAGTTCTTGTCCCCGACCTCACTTTGATTGTCATACAGTCAGGCAACCTGAGGGGTACTTCCTGTGGCCTTACCCTGGTACTCTTGGAAGGTAGTAGTGACCTGCCTTGGCTGGATTCAGGCCTGTGTCCTTTTCCCACATTGATTTCCTTCCACTGTGGCCCTCTATGTCCCACTATTGAGCTGCATTGCCTAGGCCTTTGGTTGGTTTCTGCAGCCATTGTCAGGGGACCACATCCTGTATCATCAGCTGACTCCAGAATGCTTTTGTGGGGGGGGCAGAGAACGATCAGGTGTCACCTTAAAATCTTGTGCTCCATGCCAAGACCTGCCAGTGCCCTTGGAGACCAGGACATGTCAAATGTGGGGGACTCTTGCTCACCTCTTACCTTGCACCAAGTGGCACGTGGACCTTCACTGTCAAGAGCTCCTGCAGGCGCATCCCCATTGTTCCCTCCTTCCTGGTCCTTACAGGAGAAACAATGTCCCCTGAATACATCTGCATGTTGATCACGCTGTCATTATGTATCTGGGAGTTTTTATCATGAGAAGAATGAGATAATCATGTTGGTATATACTGAATAGACTTCAAAAGATTGCAAGGCGGCACTTTCATTGGGAGAGGGGAATCAGTTTAAAAATATGCTGTCAAAATATGTTGTTCTAAATGCTGAGTTGATGGTTCTTTTGTTTTGCTTTGTTTCTTGAATGTGTCATTAGAAAAAATTAACAATGACATCGACTGGGAGATGGGACTGCCGTCCTCTGAAAGGGGGAGGATGTGAAGTTGTCCTTGTGATCTTTAAAAAAAGTGGTTTCTTTGCCTTTAAATCTTATCTCTGTCATGATGAGGCCCATCATAACTTTGTTTGTTTCTGTTCTGTGAAAGTCAGAGGCAATGCACTTGAAAAAAATCTGGTATCAAGGTTACCATGTGGTAGCCCAGCCCCAAGAGCCCCTCAGCAGGGTTTCTGGCCTCCTCATTCTCCCATAGAAACTGGTTCAGCTGTGAATGTGAGCATGCGTGTATGTGTATAGACACACTCTCATAGCCGCTCACACAGTCAAGGTTCATACATGCATGGTTACATGAATATACAATATATCCTAGTATGTATTCATTGGCACAGCAGCCCATACACATGCAAAATATATATGCACACCATCACATGACAGTCACGAGCACATAGGCACACACATTCATAAGCACATGTGTGCCTGTGCAGGGTGTATATGTGTGTGTGCACATGTATGTCCTCACATTTGTGAGCATATGTATCACTGTGTATCATTTGTGTTCCTGTGTGTGCGAGTGTGAGTGTAGAGAAGGCTCGAACATAGCACTAGCTTGCTTGGCTCCATGCTGTCAAGAATCCATACCTGCACCTACTTGCCCTGAGTCACTACCCTTCAGCCTCTGCCCTTTAACCTTTGCACACTAAGGACGCTCTCCACGTGACTTTAGCCTCTAGTATGAAAAGACACACAGAGAGTACGAACGTCGGGGAAATAATTGGTTTTCCTTCTGGAAAGTAGCCACAGGAAGGGTGAGATTTGAGAAGATGTAGTTCTTCCTGCCTACCTGCCCCTGTCCAGTCACCTGCCCTGCCTCTGTGGTCCACCATTATCATCTCTAAAATTCTTAGGGAGGCTCAGCCTGGTCATTCTGGGTTCATTTGACTTTTCACTATCACTAATGGCTGTGGTATCAGGAGCAGGAGTCAAAAGGTAACTGAGGAAACTGGGGGTGGGGGTGGAGGGTGGGGGCTCTCCCTGGATTGGGGTAGCAGGGTGGGGAAGTTCGTCGCTTCTACTCAGATCTTTTTTTCTGGAATATGTGTAGTTCTGAGCACAGGTATGGTTGGTCCCCTTGTGGGCAGCCTTCTCTGATCTGCCCCGGTGTCTGCTGGCACCACCTTTGTTTCCTGACAGCCAGCCATACCTTTTTGGACCACAGGTTCTGGGCCTTTGATTGCTATCACTTGAGGTCCTGGAAGGTAGAAGAGAGTGGAGGTCGTGAGAGCTGACCCTGGGCTCTCCACCCATGCAGTCCCCCTGACTGTAAGTCCCTCCCTTCTTTCTGTGACCTTGAGTGGGCTCTAAGGATGCTCCGGTGACAATATACTGATGAGAACACTAAATTAAAAATGCCTAGAATCACCAAGGCAGAGAGCCTGTTTCCCCCTGGCTGATGACATGAGAGGATTTCCTTGGGAGTGTGCTAAGGGACGGTTAGGGTGAGTCCCCAGGGCAGAAGAGAGACTGTACTCAGTGTGCCTTCCTGACCCCATAGCTAGCTAGGTAGCCGTCTTGTTGTGAATAGCTGAACTATCCCAGGGAGACCCTCCCTTAGTCCATTGGGCATTCTAGGGTAACCCCCACCCCACTCTGGTTAGCTTATAGAGCCTAGGGCAGAATTTAGGGACAATGCAGAGAGTGGATTTCAGTCTGTGCACTCAGTCTGGGCTGCCCCTGGGACTGTAGCCAATGCCTGACCGTGCATTCATTTTCCTTAAGGTTCCTCTCCTGTCTAAGCCACTGCTGGTTCAATCATAGGACTGGGATTGTGAGCTGAGTTTGTGTCAGTGTCCCCGAGATGTGGCCATGGCAGGTCGTGCCTGAGGCGGTTACATAACTGGTAGTTAACTTGTGATGTTTTAGGTCAACACGGGTGCATTCTGGGTCTTAAGATGAGCCAACCCTTCTGACAGCTGGCACGTCCCAGAGAGTCGGGGTCTGCGGCAGAACTCTTGGCTAAGTTTGGACCTCACCAGCAGACTGGCACCCCACCAGTTGTCACATACAGTTGGAGGGTTTCTACGCGTACATGCTCAGAAGATTCTCAGGGATTCTGAAGTGAGGTGACCATGCAGGAGAAGAAGTATACAGCCAAGAGAATAGATGCGAAGTGTGCAGGCAGGACGCAAGTTAAATATCTACGCCCCGGAAGTCATGTCCACGTAAGAGATGAGACGCCCAAGCAGGAGACTATACCGGTTACTTGTTTCTGCTGCGGAAAAACATGACAAGAAGGAACTGAAGGAAGAAAGGGCTTTGAGTCACAGTTTGAGGTACAGTCTACCATGTCAAGAAGTTGTGGTGGCAGGAGTCACCTGGCAGCTTGTCCTGTCATCTGCAGAGTCAGGAAGCAGAGGGAGACACCTGTTAGTGCTTGGCTTGCATTCTTCTTTCAGATCCATCCAGGACTGCAGTCCATGGAATGGTGACACCATTGCCTAAGGTGAATCCTCACACCTCCGTTAACCCAGTCTAGAAACTCTCTCACAGACATGCCCACTGGCCCATCTCGTGGGCGAGTCTAGATCCTGTCAAACTGACAGTCAGATTAGCTGTCATGTCAAAACAGGAGATGGGAGATTTTTTTCCACAGGATGGTCTGTGACAGGGTTGGGTTCAGTGTCCATGTGGGGAGGTGTTCAGCACGGAGCAGGAGCAGGCCTATGTATGTCTCACTCCCGCCCTGTTCTGATCTGCGAATGATGAAGTGGTTGTGACCATTCTGTCACAGTGAGCTTGGCAGACTGATATGGAAGAGGACTCTTGAAGAAGAAGCTGTCCAGGTGAATGCTGGACCAGCTGGACCAGTTGCTCTTCTCTGGAGACTGGGTCCTCTCAGACCACATCCCTAGTGTGCCTGTGGTTCCTGGACTTACCGGACACTGTCAAGCAGGAGGAGTTTGACTTCTGCAGTCTTCCCTCCTGGGCTGATGACCTGCACAGCCGGCTTGGTCACCATGGTGACGTGAGGAGGAGGTAGGAGGCGGGGTTCCATCTACATTTTTTTGCCTGCAGAACAAATTTAGCCTAAGTCTCCTTGCTCTTGTGACATCTACACACATCCTCAGACAAATGGGGCAATCAAGCGGCTTTGTACCGCCGCCTGGTGCTGCAGTCTTCCTGAGGAAATGCAGGGCTGAGCAAGCCTCCACAGCCAGCTGGGCCTGGTCAGCAGAGCCCGGAACAAGGTGGAAGCCCAGCATGAAACCTTTCACTGAGCACCAGATCACCCTCCTAGGACGGGCACTCTCTAAGGGATGATTCTTCTCAGTTCTCTGCTAAGCAGAGGAGCTAGGGGCCCAGAGTCCAATGTGCCCTGCCCTTGTTTTACACACAGCGAGAAACTGAGAGCCGTCTTGCGGATTACCCATTTCCTGCCCTGCTTGACATGAGAGAGGAAACCTAAGGCTACCCCAGAGTGACTGCTGTCCTGACTTCTCGAGGCCACTGGCAGTGAGTCCCCATCCTTCCTGTCCAGTTGTTTTTAATCCCTGGGACCTACTCTTTATGTATCAGGGTTATCTTGTTCAATTTGCCATAGGCCAGACTTTAGTGACGACCCCCTCACCAGCAGAGTAATGCCCCAGGAAATAGCCTTGACCAAGTGAGGAGCACCCCTTACCATGCCCCTGGATATAAGATTATGTTCCCTGGGGTTCCTAGTGAAAGTAGATCCCGGTTTCATGGTGTCCTGAGTGTGCCCGGTGGCTGGTCATTTCAGGAAGTCAGTCAGAGTGTGACCCGAATAGCTACAGTATGTAAGGGTGATGCAGAGTGTCTGTATCCCAGGAATATGACTCAGTGTCTGCCACTTGTGGCACTTTGGCCTTTCTAGAGACCTGTAGATGGAGTGATACAAGGCCACATGCGGTATCTCGGCTAATGGTTCTGGGAATCCATTGGTGGCGCTGCAGAGGGTGTGAAGAGGAGCCTGGGGCAGTGGAAGGATAAAGGGACTTGCTCCTTGCCCCTCCCTGGAGTTCACTTCTTTCTAGTCTAGTCGTCGGTCTCCACACCCAACCTCCCCTGGCATGGGACCTGAGTTCTTATGGCTTCTGAGATGACCATACACCACCAATGCAGGCGACAGAGTCTCTGGGCTGGGTGTGGAGGACAGGCTGGAAGTGGTAGGCTTGTATCTCATAGCTGAGCCTTGTGCTGGATGCCAGCCCAGACTCTACCTCCTCACATGAGCGGGTGAGGTGACAGTGTCCCCTGAGGGCCTGGAACCCACAAACCATAGCCACTGAGGAAGGGAGGGAGACATGGAGAAGGGTGACGCTGTCTGGGACAAAGCAAGGACTCTGCACTGCGCCCCTAGAAGGCAGTATTGGAGGGGTGACCCTGAAGTGGGTAGCAGCACAGAGAGCTGATGCCCAGGTGGATCAGGGGGTGGATAAGTGGGTGAATGGTTAGATGGGTGGAGAGAAGGATGGTTGGGTTGGTGGGTAGATGTGCGGACCAACCCTGCCCCATAAATTTGCTCTTGTGTTTGGGGCTCCAGGACAAGCTTCTCCTCTCCAGGGAGCCTCACTACTAGGCTAGAATGGTGGAGGGTAACTCCCTCCTGAGTCCTCCCTCCCACCAAGAATTCCCTAGCCTTCTGGTAGCTGCAAGAGGGAGTTTCCTTGTCTTCTTAGCAGATGAATTCTCCCTTGGAGGATTTCTCTATGGAGATTATGCAAATGTCTGTGAAGTCTTGGGGCTGCCTGCTAAGGGCTCTGCCGAGATTACAGGGACAGGAGTCTAATCTTTGCGGTATTTACTCCCTTTTATTTACTTTTTACATTTTCAGCAGCACTAACAGCTGCTGGAGGGTGCCTGTCACCCCCCCCCCCCGCCCCGCCGCCACCTTCGGGGCTTTTGCACCAAGCTTCCATTTTGGAAATGGGTTTCCCAGAGACCCTTTGCCCAGGTGGACATAGGTTGGCTGGGTTTGGCAAAAATTAGGTCTGTCAGGGAGATGAAATTGAATTATCTTATGGGGTGACCCCTGGAGAGGGAGCAGAGGAAGGGGTAAGTATGGGCTGGTTGGTGGTCTGGTCATCAGAGGCTAGGTACCAGCTCCATCACCCCAGCGAATGTGACTGAACCAAGAGGGCCCTCGAGAATATTATGAATGTCCTGCCCTGTTCCCAGTTCTGACTTCTCCTCCCCACCCTGGGCTGTCTAGTTCTGGAGACTGTGCCCTGTGGGTCTTTGACTCCATAGTTCCTGCAATACAAAGTGCTGTAGATGGATAATACAGCTAGACTTTCTTCCTTGTGGAAAGGGTCTGACTTTGCATGTAAAACTGACCCAGAAGTAGGAATGTTTTTAAGACTTGAGGGAAAAATAGCAGGTCTACTCTATATATATGTGAAGCATTAGAGTATACCTTGTGTACCACACAGAGAAATGCATGCACACTGCTGTCCAATGGAACCTTACACATGCGTGTGTAAGATGCTCACTTATGACTGATGTGCGCATAACAGATAAAGGAACCACTTGACCTGTCAGTCAACTAGGAGTGATGTCAGAATTTTATATTCCATGGGTATGCCTATCTCAGGGTGGAGCATGATAGTGCACGCATGTGCAAAGCCTGTTCTGATACATCCACATGAGTGTACACTCACCTCACACAACCACAAGCATGCATACATGTGTGCACACATGAAGAACACTTGCAAATGAATACTTATGCACACACAAGTACATCCTGTATCTCTCATTTTCCTTCTCTCCTTCCCGACGTCCTGGCAAAACCCCCACAAAGAATGATCTGCTGTTGTCTGATCCAGGCTGAGAAGGCGCCAGTAGTGTCCCACAGTGCTCTCTTCTAAGCCAAATAGCCACCTTCTTCTTGAGATCAGCTATATCTACTTGCTAGAGTCTATCATGGTCTGGCCCGTGAATGGTTGGTGTTCCCTCCCAATAGGAGGGGGTTGAGAAGGTCACTGGGCTCTTTATATGAGCTCCATCCACTTTTCCCTGCCACTTATATTGGGGTTTGCCTTGCGTACCATGCAGGGTGCTAGAATATTTAGTCTGGGAGAGACAATGGTGGCAATGGAGAAACCTTTATCCATCCTGGGTGAAGACTTGCCAGTGTATCTGCTTTGGGGTCACCCACACTCCTGTCAGTAACCCTTCACCTACACTCTGTAAGTCCAGTAAACCCGTTGGTCCCCCAGTATGACTTTTGGTGGAATCAAACTTTGGTTTGTCCTCAGGACCTTAGAAGGAGCGGGTAGACATTCGTGTCTCCCCCAGGGAGAAAATTTTAGCAACCGCCAGCATTATTTCTTAACATCGAATCAGTTTTCTTCTGAAAGTAACTTGGCAGAGGCAGCTGTCCATATGTAGGTGTGGGACTGTTTCTTGGTGTGTCCCCCGCAGTCCCCACACAGAGGCACTCACACGTGCACGCACATTCCAGTTAATTAGACGGGGCTTGGAAACCCACTATTGCTTGGCGCCGGGTGAATGCCAGCAGCACCAGGGTTTGTGCAGCCACAGAGGGAGAATTGTTTGTCCGAGGGCTTTCTCTCCTCCAGCCCGGGAAACAAGGAGATTGCCCTTGTTCACCCGCAAGTTCTGTGTCCGAAAAAGAGATGCACCCACAGCCGCATGGTCCGTTGAGTGTACAGCGTGTCATCACAGGAGTGGTGCCGGTAACGAGCGAACACCGCCCGGCAAGGCGGACACACGGCTGCGTGCCGCCCTTGACAGTGCTGTCAGGAATCCATGGCAGGGCTTGTTTTGCCAAACGCCGCACTGTGGAGGAACACGGACTCCAGCCTGCTTATCAAAATCTGACATTTCAAAATAGCCTGAGGGTTTTTTAACTATTGGGTTTCCATGTCAACTGCGTGTCTGGCTTCATCTGCCGCCTGGCTTCCGGCCTGGGTGTCCCTTCGCCATGGAGAGGACAGAGTGTCTTTGTGTGTTGGCAGCTGAGGGCCACACGCTGCAGCGTGCACGGGCTCACCATCCCTCTCTCCAGGCTCTGGGATGGCTTGTCCTGTGTATAGAGGAGTTTCCTCTGGAAGGGGGCTATGCCAGGCTGTCCTGGGAATGGAGAAGCAGACTAGGGGTGCTATCTGTGTCAGGGAATGCCTGAACATTGAACAGAATACCCACTAAGTCTGTCTTTCTTGTCTGAGGAGCCTTGGTGCTGGTGGTGGCCAGAGAAGATGCCACCCCAGAGTGAAGCTCACTTGGCCTCCATTCTGGCAGGACCCAAGAGCCCTGCAGGCTGGAGCCAAATGACGTAATGTAGATAGCAGGTAGGGATGCTGAGTTCTGCCTTCAGTTTCTATCTGTTTCTTCTGATGCTGAGTATTAGGGTTGTGAAGCAAGTTTGCTACTAGCCACATGGCCCACTCCCTCAGGGACCTGAGAAGTTGAGGGCCTCTTTAGTCTCAGAGCAATTTTGGGTAAGAGTGGAAAGTGACAAAGGTGTGTCTGATGGGTGTGAGCCAGATAGCAGTCAGCTAGGGGAGGGTCAGACAGCCCAGTACTGAAGATAGCTGGCCCCTCTGGGTTTCAGACATGGGTCTGAGAAGGTCTGCCAGGACTTCCGTGAGGACTGGGCAGTTTTTAGCTCTTTGTGGGCATAAAATAAATAGCCACATCCTCCTACTTGCTGAAGGCTGGCACACACTCTAGTCCCTGCAGTCAGGGACCCCCTCTGCTTTAGAGTACCCTGATACTTAGTAGCTACTTCGTTACCGGGACAGATCCCAGGCTTCCTGCTAAATGCTTTCTCTCCTGAAGAGAGAAGGTTGCGGGAAGAGTCTGGAGCACGTTAAGGACTTTTGTTCTGAGAAGACTGTCAGGTGGCGGTGCTCTGGAAGCTGTTAAGGAGTTGGTAGAGTCAGGGACAGATGAAAGGACAGCTAGGGCAGTTGTCCTTCTGTCTCTGCTGGGTCACTGTTTGATCTGGATATAGTGATCTAAGACTTTAGACGGGTTCCCACCAACTGTGTGGCAGTGTTGCTTCCTCTTCCTTCAGGGTTCCAGAGGGGCCTCTGTAGTCTCTCGGCCCCATTTCTGCATTGCTAGGTTTGGAAAAATGTGTTTGGCAATCTTCTAACAAAGGAGTGCGTATTGTGACCTTTGAAGCCAGAACCATGGTTTTCAAGCCCTCCAGAGAAAGATAGAAAGGAAGCAATGGGAGCCAGGACTTAGCAGGCCATGGAATAGAGCAGCTTTGGTGTCTTAGTTAAAGTTCCAATGGCTATGAAGAGGCACCATCGCCATGGCAATTCTTATAAAGGAAAATAACTGGTGTTGGCTTACAGTGCAGAAATTTAGTTCATTGTCATCATGGCGGGAAAGATGGCGGCCTGCAAACAGGCATGGTGCTTGAGAGGTAGGCTGAGAGTTCTACATCCGAATCTGAAGAAAGCAGGAAGAGAGAGTGATACTGGGTCTGGCTTGAGCTTCTGTAAGCCCAAAGCCCACTCCCAGTGACACACTTCCTTCAGCAAGATCACACCTAACCCAACAAGGTCACAGCTCCCAGTAGTGCCACTCCCTCTGGGTCTGTGGGGCCATTTTCACTCAAACCACTACACATGGCCAACAGATTGATGGGCTGAGGGTTGGATCAGGCACTTAAGCTGGCAGTTCAGGGACCAAGTTTTCAGATGTCTGGGACAGTTAGACCCTGATTCACAGAATCTCCTCCATTGAACTCATTGAAATACTCAGTAGTATTTGTGGAGTATTGTGACCAAACAGAATCATGGCCTAAGTCAGCATGACAATTAACCCCTTTTAGACAGGTCATCTGGCGTGTATCCTCCAGTGGCCTACTATAGTGACATTGGTTGTCTTACCTCAAGAGCTGAAGGTTTGCAGAACGAGGCTCCATACATCTGGACAGTGGGCTCAGGTGTGTTGGTGTGTCTCCACCAGCTTTTTCCTCATGTCCCCCTGGCACGATCTTGTCGTGGTGCATTCCAGGCATCTAAGACACCAAACTGGAAGCTGCAGGCTCAGAGTGCCTGAAGGACACTCACCCGCTACATGTCCTTTGTGAGGACAAGACCCTGGGGTGACTGGCATTAACGGGACTGGGAAAGACTGTCTTCTCATGGCCTGTACTAGAGACTAGTAAAGAGGGGTGGGATGATAGGTGGTAATCCAGTCCACATTCTGGAGCGTGGCAAACAGAACATAATTGATAAGGAAGATGTCAGGATAGGATCTCTCATATCTAATGTCTGTTTTATTTAGGTCTCATAAAATTGGCAGTGTGTTTATATTTTAAATGTGAGTAATATGTACGTATATATATATATTAGCATATATATGTGGGTTTGTGTTTTAAATGTGAATAAATTATACAATATATTTTATTTACACACATAAACATATATATATTTATACAACACACATATATTTATTTACACACACACAGACAAACAGACACATACACACACTGTCAGAGAACCAAGTATGTGGATTTGGAGACCTCTAGGCTAGAGACATCGCCTTCTTTCTTTGCCGCCTCCGATGCAGTCAGACTGAATTCTACTGAGAAAAATACCCCAGGGCCTTCTGCTGACCTGCTGAGTAATTGCCATTTTCAGACCTTGCTTTCTCGGTAAATAATGACATTTCTCATCTCACGGAGGATGCTGGCTGTATGGAAATGAAGATAAGGTCAGTTCAGCCAGGGCCCTGGAGAGGAGGCCAGAAAGACCCTGGTGGGCTCCCAAATTGGTTTATTTGCCAGATAATCGGAGACGAAGAAGACTCCGTAATAGGACATGGGTTTCTTTGTAGTCCTCAGCTCTGTAGGGGGAGCGTGATCCGGGCTCTCACCGATTCTCAGGCAGAAAAAGCTCTTTGATTTCCCTCTTGGCACCTGGAATGAAACAAAGAGAATTACCGTGTTGACTTTTCCTAAGACGAAGTTACCTTTACGTGTGTGTTAGTTTATCAGCTTGGTTTTTCCTTTCCATCTGGGTGCATTCTAAAGCAGGCAGAGCTGAGGAGAAGCTTGCATGCGTCTAGTGGCTATCTGGAATACTACTAGCTAAGTATTTGGGGTGGGGAGAGCATGGCAGCTTGGGGCTCCTACAGCCTGATGACCCCCATGCTCAGAGAGCACCTGCTCCTGGCATAGGAAATGGTGAGCAAGTCCGTGAGCAGGTCCTAGGCCTCTGCAACCAGCTGCCATTGTGGGATTACTGTAGGGGGCTGGTGCAGCAGGCCAACTTCAGGAAACAGCCAATCAAAAAGGTCACTCCTAGGAAGCGACATTTTAGTTGAGCCTGAACCACATGGAGAGAGATAGAGACTCTCCCAATCCCCAAACTTCACAGAAGCCATGACTGGACAGGCCTGTCAGAGTAGGTTGGGGGACGGAGGTGGGTCGGTGCTTGGAACCTGCAGCTCCTCCTCTTGATTTGACCTGATTCTTGGAGAGAAGAAACAGGCCCAGTCACCCTCTGGGTGACCTTGGACCTGCTGACTGGTGTCTTTGGGTCTTCTCCAGCCCAGGTTGGCCTCCATGGCATGTTGACTCTCTTAGAATCTGAGCTCCAGGAATCCATAGCACCCGAGAGATTTTCTTTTGAATGGCAGCTCGACACAATTGTATTACAATGCAAAGGTCTCGGTTCTGTCACAGAGAGAAGCATTCAGGGCTAGGTGGACTGCCAGCCCCTAACCCAGCCTCTGTCCTGCCATACCCCTCCTGGGCTGGCATCTTTTACATGCCTGTTCACCCTCCAGTGCCAGGCTGTGTCTGTGCCCTCCTTGCACTGGGGGCAGTCCTGAGGCATGGCCTGGCTGTGGAGACTAAGGTTCTTCTGGCTGGAGCAATATATGTCTAAAAGGTGACCTTTTTTTTCCTTGTGACAAGAAACAGCATGTAAGGAGCAGGCAGTCCCCTTACCATGGCTGTAGCAGGTTGGGCATGAGGTAGTAGTGTTCTTGCTGAACTAGAAAGCCTGGCAAGCATCCCGGAGACTGGGACCAGAGCTGCAAGGCTTGGGAGAATCTGCACAGGTTTCAGATATGACAGAGTCACAGGTAACTCTTTGATTTGTTTCAGGTCACTTGGAGCCCAGATACTTCTCTCCATGGAGGAAATCAGCAGACACCCAGTCCCTCTGCCCCGATGCCTGCTTTTGTCTAAATGAGATGCTTATATTCTTGACCTATAGATCTTCTGCAGCTCCAGCCAGGAGAGTCCCAGCATGATGGGGACTCCACAGCAGACTTGTCCCAGGGTTCACACTTGCTCACCTCAGATGCGCCCTTCATGCTGTCCTGAACCCCAGCTAGGTTCCCATTCCCTTTGGAACTCTCCACCCAAGTTGCTGTGCTGAAATCCTTTTGTAAATCAATTGCTTCTTCTTTTTAAAAATGTATTTGATCTTTCATGATTTAATACTTAGCTGCAATGTACTTTGATCATAATCCCCCATTAGTCTCTCATCCACCTCCCACTGAACCCCTCCTTTCCAAAAAATCCTCTATCTACTCTCATTGTGTGTGTGTGTGTGTGTGTGTGTTTCTCTCACTGCATCTAATGAGGGTTGCCTGCATGAGCGTGGGAGGGGGTTATATGCTTGAGCAAGGTATCCTACCAGCAGCTACACCACTGAAGAAAATGACTCCTCCATCCCTTAGCAAATATTAACTGCCTCAGCCCCTCGGTAGGGTGGAGCCTGGTGTGTGATAACTCCTCATTCTTGGTGGGGAAATAACTGGTGGATGAGAGTTTGCACATAGTTCATGGGTATAGCAGTTCCCGTTGTATCTAGAAGACGGTGTTTTATAGCATTCTTTTCCATTCTCTTGCTCTCCCATTCTTTCTGCCGCTTCCCCTGCTCTGTGACCTTTGAATGGGTCTGCTACAAGTGTCTCTTTTAGGGCTGAGCTCCTCTCAGCAGACACTTACTCTCAGCGCTTTGACCAGTTACAAGTCTCTGCATTAACCCGTGCTCAGTCCAAACAAGTCTGTCTCTCCCCATGGTGAGACAGGTGGCCTCAGATGTCTAGAAGATGGCCTGTGGGGCTAGATAGTTGTTTGCCTGTCGAGCCGTTTCCAACCTCAGTGACCAAAGCAGCTATTTACCAAAAGCCAGTCAGGTAGCGCCTATCGCGAGCCGGGCTCTGCATGTCCTTATGCAGTGCTGGAATCTGGGAACCTGCAGTGGTGCTAACAAAAGGGTAGCAGAGACCCGGGGCATGTGATATTCCCGAGAATATTTGGTCTAGATGAGGCTCTGGGGTTTGAGCCCCAACTGACTCACTCTCAGCAAGGTTTACCGCTGCAGGACTCTTTGTGACTAAGGTCCTGTCTGCAGGGACCCAGTGACCACAGGATCCTGTTCCACCGGAGTCGTGTCTACAGAGACACCCACCTCGAGGCCCATAGGGCACCTTGTCTATGCCTGTTCTGCAGATGTGGACCCTGGTGAGTGGGCAGTGGGGTGATCTACCCAGGAGCGCGCAGGGAGGACAGTAGTGTGGTCTGCATCACACCTGGCCCCTGATCATCTCTCCCTGGTATGAAACCTGCCCTGAGAAGTTCTCAGATCCTGTTCCCCGTGTTGGCTTCCCTAAAAACCAGGATCTGTGTGCGAGGCATTGGTGTTTATTGCCAACCCATCAGCCAAGTGCATGCTTTCCTGGGGCAGAGGTTGGGCCCCAGTCAATTTTTGTAATAACATTTGTGGAACGTAAAGACAAAAACCTTCATAAAAAGATCATAAAATATAATCATGACTATGAGACTGGCTGGAGTGGAGGGGAGGTGACCTTTCGGGCCATTCTCTGGAGAAAATGTCACCCAGAAGAGTGGGCTATGAGAGCTTCCATTATGGGGCAGCTTCCCCCTGGGCTGTCAGCCACCCTCCTGAGATAGAAAAGGAACTAAACGGTTCCTGGAGCAGGGCCTTTCTTCACATGGTCTGAATAAGGAGAGCTAGGGAAATTAGTGTAGCCCAGCCAGTCAGGAAGAGCTCTGAACTCTTTGGTCTGTTTGCAGGACAGACAGGGGAGCATTCATGATCGTGGGGGCCTCATTACAGCCTGCGAGCAGATCTGGAGGTGCAGGAAATGGGAGCGAGGGTCCTGCATGACCACCCAGACCCATTCATACCAGTGGGTGTCTGCTAATAGCCATGTGGCCAGCACCTGCACCACATGTGTGTTCCCTAAGACCTGCTGGGGGTTCTCCAGAGCCCAGGAGCTCCTAAGTGCACTCTACACATCAGATCCAGCTTCCAGGGCATATGGTAGCCTCCAGGCTGGGGACCCCAGGACTGTCACTGTCTTACTGGATCATACAGCTCTCGGATGATCCTATGTTGCCTTGATGTCCTAACTGTCTGAGAACAACAATCTGTGGACACAACAGTCTTTTCCAGCTCATTGGATCTGAGTGACCACAGGACGTTGCAGCATCCCCCAGCCAAAGTGAACACTGCGGCCTTTCAACACTGGCTGAGATCCTAGCCCCCGTCCTGTCTCTTCACTGCTGTAAACCTGGAGCATTGTTTACTCCGAGCTGTTTGCCCATTTTATCTGAGGATGGCCGAACCAGTGTGTCCACTGGGAACTGTCTCGGGCGCCTTTCCTCATGCGTAGGCCAATTCTAGGCATGTCAGGGCCTCCATCAGATCTCAGTCGAGCAGACATCTGACAAGGCTTTGCATTATTGAAATATGCAGACCTCTGCACCGAATGCTAATTTGGGCTTTATTCAAATGAGCAGTGGCACCAAGAGGGTGGGAATAGTGTTAATTACATTAGCACCATGCCAGCTTTCTCCTGGGGCTGGGGAGGAGCAGGCGCCAGCTGTGTGAGGTGGCTTGCATTTTGTGCACACTTTTTGAAAGTCCTGATGCACGCTACACAGTAGCTTGGAGAATTCACCGGGTCCTGTGAGCCGCCTGCCAATGAGAACCTGTGTGCATCTCAGTTGCCTATGTGGGCCATGGGGAGACCTAACAGAACTTTAGGTCTTACCTACTTTTACGGTCTTCAAGGGCCAATGTGGCACACCTCGGTCTAGGCAGAGTCTGCAAAGAAGATGAGCTTAGGGTTCTATGTCCCAATCTGGTTGGAGGAGCATGGGGACTCCTGGAGGAACCTGCTCAACCAGGGATGAAATTCTGAAGGTCTCTTGCCTGCCTTCAGGCCCTGTAGAGTCAGAAGTGAGGTGACGCTCCCAGGACCTTCTCTGACGCAGGGCAAGAGGCATGGGGGTGCTTTCTGCAGTGCAAGCATCAGTCCCAGAGGTTTGTCAACTGAAGGAAAAATTTTCAAAGAAATGATTGCCGTCATTTCCAAACGCACCTCCAAGTGATGCTGAGCCTCAAGACCCAAGGGAATTGCATTTGTAGACTTGACTTTGACACGCTTGCTTTCCCAGCAGCCTTTCCCTCTGTCCACCAAACGCAGCTTCCCAAGTGTAACCATGGCTTACGTTTTGCCTAGTGTTCTGGGGCTCTGACTTCTTTTCTCTGAATTTCCTAATACACCACTTGTTCAAATGCTCGATGGGCCCTGTCTCAGCGGGAGCTGCTAGTCTCACTGGGTAGGTATGTGGCCACTGTTTGACAGTCTTCTTAGAATGAAGTTGGGCAGAGTGGAGT
Source organism: Neodon shergylaensis (assembly GCA_025134845.1). Taxonomy (NCBI): domain Eukaryota; kingdom Metazoa; phylum Chordata; class Mammalia; order Rodentia; family Cricetidae; genus Neodon; species Neodon shergylaensis. The sequence goes on from JABTXL010000186.1 coordinate 1,565,682, forward strand.
ATCCTGTGTTGATGGTGGGTAAGTTTGGGGTTCCTAGATTATCCCGTTCCAGACTTGTGTGTGCCTGTTGGGCAGGTCAGGGCCAGGTCCTGGTGGCCTTCTCACTGAAGGAGGACATCTGTAGACTGGATAAGAATGAGCAGGGAGCCTCATGAGACCCCCAAGAAAAGAATAAGGGGAAAGCATCTCCAGGGCCAATCTCTTACAAAGATGCCATGTTAGCTAACAGCCCCAAGTCAGGTATGGCAGAAGCACCCGGTCACTGTGAGTGAGCGAATGAGAGCGCTAGGGTGTGCACATGAGTGCATGCCTTGTCCTGTGCACTGGCTGCATTCGCCACGTAATGTGACCATGTTCCAGGATCCAAACGACCAACCAGTCTTGTCCAGTGGAGTTCTCCTGAGGTTCCTGGTTGCACCAAGCATGGAGTAGAGGGATGGAGCATGGGTTGCGTTGAGTCCCAGATATCAGTGTCTGGGCCTCTCACCATCAGTGGAATTGCCAAGGTAGGCAAACTGGGCCAGCAGTTGGAGGACTCTGTGAGTAGCTGGTGGGAAGTAGCCTCCAGGGTGAGTGGAAGACCTGTAGCTGCCCTGAGTAAAATGTCCTCTCAGTGAGTCTCACCTGGGCAATGCTCACTCCTGGTCCTAGCATCCTGAAGTCCTCACAGGAAATCCTTGCTGAGCATCTGTGGCTTCTTCCCTGCTCCTGGAAGATCTCAATGACTTTCTCTGAACAGCCTGCCCACTCTCCGTGCCTAGGCATGTAGAGTCATCAGGCTTACCCATGTAAATACATGTTTTCAGCAAACATGTTCTAGACACAGAATTATCTGGAGATCTGTTGGTGATCTTGGGAGTGTTGCTTTGCCTCTAACAGCCAGGAAGGAGGAAACTAGGTCCTTTGTTTTCATGAATTTGCCAGCACATCTACATCCATGGTTCCAGGGAGGCTGAGGTAGTGTTGACTATAGGACAGGTCACTGATGTGAGATCCAGGGCTCATAATTGTGTAGGACAGGAATTCCCAAGTCTTCATTCTATGGTCAGCCTTGTACATATACCCAGCACACATGACCAAGAGTCAGAGGTCCACCAGGAAGTCTTAGGAGACACAATGGTGGTGCCTACTAGAGAGTTCTAGAAACTTCTGACTCCAACTGCATGTGCCAAAAGGCCCCACCATGTGCCATGGAATTCAGTCTCTGATGGCAGTAGGTTGCTCCTGTAGGCTGCCCTGACTCAATTCAACAAGGAGTGAAAGTCGCCAGTTGGCCAGACTCAGTCTTCGTCTTGTTTGAAGGGTTTGTTTTTCCAGACTCTTTCCAAGTCTGTTTTAATCCACCCAAAGAGGAGCTAAGTTTGATAAATAAAAGAAGATTAAAAATGGTAGAGAAAAATGTGTTCCCCTCCCCAGCTCCCAAGAGAGTACTGCCAAAATTGAAGTGTAGAAACTAAAATAGAAATGATCAAAATGTCTGATGGTATCTATATTTTCCAATGAAAAGGCAGAGGCAGCCTGCCGCAGACCCAGTTAGGGGGGATCCATGAGCCCAAGGGCTGACCTCATCTCCCAGAGCAGGTAGAAGGCAGGTTGGAGCCCACCTCCTCCTCTGGCAGGTCTCATGGGTCACTCTCCACAGGTGGTGGCGGTGATGATGTCTGATTCATCAAGGGAGTCCCTGAATTGTTCCAGGGTCCTTGTTGGGCCCTGTGAGTTGGAACTGTCCAGAGATTCCCTGGGATGCTGAGGTCCCCTGTAACTGAGCCCATCCTTGGGAGGGAAGTGATGGAGTCCTTGGCCACAATGTTCACGTGATGTTGAGCCTCGAGCCCCTGTCCCAGATGAGAAACGGGAAAAGGTGCGTGTGCTTGGCCCAAGGCTTGGCTAGCCTAGAACACTGGGGTAGCTGTGCTGACACACGCGTGCAGAGCAGGCAGCTCAGTCGAGCCTGGGCCTCACAGAAGGCTCCAGAATGGTTGTTTGTTAGTGAAATTCAATGATTTTCTGAGCCAGTGGACCCTCAGAACCATGTCCAGTACACCAATATCGCCTAGGGACATAATTGAAAGTCCTGCTCTCTGACATCCCTGTGCCTGTGGATTTAGAGCTGGGGCTCAGGCTCCCTTGTCAGTGCCCTTATTCAGAGGACTGCCTGAGCTCCTGACCCATGCATCTCTGCATATGTATGTGTGTGCCCTGGTACACCAAAAAGTCCTACTGGCTGCACCTGGCCATGCGCCAGGCCTTGTATTAGCTATGTTTTGTTGCTGTGATAAAAATGTCATGACTAAAAGCAACTGACAAAAGAAAATTTAATTTTGGCTTATGGCTTCTTAGGGCTTATGGGACATGATGGAAAGGAAGGTATGGCAACAGGTGGCAAGAGTAGGAAGCTGAGATATCCTACCTCCAGCCATAAACAAGGCACAGAGAGAGCAAATTGAGAGAGGGGGCTTTCATTCTCAGAGCCTGCCCCAGTGACTTGTTTCCTCTAGCAAGTCTCCACATCCAAGAAGTTCCACAACCTCCCCAAACAGCACCACCAACTGGGAAGCAAGGGTTCAAATACCCCAGCCTACGGGGGATATTTATCATCCAACCCACCACAGCCACCATTCATGGGTGGGAGTAAGCGTGCCCTCGATACTCATCCAGTATCCACACCTCTTCCTTCTCTCCGCCTCTTTACTCTGTTTCCCACAACACTGGACATATAGCGGGTGCTTGTCTAATCCTTGTCTCCTGGTTGAACCAATTCAAATGGCTTTCACCAAGTTCTTTGCCTTTCTAAAATTTGAGGATGATGCACTGCTGCACCACTATCCATCGATATCCTTGTTGCAAAGCGCTGGCAGGTCAGAGAGTCCTTTTGGAAAGCAAAAGAAGGGCTTTCAGATGCGAAGTACAGATCTGTTGGTCGGAAGTGACACAGTCGGATTCATTGCAAACCCTCCCCTAAACAGACATACTGAAAGCAAATACTTCACTTGTTCCTCATCTGAAGCCAACGTGATTCTTCCAGCTAGGAACAATGTCCGTGGTCCTCATGTATTGTTTCTGTTCTTTTCATTCCAATGATGAGGAGAAAGGCCGTGTTATCTGCGATTGGTAGTTTATCCAGCCCTGGTCCGAGGCTTCTACCTCCCCTTCCCAGCGTCAACGTGTTTGACTAGCGTGGGCCCTCATCAAATGCCAGGAGTGACCTAGATTTGAGAGATGTTGAGACCCACTGGCAGAGCAAGAGGTGTACTTTCTTCCAGATCCATGCTAATCTGAACTTTGGTTCAGGGAGTGATTCTGCATGCATTTCAGAAGTGGCCCTGCTTTGCATTTAAATATCATTCATCTATTCATGTGGTGGCATTTGGAGAAGGGGACACGATGGCAATGCCAATCTGCATGCAGAAACTCAACAGAGGCGAAGGCAAGCACAGGTGCTTCTCAGGGCCAATGGCTCCTGGCCAGCCCTGCTGGTTCCATCCATCCCTTTGACAGGGGTGTGGCCGTGGCACAGATGAGCTTTGGGCTTTGGGGCTCAGGCAGTCTAACCCAGCACCTATCTGCACCCTAACTAACCACAGAAGCTTTGAACATTGGGCAGAGCTGCACCTGCATGCATATTAAGGCAAGACACTGGCCCTGCCCAGGTGTGTGGGCTGCTCACTGTAGTGACGATTCACGGGGCCAAGCCCCCACGAGAGTATCACACGCTCAACAGTTTGCTCTCGTAGTTGGTGTTCGCTGACAACCCACTCTGCCCTGGGCATGGATCCAACTGATTTGTACACAGTGACTCATCCTTCCACAACCCCCCTGGCAGGTGCCACCATGGCCCCTCTTTTCCAAGCAGGAGCTGAGTCACAGAGCATTTAAACAATTGAGCACGGGAACGACCAGCATGTGACGGAAGCTGGTGACTTGGCTTCTGTGCCCTGGGGATACCTGCTGGGTACTCATCTGCTACTCTATTTTCTCTGGGCTGTTATTCCCCACCCCAGGGCCACCCGACCTGTGGGCCTGCTCCATCCTCTTGTACAGCCTTCCGGGAACCAGGTGATCTGAGTGAGAGTTGAGGGACCTGTCGCTAATTAGATGTAGGGAATGGATTAGCCAGGGCACAGGGAGACCGGTGCTGCTTGCTCCCTGCCCCAAAACTTGGGTTGTGTGAGGGCAGGGTTCCTTGATGCTATTGCCTTGAGCTGCACATTAAAACTGCTCAAGAACCAGACACCCAGGCTGGGCGGTGGTGGCGCACACCTTTAATTTCAGCACTTGGGAGGCAGAGGCAGGTGGATCTCTGTGAGTTCGAGACCAGCCTGGTCTACAAGAGCTAGTTCCAGGACAGGCTCCAAAACCACAGAGAAACCCTGTCTCAAAAAACCAAAAAAAAAAAAAAAAAAAAAAAAAAAAAAAAAAAAAAAGAACCAGACACCCAGTAGCTGTTCAGTCAGCACTGCGTGAATAAAGGGAGCTGGAAGCAGAGACATCTCCTCAGGTCTTCTGGGGCTTTAGGATTGGATAAATCCCTCAAAAACAAAATCGCTAGAAGAAAGTTAATGACCTTTGAATGTAGAACTCCACCCAAGAAGACATGAACACTGGTTTTTCTTCATGCTGCCCCCACCTGCCATCCCTGGACGGGATCTTTGGGAGCAAAGCTTAAAACCCATTCTAAGGAGAAAAAAGATGACATTAGGACACCCACAGTGTGGCTTCTTTACAAAGAAACCTTCTAAGGTTTAGCTAGCTGCTGAATCCCGGGACCAACTTTAGTTGACCATGGGGTGTACATGTAAAGACACACTTGTGCTGATCCCCAAAGGGTCAGTGAGACTACTTCTTCCGCTGTGCAGACAGAAAACCCAACCTTTCCTGGTCAGAGCCGGAAGCCCTCTGAGTTGCTCCAGTCTAATTGGATCAATCTTTCAAACACCCCTCAAGGGGCTCTTGAGTCCCAGGCAAATGGGGACAACCCTTATGAGGGTCTCCCATAGATTAACTCAGCTTTCTTGAGTCATTGATTTTGTCGGGGTCCGTTCATCATGCTGACATCTGGAAAAACCTTAAATAAATATTTATCATTCTCAGAGGGACCTGGCTTCCGGCGAGGGTGTAGACAGGTCTATTGGAACTCCCGCAGGCTGGCCATTTGAAGGCAAGAGCTCTGTTGCCCTCTGGGCCTGATCTGGGATGCCCACAGGTGCTCACCATTGATGGAGTTCCTTCCAAAACTCAGAGACTAAGGTCTGCCTGGGACTACCTGAAGGAAGGGTTGTTGATTCATTCACCTACCCACCCAACCTTCCTCCCTCCCTCCGTCTCTCCTTCTCTCCCCCTAACCCATCCTCTCTTTCTCTCTCCCTCCTCCCCTTCCTCCCTCAGTACTTTTCTCCCTTGTTCCCCTTTTCTCTTTACACCCTCTCTTCCCACAGCTCTCCACCCTTGCTCTACTGGGGTACAAAGGAATCTGTGGGTGTAACCCAGGAGGAAACCTCAACCTACAACCTTCAAGTCCATCTGTTCCACAGGACAGACTCAGTCACCAGGGGCAGGCCCATTTCTGCCTCCTGGTTCACTGTTGTTGTTCCCTGATCAGCTACCCTGGTAGCCTGCCTCCCACTCATGCCCAGTGCTACCCGTGTCCTAACTGGCCTCCTGAGGACAGCTTGTCTACATGATCTCGGGGATTCCGTACACCTTACCAACATCCCTCCCTGCTCAGACCCTCTTACATGCCATCTCTCTTCTTGAGACAGCCTACTCTGGCCTCAACATCTGACCTGGCCTCTGGCTGCCTCCACCCATCTTCTTCAGATTTGTTCTTTCCTAGTCTTACTCTTGGCTGGTGGTATGTCCAGAGATCACCTGACAAGGGTCACCTCCTGCACCTGACTCCTCACATTTATGTGTTACTTTCCTGACCAATGAGGCTCTCAAACATGGCTGGTGCATGGCCTCCCTGCCCAGTCTGGACTCAGAAACCCAAGACATCTTAGGACCATGTCCAAGGCTGAACATTTGTGAGGCTCCTGGAAGGCCCAAGGGAGTAGGAGGAATCGTGAGAGGACCAGACTGCCTTCCCTCCCCAGCATGCCCAGGACATGCAGTTAAGAGGTTTGGATTAGGTAGAAGATGTGTGTCTAGGAGCTGAGCCAATAAGATGGTTGGAGAAGACAGGAAGAGGAATCCCGAGGAGGAATTTGTGCATGGGTGTGGTAGAGTTTAGACTGGGAGTCACTCTGGGGTTTGAGCTTCTGGTTTTGGAGACTACTGAGCTGGAGAAAGGCATATTGGGTGGGCGAGAGGCAGATGTGGGTCTGGAGAAGAGGTCAGAGGTCAATCCTGAGGTACTTCTGTTTTATACTAAGGGTCGGAAGAATTCCTGGAAAGGGTTAGGACAGGCCAGTGGACAGAAAGACATGACTCACAGCTTCTGTGCTTGATACTAGAGTGGGATTTGCCATGCTCTCCCAAGTCCATAGCTACACACTGCAGCTGCCTGTCCCCCTTTGCCTGGGCATGCTGGGAGGGCCCACACTCTAATGCTTCCTATGATTGCCTTCCAACCCGGGCCAATCTGCCACTTTGTCCAAGGTGTGTGTTGCCCATGGATGTCTACCTAACATTGGCTGCAGCAGACTCCTGGCTTTCCCACCATCCACCTAATCAGCTGTGGACTTCTCTTCTTCAGAGGGTGTGTAGAAGTCAGAGAAGTGAGCACCAGTGGATGAGTGGCGTGTGCTCCTGCATGGAACACATGCCCTGTGCCCAGCCTTGGGTTCCCATCTCTGCCCATTGTAGACAATCCTGCTTGCTCCCACACCCAGTGTGAGCATCAAAGCAGATATGGAAGTTCCTCCAAAGTGCAAAATGAGGAACAAACCACAGGTTCCTTTTTATCCGGCCGCAGCTCCTGGATTGTGCTCTCACAGCGGCTCAGAGGGGTTCACCTCCCACCTGGGCTCTGGGGGACCAGAGCGGCTTTGAAGCATTGTGGAGGAGGCCCAGCAAGGCAGCTTCTTGGGGCACTCCTTGGAGCCTGGGGTGTGCTTTGAAGGTACAGAGATTTTACTACCTTATTCCGTCATTTTTTTTTGCATTAATAAAACTTGAGGTAGGAAAGAAATTTAACACAATCCAACACTGACAAGCTGAGCTCTCCCATTTTCTTCTCATTCTGTAAGGTTTTTTTTTTAATTTTTTTTTATTTTTTGGAAAAAAATCAAAACGAGTTATGATTAATACAGTACATATTAAAACTTTTAACCTGGTACCTTTGTAAAGTAAAAAATGTTCCCAACATATTACATTTTTAATCACATGAGTTAATTACTCTTTAGGGAGGCCCTGAAAGTTCTGGAAAGGAGGGCATTGCAGATTTCAAAGAATGAGACAGAAACTGTCATTTTAATGAGAATGCAAATGAGGATCTTTAAGGTTCAGTGAAGGTCACAGAAGCTTAATCATCAAATTACTGTGGTCATTTATTGCCAGTAACAAATGAATATTAAAAGCTATTGTTTTAACAGATTAGACCTCCAAATTATTATTATTCCAAAATTTCCCAGGTGTCTGAATATAATTTAAGAATTATTAATGTTGGGACTCTCTTCAGACTTGCAGGCTTCTCTCCAGGGGTATTAGTCCTGGAAAGATGTGGGCTATCTCTCTCCCCAGATATCAACTGCAGGTTCTTCTCACTGGTTCTTCGACACTGTGGCCAGGTCTGTCTACCCAGGAGAGGTACTCTGCTGGCCCCTCACAGGATCCTATTCTGTGTCCTCAGGAGTGTCCTCGTAATGCCCCCACTGTGACAGCACAGTCACTGAGAAGGTGGGAGCCGAAGAAGGATGTTAAAGACACCACCACAGAGGCGTTTTGTCCTGGCCTGTTCCTGTCACACTCACTTCTGTTGTTCTGTGACAGCCCAGGCCTGGCATACTGCAGGCTTTGTGTACCAACTCGAGGGAGAAAGGAGGGCTAAGTGAGCACATGTCACATGACCTTCCTGGGGTGACAATAAGCAGCATCAAGTCACTCCATATAGGAAAGCACAAAGAAAGGATCCTGTCCGAATCCTGCCTGGTGAACCAATGAATGTACTAGGGTTATTTCCAGGAACATGAGTGGCCTAAAGATGCTACACTTGGAAGCCCCAAACCAATCAATCCTTCCTTTTCAAATACCCTCAGGCAGGAGTGGGGTTTTGTGATGGACTCCTGAACATCTTATGGTCCCCTTGTGAGTCTCCTGACTTTTTTTTTAACCAGAGAATGTTATTTGATCTCATGAGGGTCTCCTGCAGGTCGCCACAGTGGCTGTAATTCAGGACTGAAATGACTGCACAGCTGTCTTCATCTCCGAGGAAACAGCTATACCACAGTCTGGGGCTGGTGCAAGGTGACCGAGTGGTACAGCCATTCTCCCCTTGTTGCCTTGGATGTTAAAGCTAGCTCTTCCTCTCTCCCGGCACAGCAGGTGGATCCCATTGTGCTTCTGGTACCCGGCAGGAGCTCAGACCCCTCTGCTGGAGAGCATCAGGTGCAAGGATGCTGACTCCCTAGGGAGATCCCTTTCTGGCTTTTCTCAGTTATCCTTCAGCTCTACACAGTGGATCCTCAAGTGGGAATGTATCTTTAGAAGTGAAGATCATTGCAGGAGGAGAGAAGAAGCTTAGCATTAGATGCCCTAATGTTAGCTAGAGTGTGTGCCCTTCCACAATGTCAGCACTCTGGAGTTTGAGGCCTTCTGCATCCAAGCTGTGCCCATCCTGATCGCCGAGGCCAAGGGTATAGGAGGGTTATTGCTTGGCTATAGCTGACTGATGGTTCCTTCTGGGGTATCTTGGAGATGGGTATGCTTTTGCCTGTCTAAAGGTTGCACATATACCTGGCATCTCTTAGGACTGGTGGCTCCCAACCAAGGCTCTGGCAGATAGATGGATCTGTGCATATGGGGCATGAAGGCTAAGGCCCACTGATTTCCTCTTCCATCCCTCCCTGGCAGGAGTATCCTCATCTTGGGGCTTGGGATTTTATAGGTAAAACTGGGATTCAGGGTCTTAACCAAGACTTTCTGAGACTAAGTCTTCCTGCAGATAAAGAAGACTGATGGTGTTAGCAAGCACTTGAGGCATGGGGGCTTGGGACCTAGTTGTGGGCTTATGGCACACGGGTGTGAGGTTTGTTCTGCCAAATGGGAACGCTGTGTGGTGAAGAGGTGAGTCCCGGTCTCTAGGACAATCCTCACCTCCTCCCCTTCCATGCCAGCCTCCCCCCACTGAGCTGTCTCCCTGGGGTTTGCCAGGCTCCCAGGACTGTGCCATTATCGCTGCTTCTGTATCTTCCACACCACAAGGAAAAGTAATTAAATGTAATAGATGCTGAGGCTTCCAAAATCACATTATTTAGGCACTGCTTGCACACACACACACACACACAGGCATGCTAAGCTGCAGATAATTAATAGATTTATTTAAATCAGCCTCCGCCATCTGTATTCAGCAAGGATGGGTGCTTTCTTCTCAGGCCAGCCTACATTGGAACACCTCAGCCTTGTGAGAGAAGCCGGGAGGCCTCAGAGGAGCCAGTGATGCTAAGTTCCGGGAAATGGCACCCAACAGGTGTCATTGATGTGGGGTAACCAGGGCTACCACAAAAAAGTTCCCACAGGGAGACCTGATATGGAAGTGAGGCAGGCAGGGCCATGGTGTTGCATAGGCTGGCTTAGGGACATACCCCACAGGCACATACTAGAGAGGCAAGATGCTCCTGCCCTTTTTATCAGTCACTGAGGCCAGTGGCCCTGGCCCTGTGCAAAATGTGGGTCTCTGCCTTCGGTATTTGACTGGGATCTAGGCTGTGGCTCTCTGTTCTGCCATACTCCACATTCCCTCTCCCTCTTCTCAAAGTGCAGAGACACTTCCTGGTGCCGGTAGCTGCATGGGGGGCAAGAGGTTCCAAGTCATCGTTGGACAGACGCCAGTTAGATGCCTGGGAGTGGTCCTCCTTCTGAGAGGAAGGTGGCTCTGCAGTGGGGGTGGGGGACATGACTGAACCACAGCCTGGCAGAGCAGAGTTAGAGAGTTAGTGGGTGTGCCCTTGGGGGAACCCAGCTCCATCCTTGTACCTGGAAGGGGATCGCTGTCTCATTGTGACAGATCCCAGCTGTTGGAAGAATCCTAAGGGGTCAAGTGCAATGTCACAATTTGGAGCACTTCTGGACCTTGGGGTTGATCACATCCTGGGTATCTGAGCTCTGCTGTTGCTTGCAGCCCCCCCCCCCCAGAGTGTTCAGAAAGAATCTGACATCAGGTGCTTCTATCAGAGGCTCTCCCCGATTCGTTCCAAGGTTGAGCTTAGGTCTGTCTTCACAGAGCCTGCAGCTAGTGTGGGTTTCCTAAATGTGAGGGAAATGTATGAGCAGCAGGGAGGACGATGGAGACTTCCAAGTTCTGGAAAATTGGGATGTCCCGGTAAAGATTATGCCTCCCCATCCCCCGCCTGCAGTAGGAGCAACTTAGTGCTGTCATAGTGTCTCGGGTAGGGAACCCATAGAAAAAACGTTTTTGTCTCAGACAGAACTGGAGCCTCGGGCTCAGGTTCTTCTGTGAAAATGTAAGCGCATGTTCTACCCCTCCCTGCCAAGGTTGCCAGAGGAACTGGGCCCTTGGAAGTGGGTGGAGAAGGCAGTGCCTAGCTTGTGCTGTTGCCGTGGCTGCACAGCCCCCTCATTCAGCACGGCTACATGTGGTCATCCTTGTGGCTGTTTTTCATGGCACAGGAAAGCACCCAGTTTTGGGTCCAGCGCCTAGAGATGGCCAGGATGGAGTTGGGCTACTTCCTTGTCCCCTTGGCATGGACTTTTAAAAGCTGGAGTGACCCACTAGATCCTCCGTATCCCTCCAGACACGTCTATGAAAATCGCCAGGCCTGCGTTACTGGTAAATCTTTTATCCACTCCTGGCTATGGCTTGCAGGAACAAGATCGTAGGGTCCGTTGTACAGAGGGGCAGTTATTTCTCCTGGATTCCATAAGACAGCCAGCTCCAAGCACAGGCAGAGTCTTTCCTGTACGAATTCTGGGGATAGGAAGGCTCCCAAGACCCAGCCAAAGGCAGAAACAGGGCTGATCCCCTCCTCAGAGCCGTGCTCAGGCTCACCAAGCAGCTCCTGCGAATATGACTTCCCTCTGGGTCCTCCATGGGCTTCTTAGGGAAGCCGACAGACATGCCAAGCGCCACAGCTCCTGGAATCCTGGCTTTACCCACATCCCCTCCACACTTGGTCCTTGAATTAAAGGAGAAAATGACACTGAGTTTATTCCTGGACAGAGGGAAAGCGGTCTTTTTTTAAAGCTCAGCATACCCATCACGTGTGTATACACTTGGCAGAGCCTATTGAAGGAGGGGGAGGAGCACGGGGTCTGGGGACTCATGCTTCGTGACATCACCAGTATTTAGGGTAAATTATGGGCCAATTATGTCTCCCTGTCAACGGCATGTGCCAAAGTCTTCTATCCAAGTACTTAAGACTTTGAACGTATCTAAAGAGGGTCTCTACAGTGGGGATTAGGGTGCAGTGAGGTCATCAGTGCAGACACTAATCCAGTATGGTTGGTGACCTTGTAAGATGAGGCGATCAGAACAGGGCCAGCCCCCGGGAGGTGACCTTGGAAGGACACAAGTGCCAGGGAGAGGGGCCTCTCTTGACCAGCCTGGTTCACTCCTTGCTCTGGGATGTCCAGCCTCTTGTGGTAGAGGAGACTAAATTTCTGTTCAGCTTCAGCTGCCCCTCTGTGACGTTTCACCATGGCCAAGAACCACCCAAGGAAGAAGCATGGGGGGAGGAGAGTGCTGATCACGGAGCTTGAATTTCTAGAGGTCTCCTGAATTAATGACCACCACTCAACTTCACCCAATCCTCCATGCACAAGCTCTCCAAGGTCATGGCCATTCACAGCCACTCCCAGATACCGGGCACCATGGCTGTTCTCAAACAGATGGATCACCTCCAAATCCATAGCAGGGGTCTAGTCTCGGTGCACCCCCCCTTCTAGGGGGGGAGTTTTCCTAGCAGAAGCCCTTGTTGCTTATGGGAACAGTGACCTCCATTTCCCTCCATGCCTTTGCTGGATTCTGCACATTAGGAGGATAAGTTCAGACTCTCGGGAGCAGGGAAGGTGATGGGAACTCCCAGATGGCTAAGGAGCTGGCCTGTGCCGATTCGTTCTCATTCAGCACCATGGTCGCAACATCCCAATATAGTCATTATTGCGTTTTCGCTTTCTGTAGCCGCATTATAATGCGAGCTTATGTTCAATTTACTGGGAGCCAGCAAATCGTCGCCTGCTTTTTCTCAGCACACCCTCATTTGCTGCGTGCCCTAGGTGTTTCTTAAAGTCTGGGTTTTACACATAGACAAATTAAATCTTGTTTTTGAATGTGTCCCTCTCCAGAAGAGACATAATGTGTTTTAATAGCCGTCGCACCTCTCGGGGCTCGGGGCTCACGATCATCTGCATTTTCAAGCAGCGCATTACTTACAGGGACATGTCCTCAACGCCAGTAATGAAGCCAGTGAATGGAGTGGGCTCTGTGCGGGGCCTCCCTGTCTCTCTCCTGCCCCTGCTCCTTGGAGGCTGGTGTCAATAAGAGTTCTCCTTTTGTTCTCTGCATTTTTAATTCATCCCAGTGTCAGTCAACCCGCATGTGCCTTCATATCTTGCCCATGGGGCACCCTCAGGCAGGAGAGGGACGATGTGGGCAGGTGCATGCAGGTGACAAAGCCATGTCAGTGAGTAAACCAGGACAGGGAGAGGTCGGGATCAAGCCCATGAAAATGGGAGGGTAACGGTTCCTGGACCAGAAGCATGCAGGTGCCTTCTGTGTCAGACAAAGGAGAGACATTCTGTGCTCAATTGGCCATTCGCCTGCTAGGATCTTAGGGGACACCAGAAGCAGGTGCCACCCACCTGTGGAGTCACAGCCCCACCAAATGAATCTACAGAAGCACTAACTAGAAATTGGTGGTGCTCAGAGGTAAGCCTCTAGAGGTCATTTAGCTCACGTGGTGTGCCCTGATAGTGGTGCTGGTACCCTAAAGAGGAAATGTGAGAACACTTCTATAAGCTCTGTTTCCACCGTGTGAACACCGGAAAATGACAAGGGTCCTTCTGAGACCCAAACAGAGAGCCTCCTCAGAGCCATGGCCAGGACCTTGTGGCTGGCCGTGAGACCTTCAGGACTCTTGGTGGCTTGGCCTATGGATCTTTGAGACAGCATGCAAGCTGACACGGACAGTGGACATTCCTGCTGTCTCACTTGGGCCAAGACAACAGAGCTCAGATGCTGTGACAGTTGAGCGGTGACTGTGACACAGCCCTACGGCTGCGAAGACATCTGAAGAGGTCACCCATGAGGCTTTGTGATCCAAGGCCTCTCCAAGGGCATCGGGGGCTTCCTTCCCTACCACTAGACTACTCTTTCTGGATTTGCTCTTACAGAAGCTCAGCTGTGGACACGGACTTGACCATGGAGGATACAGGCTTCCTCTTCACGTGCTTCAGAGTCCTCTGTTCCGGTTTGGCAGCTTTGTGCAGTGAGATAACAAGTGCAGCCGAAGCAGGGAACCACAAGGGATGACCTGGGGAGCCATGGGTTTACAGTGGCAAAACACATGTCGCCTGTCCCATCAGGAAAGCAACAAGGCATCCGAGCAAGAGGGTCAACGGGCTAATGACATCACATGAGTGTTACCTTCTTCCTTCTCCATGTTTCTGGGATGTTTTCCTGGCACACCTATCCAGCACACTTGTCTACAACATCTTTTCTGCTTTAAAGAGAAACTCACTCAGCCTATGGCAAATCCAACTCAGGACGCACAGAACACAAAGCTTTTCCTGCATCTGGGCTGAGTCTCCTCGTCTCTGTGACCCCCTCTTCCCTTCCTCACTCCCTGTACCTTTGCAGATGGTAATATCCTGGGGCCTCTCCAGGGGAGAAGGCTGTCCCAGAAGTATGCAGGCTGGCTAGGGAATGTGTGTGTGTTGGGGGAATCTCAGCTTCTCCCCAACTAGGTGGCAGCCAGATGTTTCAGGCCACAAGCGTGGCTGAAAGTAAACTCAAGCCTGTTGTTCCTAACTGATCTGCCCTCTTGGGGCCAGGACACTTGGCAGCTCCTAACCAATCATCCTCGCTCTCTCATCCTCCTCTCCCCAGTGTAAGGACTGAGATGATTGACTCCTCCACCAGTGGGATATAATTGCAACCCACAGACCACATCCCTGTTAGAAAGTTCTGGATGCTAGCGGGCAGGAGTGAATTACTTTTGCAAGCTGAGATCCCCCATGGATTTTAAAATCAATAAGCTATTTCTGACGCTCAGGACAGAGGCGCACGGTGGACTTGAGCTCCGACCTCCTCTGGAAGTGGATGTTCTCGCTGCTGCCCAGGACTGAACCAGCTGCCCACACTCTGGGAAAAAACTGACACGGGGCCAAAGTCATTTTCATTCATTGCTGCATGGTAAGGGGAGGGGTCCGAGGGCAGTGGCTCGGCCCGTAGCTTCAGTGTCCAGCTCCAGCCCAAGCTTGAGGACTTGAATTCTCAGTGCCTCATTTTCCCTTCCTGGGGAAGAATCTAAGGCATGGACTGATCACGTGTTCTATGTCCTCTGCTAGTTCCTGTCATATAGCGAGCCCTAAAAGATGTCAGCTGTACAAACCACCATTCCTGCTAACTCCAGACTCCTTCTAGAGAAGGGAACCACAGGATGACTGGTGGGCAGCTCTACAGACCTGGCATAGCAGCCTGTGACATAGAAGGGACAGCCTTTCCAGTAGACCTGTGTCTTGGGAGGAAATACCAGGATTCCATTTTGACGAGGATCCCAATGGTAGGGCTTTAGGATCCTCTAGATTCTGTTTATAGAACCCTGGCTCTACCTGCTTTTCCAGGACTTTCAGAGGGCCGTCTGGACCACTATAGAACCTGGTTACATCAGGTGAAGGTGATTGGAACCTGGGCCTCTACACTGCTTTTTTTGGACTCATCAGCCACAAAGAAGGGAAATCCTTGCAAACATAGGAGATGCTCCAGGACTTTGTGATTTTGCTGCTTGATCCCTCTCCTGGTATTGGGGATGTCTGGATGCATGGCAGACTAGAACCTAGGGCAGCTCTTACACCAGACACTGGGCCCATATGCTCCCCTGCAGCCAAGTATTGGCCCTTGGCCTTCAGCCATTTCTGACATTTAGCCAGCAGTGCAACTGCCTCTTCTGGATTCTCAACCTAGCCTTTGCATGGGTCCTTTAGATTCTGCAGACAGGTAGCACACCACTATCCCTGGGTTCATCATGTTTCCCCATGGGGACAACAGTGGGCATTTATGCTAGAAGGAAGATTGGCTCTGAATGTCTGGCCTCACAAGTAGCTTGGGGATCAGCATTGAATCCACGGGGAATGTGAGAAGCTGACTTGGGGTGTGTGCAGGAATCTCTTCATATGAGATGCAGGTGATGTTGTCACTGTTCCTGAAAAGTAGGTGCTAGTTCCCAAAGGAACTCAACAGCAGTCTTTTGGGACAGGTTCTTGTTTCTGCAAGGTGCGACGGGAGTCAAAGACACGGAGCTGCTGGAGCTAAGGGTGCTGGAGTCTTATTCTTATAGCTACCCTTCAGGCCAACCTGGGAGGAGTGGTGAGCTGCCTTCCTCAAATGACTATATGGCATGCGTTTGACTCACCAAGCAGGGTGGAGAGGTAACAGGAATTCCAGTGGCCATGGGATTGATCTCAAGGGCATGGTCACTCTGCCATGCTTCCCTCATGCCTGCTAGCCTGACCTTTCTGCAGGGCCAAATGGGACTCCTCTCATGTTCCCCGGTTATCAGAGTGCAGGGGGCTCGCTCAGTTGTGAGCATAAATACAAGGCCCAGGAACTAACATAAAGAGCTCCGCGCCCTTCTAGGCTGCAGTGCATTGGGTGATGATGCTGTTCCAGTTTCAGGAGTGGAGAAAGATCATCGCCTGTGATGTTTAAAGAAAGAAGTTTTTTTTTTTAAACCCCAGAGCCACTGGTCCATATCCCTCTGCTTAGCTGCACCTACCTATTTGTACTGACCTTGGACAGAATCTACTGACTCCCCCTTCAGAAGAAGCTTTTAGGCATCTGCTGAGAAGTCTTGCTACTCCCAGGTCCTGAGCTCTCATTTTTCCACCTTAGAGCTCTGCCTCTTTCCCAATCTCTGAAGTGTTTCCAGAGCCTGGCCCCCACCCAGGCCTGAGATTAACCCTTAGGTACCTGCACATTGCTCTTGGCCCAGAGCTTGCCCTGGAAGGCAAACATTGCCCCAAGCACTATCCACTTCAGGCTGTAGTCTTCCTTTGGCAGGTCTAGATTTTACTTCAAGAGTACTCCTTTCCTAGGTAGATCCAGGGAAGGCGAGCGGATGGGTGGGAGGGCTGATGGATGGAAAGATAGAAGGGCTGATGGAGGATATATAGAAGGATAAACGGAAAGGAGAGTAGATGGGGAAATGGATTAGTGAACTGATGGGGGTTATGTGATTTCTAGAGCAAACAAATACTCATCCCAGATAGGATGTTAGCCACAGTCCAAAATGAAACAATTTCACTCAAATCTAGTTTATTGAGCCAACAAATTCTCAGGAGTCGCTTACAGGACAGTGAGTAACTCAAAAGCATCTGCTTCATCCCAGCACAGGAGATAACCTATGAAAACTACATCCCTGGAGATACCTACCCAACTTGCAGGTTGCTCCACCAGAGAGTATCCTTTTCCCTGGTGATTGTTTGCTGCTTATATAACTTCCTGAGCTTCCTGGCCCTTCCTGAGCTTTGTTGATCTCCCATTTCCTCCCTCCAGAAGGAAATGAAGCAATTCAGATGGAAAAGGCAAGCTATACAACACTGAGTGCTCGGACGGATGGATGGGTGAGCGGACTGACAGATGGACGGATGGATGGATGGACAGATGTATGTATGTATGTATGTATATGGGATGGGTATATAAATGAACCAATAGATTTGACAGTTGTGTTGCTGGAGGGTAGATGGATTAGTAGACTGGTAGATGAATGGATGATGGATTGACAAGTGGATGTGTTGTTGAATAGATTGGTACATGGAGAGTTGTGCTATGGATGGTAGACAGGTTAGTGGGATTTGTGGCTATGCCAATGGATGGACAGATGATGAATGAATGCCTAGATGGATAGATAGATAATAGGCAGTGGATGGATGGGTAGTTGAGTTGTTAGATGGATGGTGGGTGAGTGGATGTTTAGATCAAGTGATTTATCAATGGATAGATAGTTGGTAGATGGATGTTGGGTGAGTGGATAGATAGATGGATGATTGATCAATGAATACATGGTTGGTAGATAGACAGGTAGATGGGTGGATAGGTGAAATGAGTAGAGACCTGTAGGAGCCTATGAAGATGTTTTATCTTGGGATAGGACACTGGCGCCTGTACTTACACAAACTGGAAAGAAAGGATGAAAACATATATTGAAGCTGACAGTGTGGTCTCTTCCTGCGGTAGCCAGAATGCCAGTGATGAGTCTTATGTGGGACTGAAGGGATCAGACAGGAACCTTCCCAGTGCCAGATCAGACATGTCCGGTCCCATTGCCCTCCCAGCTCCTCTCCAGCTGAGCAGCAGGGAAAGCGCTCACTTTTCTATCTGGGCGATAGAGGCTTTCTGATACCACCCCGTGTGTCGCAGCTCACTGGTATCCCCTGCTTCCACCTGTGGCTTTGTACCTACCCTTCCTTCCACCCCATCTGTGTTTTCTCCTGCCACTGTGGGCACACCTCACTAGCTATTTCTGTGAGGTTAAATTTATTATACTAAAAAAAAATCTGTAAGGACCACGTCTCTCTCTGTGCCTAAGTGAGTTCACTTAGGATATTATCCTCCAGCCTCATTAATTTTGTATTAGATGTCAGGATCTTTTTTCAAGGATGAGTAGTATTCCCTCACTTATACTGGTATTTAATACGGGTGTTAATGCACTAATTTGTACAATAGTATACAACTCTCTCACACATACATCATTCTCCCTTGATTCATCAATCTGCACACAAATCTGTGGGCTCCAAGGCCAAGTCTGCATCTTGATTGTTGTGAACTGGGCTTCAGACACATAGGAATGTTGGCATCTCCTTGGTTACCTGATGTCTTCCCTTTGGATGTGGATCCTGAACTGGGACAGCTGGATCCTACAGAAGGTATGTGTTCAGTTGTTTGAGGTTCCTACATAATGGTCTCCATAATGGCTACACTAACACAGCCTTGCGAGAAAATTTAAACTATAAGAACTGAACCATGTCCATCCCATCTTCCCCAAAGCCAACATGAAAATGGACCTAGATGCCACAGATTGAGAAACGGTCTTGGTGGATAGGTGTCTAAGCCAGGCTCCTGATGGGTCTTGGTGTTCTTTGCCTGTGTGCTCCATCTGTAGAATGCTCTTGGGGATATCAGGTGTGTATAAGTGGGTGCTGACTTCCTCCCGACTTACCCTACCCACAATAGTTGTTGAGATATCATGTTTCTAGAACCTTTTGAGTAAAAGGGGGGGTGCAGAAATGTTCCTGGAATTTTGTTTAGTTTCATCAATGATCAACGGGCAAAGACTTTACTCCTTTCTGCATGCTGGCCTCTCCCTAAGTCTGAGAAAGACGCCACACACACACACACACACACACACACACAGTGCCGAGGAGATCAGGAGTGGGTGGATGGATAGGGAAGGTACAACAAATGTTTATCCTACGGATGCCAGCACCTTGTGGTTGAGATGCAAGGTCGCAGGGAAGCCCATGGTCTCCAGGTAATGCGGCTTTCAGAATATCCGCGTGGCTTTCTAGAGAAAGTATGGTGGCACACACTTGTATGAACATAATAGGGATGCACAATGACCTCTCTCCAACGCAAACAGCCACAGATGTGCACATAGGGATATATCTAGACATGTGTGCATGTATGAACACCAAATTAAGTATATCTGCATATTTGGTACACACAAACACATGTGAGCACGCACAGAAACTTGTGACCGCATACCTGTAGACATGCATATAGATAAAGACACTTTTACTAATGAACACATGGCTCATAAGCTGCTTGTAAGCATCCTAGGTAGCCTGCTGGGTGGGAGCAAGTCAGCTCCTCATATTCCAGTCTTTATGCATCTAAATGTCTTCATGGGTCCCTCCATGCAGGGCCCGGATCTCTGAGAGGCTCAGTCTGTGCTGCAGTGACTAAGATGACCCATCTTTTCCACCTTAAGGCTGCAGCACTTGCTTGGGAACTATGTGTATGTCTTTCTCCTCTCTAGCCCTATTCACTGAGGGCAGTGCCCTGCTGAAGTCTGCCTTCCTCATTTTTTTCATGTCACCTGCTACCCCCTAATTCCCTGACCTGTGCCCATGGGTGCCTCCCAGGGCCAGCCTATACCACTTCTCTTCTCATCCTGGCTCTCAAGTTGGTGTCCAAGCCACGCCCACTGTTATTCATTCATTCATTCATTCATTCACTCATTCATTCATCCACATACGTGTGCAAATACATTGTGTTCTATGCATGGTGGGTGGTGTGTGTGTGTGCGGTGCATACACATAAGTGTGCAGATGTGCATACCCATGTGTGTGCACGCCCACATGTGCGAATGCCAAAGCCAGAGCAGGACACTGGGTGTCCTCTTCTATCCCTCTCCACCATACTGCCTTGAGAAAGGGTTTCTCAGTGAACAAGAAGCTCATTGTCCAGGTGGTAAGCTCTAGGAATCCACCTCTGTGCTTCCAAACACGCTGGGCATTCAAATTCAGGTCCCTCTGCTTGTAGAGCAAGTGCTGGTACCCAAGGAGCTGTCCCCGCAGCCCCTGTGCACATGCATCTTTAATGATGAGTTTAGGGCTCCGCGTTTGGCTAGCTGCTGGACTTTTTCTGAGACTTGTCTGCGAGCTGGTTTTAAGACGTGCATAGCAACAGAGGGTTTACGGTCCCGTTCCATCCGTGGAGCTTCCCACAGAAGAGACCAGTGACTAGAACCATGGAGAGAGAGAAAAGAGAGACCTGGTATTTTACTGTAAAGATTTTGCCGGTTGAAGGAGATTCTTCCCAATTTCAGGGCCCAGTGCCTCTTTGTGCATAGTCTGCAGGCCCCGTCTGCATCTCAAAAGTCTCCCAGTTATCTCTTCTTCCCTGTGATTCCTTTCTCTGCTGGAGCCCCGGTCAGCTTTCCCTGTGAGGGTGGGTGGAAAAGTTCCTCCAGCTGCCATTAGTGACATACAGAGCGGCCAGTCAGTACCTTGGTACCTTCTCTTTCCCCACCAGCATGGGAGGACACTGCTCTGCTCTCAGGGGAAAGCCAGCAATCTTGAACAAAAGCCTATTATCGGTTCACCTCAGATTTGATAGGTCAGAACTGACTTACTCTTCTATTCGATTTTCCAGGGTTTCATGGCTGCTTGGCTCTGGGTCTGCCCATCAGATCTGTTTAGAATATAGCAATCCCTTCCATTTCTTACCACTCCCCCCTCTATGTTCTCTTTCCTGACTTCACAATTTTTAATAGGAAGCTTGGACATATGAGGTATCCTCTCCACACTGTAACACCCCCAGGCGTTTTCTTTGCTTCTCTTCCATAGGCTCCACGCTCTTGGCCTGATAGATTCTCCACCCCTGGCCAAAATGAGTGTTTCTGCACATTCTACCACATAAGACCTGACCCCGGCATCTTAAGGCATGACCACGACATTCCTTTTAAGCCTCTGGTTTTCTGGCTTTGTGTGATAGCTACAGTGTTTTCTTGTGTTTTTAGCATGATGGAATTTAGGGTTATTGTGGTTCCTTTATTCTTTCCTGAATCATTTCTGTCCTCTTGGAGTTAGATGTGGAATGCGTGTCTTCAGCCTCCCTTATCTATTCTGTCCTGGCTTTCTGGAGACACCTGGTGATCCCGTCTGCCAGTCCATGTTACATGGGAAGGGGAGCTGGAGTCATAGAGCCAGAGGGCAGTAACTGGTTGGTGTGCAGGATATGATCAGCACAGTTATAATTTGTCAGCACACGATAAATGGTCTGCGTGCAGTGACTGGTTAGTGCCTGTAAGGGGCCAGAACTGGACAGTGCACAGCAATGATCGGGGTGTAAAATTTGCCAGCGCACAGCGAGGGACCAGTACGAAGTGACTGGTCAGAGGACTACCTGTGTTCTCTGTAAATAGAGTGTAGTGTTTATAGATAGGCCTCTTTGGAAGTGGGCATAGAGTCTAAGAATGGGGCCTGGTGAATTTCACAACCAGGGCACTCTGGTGCCCAGACATTTGGGCTGTGTTGCATAGAGGTACTCCCTGCATTCCGCCCCACTCCACACCAGCTGTGTATGCAGCCCTGACTTTTCCACGAGGGCAGAGGTCATGGGCATAATTGGCTAACTGCTTAAGTCTATGAATAACCTGTCTTAGAATAGCACAAACATATGCAAGATTACCAAGAAAACCAATTATAGTAAATGCAGTTATCAAATGTAAAAGAAAAAACCCATTTTGATACAAGGGTATGTTTGCGTCTTTATTAAAGCATTACATAAAAAGCCTAGCTGTAGAATGACTGTAATTTGAAATAATGGTGAACATAAGCAATGTACTATGATAGCCATAGATCTGTAACTTGATATGAAAATACCTGTGATTTCTATTGGTGACAAAGCCACAGTAACAACTAAACTATTGTGTTTACTGCCCCCATGCCTAATTGAAGGCAAGTTCATTTTTGCCTAGAGACATGTAAAATAAAATACCTCTTCCCCACCTGGGTTCCTGTGCCTGGGGCATATGGCATGTAGGGACTGTCCCCTCTTTGGGCAGCACGACATGGTTTACTCAGCTAACTTCCCTGGCAGCAACAGTTTCTGGGGTACAGAGCCTCGATCATACGAATCTTCGGCGAGGCTGCTCTTTGGCTAAGTACCCTTCCATGGGCTGGCTGGAGAGACCCCTTAAATGGTTCCAACTCTGTGGCATTCCAGGTGCTATGGCTGGAGGAAGGGCATTCCTCATAGCCCCCTTCTTCTTCTCTGCCCCCAGCACCAGGATTTCCCTGGCTTGCTAGCTCTTGATACTCATTCTCAGCACCGTCACATTCTTGCGATTTTTAAAGGGTCTTTTTCTCTGTGTCCGCTGCACTGGTCTGGTGTCCCCTCCTGAGGCCTGTGGCAGTTTCTTCTATCCAGCTGCTGGCTTAAGCTGAATGCCCGGTGGGCTCCCCTGTCTGTACCCTGCTCCTCTGGGTGCCAAGCATAGGCTGTTTCTCACCTGTGGTTTCTGCAAAGGGTACCAGCAACACTGCCTGCCAGCTCAGTAGGAGAGCTTGGCACCTTGGGGGAGGATGCTTCGGGTCCTTAAAATTGGAGATACACCCATTCTATCCAGTGGGTATGAATTCATTGGTGGGCCATGCATTTCTTTAGGAACTTTCTTCTCTTTTATAAATTCAGTTTACAGAAGGATCCTTCAAATGGTTAGTTCTTTTTAGGTAGTGATCCGTTTTCAGGATTTCAAATAACGTGTGCCTGATTGGGGACAGAGCAAATGTCAGGAGTGGGGCCTTCTCTCCTGGTTGCTGTCTTTTGGGGGTCGAGTCTGTGTGTATGATGAGCACCTGCCTGACTCTGAGCCCTCTGAGGTGGAGCACACTGTTCCAGGTGCAGTGTGTAGGCCAGTGACCTTGGCGGAGGTCAGACTTCCTAAGATGGACGGGGCAGGATCCTGAGGCTGCTGTGTGGATGGCTTTGCTGGAAGATGTATGAGAATATATAAGTGGATGGGGTGGGGCAGTTATTTGATGGAGGAGCTCCAAGGAACTGCACAAGAGAATGTCCAGTCTCTCCTACGGTAGATCTCCTATGGTAGGTAGATCCTGAATCGTTCAGTTGCTTGGCTGGTGCAAGACTGGGCCACCTCTTCAGGTTGGGGGTGGGGAGCTCTGACTAATCTCTCTCTCTCTCTCTCTCTCTCTCTCTCTCTCTCTCTCTCTCTCT
>JABTXL010000186.1:1588765-1603249 GCA_025134845.1 Neodon shergylaensis
CTCTCTCTCTCTCTCTCTCTCTCTCTCTCTCTCTCTCTCTCTCTCTCCTAGATGTCTTCTGGGGTGGGAGAGGGGTGTTGGCAGCCAGAGAGACACATTACTTCCGAACAGCTCCTCCTCTGCTCAGGTGTGGACATAATAGAGTCTGGTCAGCAGACAGCATCAAATTTGGTGGCCTGGCAGCTTTACCTTTAATGGTGCTGGTCACCCCGCTACTACAGGCCTCAATTTCCCCAAGTGCACCCTAAGAAGTTTGATCTATCTGACCTCTAAGAGCCCTTCAGAACTGGCCTCTTTTCTTGCATGTCACCTACACACTTGTGCAGAGAGGGAGGGAGAGAAGGAGGAGAGAGAGAGAGAGAGAGAGAGAGAGAGAGAGAGAGAGAGAGGCCTTTATGGGAAGCAGGTGAGCCCCAGACTTAACACACACACACACACACACACACACACACACCGCTCCTGAACGACACACAGAACACCAAGCACAGGTCCCTGGTTCCTATCCAAAGCCCTGAACTGGGCATTTGAAATTCTATTCAGACAAAAGTACTTTCAGGCCTACCGTGCTGGTGCTGGTGTTGTTAGCATGGAAGGACCCTCTAAAAAAGACAGCACTGCCTCCAGCTCTGGGCCTCCAGACACAAATGCCGGCTCTTCCTTGCGGAAGAATGGAGGCGGCAGCAGGGAAATGCCTGCTGGCTTCTTTTGGGGTAGGCTGTGTGCATCCACTATGCCTGTGCTATTGGGTGTCCCGCAGCTGGCTGGAGGCGGGCACACAGGAGGCCTAGGATACAATGTGATGGGAAAGGGTGTGCTGTTTTCAAACCCCTCGGAACCGCCTACCGAGAGCAGCCTCCTCTAAACCTATCTAGTTGCTCGTCAGCCCGCCAGTCCTCCTTCTGGTTCTGCATTCTTCCGAGGACCTGGGGTAGAAACGGATTGGGGGCTGGGCTCGCTTCCCCTACTCAACGGAGCCAACCCGGCCGCTCTGCAGTGAGGCCCCAACGCACCTAGGTGGAGCCCGACCCGCAGTTTTCAGCTGGACCAGCCCCACCTGACCCGCTGGCACGCCAGACGGGGGCGCTGCAGGGCGGCCGGGTCCCCGGGGTCCCCTCCGCGGCCCAGTGCGCATCGGCAGCTCGGCGGCCCGGGCGCTGCACAGACGGCGGCAGGCGCGGGCCAGAGTCCGAGGCAGCGCGGCCTGGCCGCCTGGGCCGACGGAGACCCACACCGCGCTCCCGTTCCCGCCGCAGCTCGCAAAGACGCCGAGCCGAGTGGCGGGCGCGCGCCACCAGCACCGGAGCAGCGGCGTCCCGCGGGCGGCGAGGCGCGCAGCGTCTCCGGCCCCACCTGTCGGCGCGGCCACCCTCAGCGTCGCCCCCGGCGTCCCCAGCCAGCGCGGGCGGCTCGCGGGAAGGCTGGGCCCGGCCTCGTCCCGGCTGCGGCGGCGGAGGCGCGCTCTCCCGGCTGGGCGCGGAGGCCGGCACCGTCCCGGGCGAGGGGACCGGCCCGGCGGCTCCCGGGCCGTGCAAGTTGGACTGCGGCGGACTCGGCCCGGCCGCGCGGGCCCCGGCGGCGGCGATGGTGCTGCAGCTCCGCGAGCGGTGCGCAGCCCCGGCCCTGAGGCTGGCCCTGAGAGGCGGTGGCAGCGGCGGCGGAGCGGCCCCCTAAGCCCCCCGCCCGAGCAAGAGCGGGCAGCGGCGGCGGCGGAGCCTGAGAAGGCGGCGGCGGCAAAGCAGCGGAGGAAGGCGACTAGAATCTCTGGCGCGGGGCGACAGGCGATCAGCGCCGGGGCCGCGCCGGACCCCCCAAGCCCGCCGGGCCGTTGCGCAATCCGCGGCCGGTCTGGGCCCTGCTGGCGGCGCGGCTCCGGGGGCGGCGGCGGGGCTGATTCATGGGGCCGCGGCGGCCAGTCCCCCGCGCCCGGGCCCCCGGCGCCCCGCAGCGCGCGATGGTGGCCGAGTGGCCGGAGTGGCGGCCGCCGCGGCCCGAGACTTTCTGCTAACCTCCCCGCCCCCGCCCGCCCCCTCCCCGGCGCCCTCCCTCGCGCCGTCCCCTCCCCCTGCCCAAAAGACACAGATCGCCTCCCGGAGTGGCGCCTCCAGTCGCGGCGGAGCGCGGCGTTGGCGGCTGATGGAGGGCGCGATCGGGCGGCCGCGGCGGCTGCACCCAGCGGGGCGCTGATGCGGCGCCTGGACCTTCGCTGCGCGACTTCGGGGGCGTCGGCCGAGTTGGCACTCCGCGATGCAGCTCCTGAAGGCGCTTTGGGCACTCGCAGGGGCCGCGCTCTGCTGCTTCCTGGTCTTGGTGATTCACGCGCAGTTCCTCAAAGAAGGTAATTGTTCCCGGTGCGCGAGGTCCCCCGCACTGCTCGCGGCGGTCCCTGCGCGTGATACTGCTTCCAGCACCTTCCACCACTGCCAGCGTGGTGGGCCGAGGCTCTGCGGGGCTGGAGTGGCCAGTGGCGTGAGCCTCCTCAGAGCCCAGCGCTGAATCTGCCGCCTCTCGGCGCCTCAGGGCTCAAGGGTGGCACGGGTTAGGCGTGAGCCCGGGCGTACTGGGGCCTGGCGAGCTCCGGTGTAGTCCCGGAGCCCGGGCTTATGCCCAGGCTGCAGTTGCCATCCCCTGCCCCGCAAGGCTCGGTGGCAGTTGCACCTACCCGCATGCCATCGACCCTCGGTAGGTGGCACCAGCGCTCCACTTGGTAGCCTGGCTGAAGCCAGTGCTGAGCAGGCCAGGACTGAATGGATTGGGGGCTGGGGAAGCAAAGGTGTCAAGGGGTGAGGACAGCGAAACTGACATGACCCATGCTACTTTCCGTGCGGAGTTGGGTACCCACCAGACTCAGGCTAGGTGGGCAAAATTCTTCATCACCGTAATGCCCAGGTCCGCGCAAGTTTTGGTTCCTTTGCCCTCCTGGTCCCCTCTAGATTGCAGGGTTGTCCCATCCACTTCTCGAGACTCTGTTGAGACTTTCGTGTTACTCACATTGGACTTGTGATCTTATGGTCACAGTAGCCCTTTGGGAATCCCGCCTTTGAGTTAGTTGGTGTGCGCTGGCAGACAGCAAATGATGGGCACTTTCGGAAACTGACTGCCCGCCCTTTGGTAGCACCTCTTAGTCTTGGTGCCTCTGGGCACAGCCTGCTAGGGGCTGTTGTTGGTGTCCTTGTCCACAGGCTGTGCCTGAACTGGCTAGCACTCCCAAGGTGGGCGGGGAACACTGAGCCCTGGAACGTGCTGGTACAGGTTCCCAA
The DNA here is from genome assembly GCA_025134845.1 of Neodon shergylaensis. Taxonomy (NCBI): domain Eukaryota; kingdom Metazoa; phylum Chordata; class Mammalia; order Rodentia; family Cricetidae; genus Neodon; species Neodon shergylaensis. Next base: position 1,592,023 of record JABTXL010000186.1, read on the forward strand.
CTACTGTTGTCGCTAGCTCCATGTTCCTGAGGAGGAAGGGCTTGCAACATTCGGCTGCTTCCCGGCCTAACTAGTGAGCACTTGGACACCCGGAGCCCCCTGGAACCTGGGAGGGCTTATGGCCTGCTCCATATTGTTCTCTCTTGATTTCAGGTGTTACTTTGGAGAAGCTAGCTAGGTTTTGCTGCAGGTAGGTGATCCTGCTCAGCTGGAACTCCCAGGCCCTTCTTGGAGTTGGAGGCCCATCTTTCCTCAAGTTTAGGTGACTTACTTCATGAGTGGGTGGTCCTGCCACTGGCTGGGGTCCCCTACTATTGAGATAACTCTTTCCTGAAAATGTGAGTCGTTTCCTTCCGCACCCCCTCACCACCAGAGAGCTGGAGCGGGGGGGGGGGGGGGGGAACCCCCCCTTGGTTTCCCCCCACCCTAAAGACGGGGGGGCCTTTTATTTTGGGATTTTTTTTGGGCCACAAGTTCTTTCCCAAAGCTTTCCACTCTTCTTTGTTGGTTGGGGCATTCATCTTAGGGAAGAGCATGGGTATTGAGGTTCCATGGCTCCTCTGAGTTTAATCTAGCCTACTAGAGTTACTATGTTGTAGTAAGCAGCTAATTGCTTACTACAAAGAGATCCTGGTCATTTGGAGACGTGATCCAGTGAATGGGTCCATTCATTCTGTCTTGCTTGGTGGGGATGAACTAGTCACGGAGTCTTCTAAGCTACTAGATTCTGTCTTTTGGTCAAGAGGAAAGAGGTCACACGGGTAGCAGTAGCGTGCATTGGCGCCTGTGTTCTGAAGTGGAGGGGGATGTCCCCCGAGGGGGTGGATTTGCAGGGCAGCCCTTTATAGAAGCCTGGGTATTGGATGCGGATAGACATGATCATGTCGTGACAGACAGTAGGGTAAAAGAGGAGGTGGTACATACTGGCCATGGCTCATAGGACCCAAAGGCACAGTGTCATGGAGCTCGCTGTTGAGGAAAAGCCCAAGCATTTACCCTGCCCTATGCGGCTTTGTGAGCTCTCGTTGACCACCCTGAGTGTTTGCCTCTATGACCCTGCATCCCAGTTCCCTTTGCTGTTTCTTTCTGTCACAAAGGTCAGGGCTGGCATTCCTGTCCTTGTTTGCATGGATTTTTATTTTTTGTCTCTGGCAACAGAAGCAGAAGCAGGAGCCTCAGGATAGGCCTTAGGGTTTGCAGTGAGAGGCTGGAGACTGTGGTTCCCAGGGGAGGCACAGGGCCCTTCTTGGAGAATTGGGCTGCAGACTGAAATCCGCTAGGGGAGAGGGAGCTAGGCAGCTTGGACAATTGTTACTTGTTGCCTGGGGATGGAGTGGGAAAGAGCTGTATAAATAGCCACTTCCATGAATTTGGGTCCCCTCCCCCTCCAGGGGTGAAGAATGAGGGGCCCAGGGAACCGTTTTTCCACACTTTCTCTTTTGTGTGGAGATACAGGCCACCCCGTGGCTAATCTATCCCATTCTGGCTGGCCTGTCTTGCAGCGATTGCACAGATGAATAGGGCTGTGAACCCAGAGAGAGGAGAATTGTGGTCCTAATTGCAGCCCTGGTTTGTCCAGTTTCTGTAAGAACAAGCCTTGCCCACCGTGTCTACTCAGTGGAGGCAGGCAGAGGGCTGGGGGCTGGTGTGTGTACTAAAGCATGGGTTTCAAGCATCAGTAGGGTGCCCTAACTACCCTCCTGAAGCATCATCTGCCCTACTTGTTTGTGCAGGGTTTGTGCACTCTGGTTTCTCAGCTAGAACAGGTCAGGGAAAGAGTGATGTGTTGGGAACCCTGCTTGGATCCAGCTGCCTCGTGGGAGCAGACAAGGGTGTGGGATGGAAGGAGAAGGGGACAGGAGGCTGTGCCCACAGTTTCTTATTTATGTGGGACTCGGGACATAGAGTTAGGGTAACAGCTGGGTTTATAAACATTTTTGAACTCTTAGAAGCACCTAGAGTAGGGCATAGCAACCCAATATCTGTTTTGGATATTTATCAGGCTAGGAAAACAGTACCAGTACAGAGAGACCTGCAGTGGTCCATAGTGATCCATGGATTTCTGGCCTTTCGGATCCAAACGAGACAGGGATTTGTCTGGAGGAGACATCCCTATGTGTCTCCATTAGCTATGGATTTAAGGTTTAGCTCTCTGTCCTTGTAAATCCTTTTGATGGCTGGGCGGGTATTGCATTAACTGAGTATGCTATTCAAAAGCCTTTCTCGGGTTAATATTGAAAGCTTGTGGATGAGCTGAGTGCCTGTGTCCGGCTGCCCCAACACAATGTCCCAGCATCTTAATTCCCAGGAACTTGGAGTCACCTCACCCAGTGTTATCTTCCTCAGCGGCTCCGAGGGCTGACTGTTGATTGAGCAAATAGGATCCAACTTTAATTTATTTAGTTAGCTTACTACTTTGGAAGTCAAGCACATTCTGTGAGCCTTTGTGGTGTGGCCAGACTGAAAGGGACACACTTAAAACCCTGTGCAGGTATGCAGTGGTACTAGGTTGTGTCTCAGTAGAGAACACTAATTAGCACCATCCGTGCAAGCCCTCCAGCCATCCCAGGACACTTGTGCATCTGTGACATTGATCAGTTTATTTACTTTGTGTGTGTGTGCATGTGTGTATGCTCATATGTATGTGTATGAAGAAGCCAGAGGTCAACATTGGTTGAGCCCCAGGGACTCCCCCCCCTTTGCCTCTCCAGCGCTGGGATTACAGGCCACAATTCCAAACCTGGTTTTTCATTTGATTTATTTGTTTGTTTATTTATTTTATGGTTTCTGAGGATCAAACTCAGGCTCTTGCACTCACAAGGCAAGCACTTTACCAACGACCCTATCTTCCCAGTTGTGGACCAGCTTCTAAAAAAATTGACAAAGAATTTGAACAACATAACACAGTTACTGGCACTAAGAAATCATTAAAGTTTTCACTGAAGGGACTGGAGAGATTTTTTGCTGTTAAGTGCACTGGTTGTTCTTGCAAAGAGCCTGGGATCTGTAATTCCAGTTCCAGAGGATCTGATGCCCTCTTGTGACCTCCATGGGACCAGGCACACCACGTGGCAAACAGGCATACATTCAGGCTTAACGTTCGTGTGTGAGTGTGTGTGTGTGTGTGTATTTCCTGTTATAAATACCTGTTTCCCTGCACAGCCTGTGGCAGTGGGTGGGGACTGGTGGGGCCCACTGGTATTGGGTAGGGGCCTGAGGCTGTTAGAACAACCTTGCTGTTCTTGGTAGAGGCTGAGCTGTGCTTGGCCCCTGCATGGATCCTATAAGGTAATGAAGGGATGAAGCCTGAATGTTTCAGGAAAGATTTTTTTTTTCAAACCTGTCTTCCTATGTTCCCACAGCTGACCTGGATCTTATATCTCCCCTCCATGGTTTAGGGTTGCATGCAGAGGGGAACCCCAGGGCTCCCCAGTGCTTCCTTCTCCAATCTTAGGATGTAGAGCTCTGTAAGGATATGTTATAGGACAGGGCTTGTGCCTTCCCAGTGCCCGAAGGCTGCTTTTCCCCAGCCTTCCCCTATACTTTACTGAGAGACCAAGTGAATGGATGGCAGCTAGGAAGGGTGGGGTTGGAAGAGAGTTGGAAATGACCGACTTCTTTATCATCATTTACGATCACTTCTTGTGTCACATGGAATCTAAATAGAACCCACACTTACTGTACTGGGAGTCTCACTGGCTGCATTGCTGACAGCTCTGAAAGTTACAGCACGAAGGGATTGGTAATGGCCGAACAGGAGTCTGGAGTCTGAGTTTCCCAGTTCTCCAGCACAGAGCCAGCAGGAAGACCCTTGAGAGTCAGGTTGCAGTAGGGATGGGCTGTGCTAGGGTATCTGAGCACACTGGCCACATCTGAACACACACTGGGCCTAGCTGCATAACATGATTGGTCTTCCCTGTGCATCCTGGGAAGCCCAGTCTTCTATCTTGCTTTGATATAAACTTGGTATTGGAAAGCCAGGCCCAGTCCTTGACTCTGGTGAACTGGCTGCCTGTTCGGCCCAGGTGGTATGTGTATTTGTGGTATTAATATCTGTGTATACAGAGTGTCAGAGTGGGTGGCCTTAGGATGTCCACCGCTGACCTCTTAATAAGTAAGGTGTTTGTGTTTATGCATATGATTATATCTTAATTAAATACCGAGATGTTTGTACAGTTGTAATTTGCATAAGCATATAAATTTATGAACATGTATTATGAACTTGATTAAAAATACAGCTGTGGAATGAGGGTGATGGTGGGGGCCGTTCCCTCTCGCTGCTTATACCCAAGTGGATCCATTGGTACCGTGTGAAAGCCTGTGGCTTCCTATGGCTTGAGCGTACATGAAATACTCACTGTGACTCACAGAACTGCAAGTCGGCCTGTGGGACACTGATGCTAGCTAGCATTCTGTTTACTAAGTCAGGTCTGCCTGCTATGATCTCTCTCTTCCATCTTAAGGCCCCGTCCTGCCTATGTTGCCACCTCCCAGTCTTCTCTCTTCCTTTCACTTGGATATCATGTGCAGCTTAACTCACCCTTGTCCATGAGGCATGGCACTGCACCACCTGACTACACACAAGCACTACACACACCTCATGCCTACAAACCAAGTACACACAACACTTATGCACGGCATATGCATACCGTAATACATGTAATGTACTGTAGTGATATTTTGTTTATGTTTTAACAACTAAAGCTAGCCTGAAGATAAGAGTGCAGAGGTAAGCCACTAGAGGCCAGGGTGTGGTAGCACACACCTTTAATCCCAGGACTCTGGAGACTGAGGCAGAGGGACTCTGTTAGTACAAGGCCACCTTGGGCTACACAAGGTTGAATCTGTCTAAAAGAGAAACAGAGATCATACAGAGGTGGTCCCAGCACTCGGGATCCCACACCTTTAACTAGTGAGGTGGAGACAGGAGTGCCATGGCTGGGCGGAGAGAGATGATATAAGACTGAAGGAGACAGGAGCTCGAGGCGGTCTGAGGCTTGGTGAAGACAGTTGCAGTCTGAGCAGGATCGCCCCTTCACTGAGCATTGGTTGAGGTAGAAGGTCTCTCTAGTGGCTGGCCACACTGCTTCTCTGATCTTTCAGCTTTCACCCCCTAATATCTGGCTCAGGGTTTTATAACTAAAAGCAATTAGAATTCGCGCTACAATGTACCACATAAACACATGTTCTGTATACACGCATTTTGTTCTATCACATGACATGTATACATGTATATCTCATTTTAACACCATATGCACTCACAATACCCACATACAACATATATATTCATGCCATATAACTACACTACCTACAAATACATGTCAAACACATCCATACAATGTAGACCATGTAAGCACAGCACAAGAGCTAACACACACCATGTATACATGTAACCCACATGTACATATGACACATTGACACCTCATGCATATATAATTCATATAGCTATGTGATATATGACACCTCATGCACACATACCCCACATATATTTGTCACATATTAATAGCTCATATACATGTAGCCTACATGTACGTATATTAATATGTCTTGCATGTACATCTCACATCTATAAATAACATATTAATACCTTATACACATGTAATACCCCACCCATACAAACCACATACATAGAACATATACATACACAATATACTACATAAGCACAACACATAAACACTGAGCACACATCACATATGACATGTATATATCATACATACTGAATATGCACGCATAACATATACAAGCATATCACATTCCTCATGTACATACATATATTATGTATGTTGGCCTTGTACACATACAGATACAGTGGAAACACATGTATGAATATTTCACATTTACACACATGCTGAACTTCACACATACATGGTAGCACCATACTCTTGGTATACTACACAGATTCCATGCAAACAACATCTATACATACTTCCCACAGACAGAATACATAAAAATATACACTATAGATACATCCATGTAAAACACATACATACCATGTGATACACACACTACTCTACCACATACTTCACAGATACATGCCAATTCCATTCACTATCAACACAAACATGTGCCACACACATATACCTTACACAAGCATGTAACGTGAAAACATACCATACACATATCTCACACAAACCCACACCACACAAACACATTCTACACACACATCCCACACAGACATAGGCCACACATACACACATACACATACATCCCACACAAACCCACACCATGCATACAAAGAAATTCTGTACACACATCCCACATAGACATAGGTCTCTCTCTCTCTCACACACACACACACACACACACACGAAATAAACACACACCACACTTGCAGACCTCACGTGCTCTCCCTCCAGTCTTCGCGTCTGGAAGAAGAATGGTAGAAAATGGACCCGTCCAAGGCCTGTTCTCTGCTCTTGCTGCCCATCCTGCACCTGGCACCTAGCAGCCAGGCCTTCCCAGAACAATCTGCATACCACAGAGGCTAGGCTTTGTCCATAGGAACGGCAGACAGTGTATTTTGCAGATGAAGAGACAAGTGTGGCCTAGTGAGAACAAAGGGCAGACTTTGGATTCCTGAGGCTAGAACAGGAGGTCAATAAGTGGCACATGAATTGGAGTAACCCAGGCCCTTTTAGGAAAGCAGGGTCTCAGCCAAGCAACCACGACACAATGGTCCTGGCTCCACTGTTCCTTCCACCTGGATCCCTTTTGCTCCTGCCTTCTTCAAGTTGGATGAATGCTGGAGTATCCATGGAAAGACCTGGCTCTGTCTCTCTGTCCTCTTAGCATCGTGAATGGCTGGCTGCATCCTGTATCCTCCCTGGTCTTGTGGGGGAGGAGGAAGGGCAAGGGTGTCCTTTGAGAGTGGCAGGTTTCTACAGTCTCATCTGTAGGGAGGGGATTCCTATGAAGAAAGTGAAACCTTGTGACCAGTATGAGGGACAGGTGATCCGGAGTGGCTACACATATTCACTTCCACACTGGTCCACTTCAGAATTGGGGCCAAACCTGGGGTCTAGGTCACACAGAGGAGCGAGAATGGATGTGAGCATTGGCCTACTGGGAACACCTTGTTCTTAAGCTCATTACTTTGGCTCTTTTGGAGGGTTCATTTAGCGAATGGAAACCACAGACCTCTTCCAGGTGGTTGGTGACCTGGTTACTAATTGTCAAGATGACAACAAGGGCCACATCCATATAGGTGGTGCTGCAAAGGTCATGCAGCCGAACCTTGTTCTAAGTTCAAGGGTAGGTCCTGTCTGGAAACTCACCGTGCCTCCATGGAGATGACAAAACCTGAAACACTGTCACCTTCTTCAGGGAAGGACAAGCAAATATTGGCAGTCTGGAGGAAATGGTGTCCCTCAGGAAGGCCTGACTTTTATGGATGGTGCCCTGCATCCTGCTCAACTCCTGGTTGTTAGTCCTGGCACCGTTGGATGCATTCTTAAAGCCCCATCTAGATGCTGCTGTACACAGCTGCAACCTTCACAGTGCCCAAAAGATCTTAGGCCTTTTCTTCAGCAAACAGCCAATTTATTGAAACAGTGTAGCACGAAGTGGGGGCCAGACCCACCATACACATCCGGAGCCCCATCTCCAGGGATATGAGTTCACTGCCACAGGCAAGCTCCAAGGTCCCCATCTTTTGGAGAAAGTTTACCAGTGAGTCAGATCAGGCTGGCTACTCTAGAGTAGCCGTGTGACTGTGCACGTGACTGATTGCATGCGATACTTAGTGCGACTGGAAGGACAGAGGAGACCTTGGAGCAGTGATGTCCCTAGTCACTTTCAGCTCCCTGCTGATTCGTTTTCTGCTCCCACAGACAGGGCACATGCAGATATGGGTCTAGACTAGGTAATAGGACACAACTTTCAAACTAGTCCAGTCTGCCCACGTGAAGATGACCACAGGCAGGTCCTTGAGGAGATGCACCAACTGTGTGCTGCTAGTTTAATGTCACCTTGTCAGAGGCTAGTCATTTGAGAAGAAGGAGCCTCAATTGAGGAAATGCTCCTACTAGATTGGCCTGTGGGCATGATTGTAGTGCATCTTCCTGCTTGGCGATTGATGTAGGAGGGCCTAGCTTACGTAGGCAGTGCTATTCCTGGGCTGGTGGTCCTTGGTGATATAAAAAGACAGGCTGAGCAAGCCACAAGGGGCAAGCCTGTAAGCAGCGCTCCTATGGCCTTGGCAATCAGCTCCTGCCTCCAGGTTCCTACCTTGCTTGAGTTCTGGCTCAGACTTTTCTCAGTGACAGACCATGACCTTAGAGTCATAGATGAAGTAAACCATTTCCTTCCCAAGTTGTTATAATCGTGCTGTTTTATCATAGTGATAGAAGCTATAACAAATATGGAAATTGGTACCAGGAGTAGGGTATTGCTGTGATGGGCCTGGCTGTCTTTTGGAGAGAATTATAGGAGGATTTTAGCCTGGAAAAGTGATTGAGTTCTCAGAGCTTAATGAGAAGCTGTAAGAGCTTGAACGATAATGTTGAGGACAGTGCAGATGATGGAAGTCTGACTTTTAAAGTTTCAGGAGGAAGCAAAGACTCTACCGGGGCTATTTGTGTGATATTTTGAATTAAGAATTTGTGGTTCTGGTCATTTGGGACTGGAGAATCAGCTTGTATCTAAGAAGAGACCAACGTCATTGAGGCAGAACCTTCTGAGAAGTGTTTCCTCAGAGTTAGCACATAGAGGTTATGGTCCAGAGGTGACCACAGCCACACCTCATGCTGAGAGCCAAACTTGCAATGTGTAAGAGTCTCCCAGGGGGGACTGGTTTTGAAGAGGCTGTTGAGAGCTCAGAGTGAGGCTTGACACCATGAGAAGCCAGGATAGGCCATTAGTGCGTGTGAACCCTTCATTGCAGTGGGAGCCCTAGGATTCAATCATGAAGAGAAGTTGAGACTTGGTACCAAGTGGAAGAGTGAGTTCCTGAAGAGAGACCAGGAATGGCTGCTGGTGAAGGCATCCTAGTTGCAGAGACCCTGGTGTTTTTGGAGATACCAAGTTTTGGAGGTACCATGGGATAACTGCCAAGGACAATGGGAGCCTCGAAGTGGACCCAGGGGAAAAGCCATGTAGGCTGTGAAGGGCAGGATTGGAAAAGTGACTTAAGTACCATAAAAGAGCCCAGAAGATAGCTAGCACTGAACTTGAAACTGTGGCCTTTGGTTTTCTCTGATTTGATTGTGCCTGTGCCCTGATTCTTCCGTCTAAGAGTAAGAAAGTAAAGAACTTATTTTTGTTCTTATAGAAGCCCTCACTCAAGAGACTTTGGAATTTTAGAGAAATTTTGGATGTTTTAGACAAACTTTGAGCTTTGAAAGAGACTGGGCATTTTAAAGAGATTGAACTTTTAAATTATTTGAATTATTAAAGCTTCTCAGACTTGTAGAAGTTGGAATGTTTTACACTACGATAATATGAATATTGAGATCTTATGTTTTAACAGTGTTTGTGTGTCCACTTGACGAGGGGTCAACTGTGCTGACTAGTTTATGTTAACATGACAAAAGCTAGAGTCATTTTGAAAGAGGGAACTTCCCTTGAGAAAATGCTCCCACCAGATTGGCCTGTGGGTAAGCCTGTGGTGCAACTTCTTGTTGGATGATTGACGTGGGAGGCTCCACTCGCTGTGAGCAGTGCCATCCCTGGGCTGGTGGTCCTAGGTACTAAAAGAAAGTAGCCCGAGCAAGCCAGTAAGCAGCATCCCTCCATGGCTCTGTTTTAGTTCTTGCCTCTGATTTCTTGCGCTGGCGTCCCTTCGTGATGGAGTGTGACCTGAGAGGTATAAGATGAAACAAACCTTTACCTCCCCATGTTGTTGGGTATGGTTTTGAAGAGAGCTCAGAGTGAGGCTTGACACCATGAGAAGCCAAGACAGGCCATTAGCACAGCAATAGAAGTCCACACTAAGACCAGCAGTGTCTCGTGCCTTCCCTGTTTGCTCGCTCTTCTGATGTTTCTCTTGCTCCGTCTTGTGTGTTCTCCTCTTTGTTGTGTGTAATTCTTCAGAGAATGTAGAGGCTAAGGTTGTCAAGGAACAGCCTCTGTTGACAAAGGGCTCCCACCCCACCCCCAGTTCAGTTCAGCTAATTTCCTTTGTGGGTGGCCTCTGTTGAAGGTCTAAATGGTCTTAGATATCTGGTCTTGCTCTTAGGAACTGCCAGTTGGCTATTCCAGCAGTGTACATAGGGGCCTTTGCCTGTCTTACACCCTCTGTGTAGACAGAGGACCCATTAGGCCCTGATTTTTCATGCAGCTCCTGGACTCTGGTACAGCAGATGGGCCATCCAGGTGTGGGCCTCAGTTTTCACTGTAGGCCTCAGGACAGTGGCGACTGTTGACTTAACCTAAGCTGGGCATTGTGGGCTCAAGGTCCATAGCATGGAGCCCGAACAGGTCCGGATGTGAATGATGTCAGCAAGAGTGGCCTTCCTTTTGGGGCCTCTCTGTATAGTCAGGTAGCAAACGTGCTTCTGGCATGCCCTCACACCTACGGCATTTGTATTTATGCTTTTACAGACTGATCTGGTTGTCATGGTTCTCTGGAGCCAGGATGGATGGATGCAGGGAAGGTGGGGTCATCTCTTCAGTGACAGAGAGGCAAGGCATAGTTCTGGGGGTGCTGAGCATGCACATGCATCTGGCAGGTGACCAAAATGAGAGCTCTTAGCTGTCACCTTGTCTAGTCCTCAGCCCACCTTCAAGAGACTGACTGTTTCTGCCCTTGGGAACTCTAGGACAAATGCACAGAATGTTGGCCACAGCTCCAGAGGTGTGAACTTGAAGTCCAGGTAAGGGCCAGGTAACTTTAATGCCAGGGCCCTTTCTAGACCTGCTTCTAGTGAGGAAGACCTTGAGGGACGCTGCATGGCTGGGATGGACCTGCAAGACACAGGGCCCATCAGAAGTTTCAAGAAGTAAAGTAAGAGGCCACCCACAAAGGAAATTAGACTCTTTGACCATCCCCTAGGTGGGACTCAAGTTAAGTCATTGTGGGCTGTGGGAGACTGATCTCTGGTGCTGAGGCTGGCTTCTGGATTAATGGTCTCTGGCTCCGACATCAGGGACCAGAAGAGGGAACAATGCTGTCTTCCTCTATGCTGCCCCCTAGCCATTCCTCTGTGTGTCCTTGTCCCATCTCAGGCAACACAGGACCTGGTAAGTCTAGAAGCTCTAAATTAGGGCAAATAAGCTGCCCTCTAGGACA
>JABTXL010000186.1:1603259-1636205 GCA_025134845.1 Neodon shergylaensis
AGATGCTGGGACTTCATAGTCTTTGTCTTTCCATTATCTGCCTCAGGGATAACAAAAGATGGATGGGCAAGTGCTTGGTTGGATAGTGGAGGATGAATGGATAGATTTGTGGATGGAGAGATGAATGGCTGAATGAATGGGCTGGCAGTAGATGGATGAATGAACCGATGTATGCATGCATGGCTAGATGGATTGTTGAATGAATATGAAGATGTTTAGATGGGTGGGTTGATGGACGTAAAGATGAGTGGATGGGTGGGTGAGTGAATAAGTGGATGGATGGATGGATGGATGGATGGATGGATGGATGGATTGATATGGAATTGACAGGTTGATGTGAGGACGAATGGGTGCATGAAGCCCTCAGTGCAGAGCTGTGGCTGCCATGCTCCCATATGCTGTCTTGCTTCTGAGAGCTGAGAGATAGTTCACAGATGTAATGGAGTTTCCCCCCACCTCCACGTTTGCCTTTCATCTGCCCAGAGCAGCCCTTTTGACTCTCCTACCCCATGAGTTGTATGTGGGTCTATCATCTAAGGGTCTCTGTAAGACTTTCTGTTACTGGTCTATACTGGTAAGCATGGCTCCCATTGGATGACTCGGAATAAGCATTTCCACAAGTCCTGTGGGCCTTATGAGTCCTGAGTTGCTTTGGAGTTACTCTGAGCATGACTGAGACTTTGTCTAGCTCAGTACCTTGCAGCCCTCAAGGCCCAGCAGTGACTTCCCAGGGTGGTACACCCACAGGGCCTGGGAAAGCTCTGCTACCTTGACTCTGACCTCAGGAGCACCTTATACCTTTCTTCCCTCCATCCCCTGAGTGGATGCCAGTCTCAGCCCGTGAACCCATTAGAGTGGTCCAGAAGCAGATGTGTCTGCTAGTAGTGGCCAGACTGTCCTTGTCACCTTGGAGACATCTTAAGAAGTCAACCTGCATGTTAGATAGGTTGGCGCACACGGCCAGCTGCTGGCAGAGTCTTACCAAGCACCCCTCTGGACTCAGCTTAGTCTTAACCGTCCCTATATAAAGCTGCAGTGTCCCAGGGATCACGCGGGGCTCCGGGGGCTACAGGGACTGGACAGGGGTTGCCAAGACTGGAAGGGCAAGTGCTGAAGCCACAGCAAAGGAACAGCCACGAATGACAGTATAAAGCAGCAGCCCAGTGTGACGTCTGGGAGCAGAGCTGCTCAGTACCTGTTCTGTGGGGGAACGAGGCTCCTCTGGGGGCTGGTTCCCCCCAACCGTGGCGGTCCCCTCATGCTGTTTAATTAGAGCCTACGCAGGGCCACGCTAACATTAATGTGCCCTAAATCCTTTCAGAATTGAGATTTTTTTCTTGACTACGGCTGAGTTGCAAGCTGAATAAATTAAAATTCTCTTACATGAGATCTTATAGCCTTATTAAGTGGCGGGATTATGCAAAAAAATCGTTAAGTATGATAATGCATCTTTGGGTGTGATTTGTAGCAGGACATTCATTATCTCTCATTCGGCTCTGTTTAAGCTCTGTTACAGGGGAATTAGTGGTATTACTGTTTAAATCTTAACTTTTGTGTTGTGCAGGCATGTTCCAAAGCTTTGAAACGTAGTTGAAAGTCGTGCATGGATCTCACAGGTTTAAAGAGAGTGAGCGGGAGGGTTTTCAAAGCTGAGATCATCTGGAGAAATCATTCCTGCCGTACCAGGAGTTCCCATCTAATTAAAAATACCTTGCTTTCCTGAGAGTTCGACAGATGGAGTTGTATCGTGGAGCAGGAGAGAAGGGAAAGAGATGCTGCTTCGGAGGCCCAGGGCCCATTGTCTGTTTCTAGTGGCCTCCCTGATTTCAGGGCTCTGGGCCAGAAGGATGAGTGGCCTGGTGTCTGCCCTGCTGGCCTTTGCTAACCTAAAAGCTCTTTAAGATTCATGCAATCTCTCTCAGCGCAGTCCCTCAGTTTCCCGTCTTAAGCAAGGTGCCCTGGGTTTGGCACATTTGCTAAGATTGATATACCTATATTGACTCACTATTCACAAAAGCTGTGTTTATGTTGGGGTATTCCCCTGAGGAGGCATATTCTATGAGTTTGGACAAACTTGTCATGCTGTGTGCCCCCTATAACCATCTTCCGCAGAGTAGTCTCTGCCCTGAGACTCGCCTTTGCTCCATATGCCCTCCTTGAGTTTTTCCCTCTCATTTCTCCACTGGTTTATGAGCGAAGAACAGCCCCCATATATGGTTCCTCTTCACTTCGCTTCCCACCGTAGCACCTGGTGGGCCCCATTGCCTCTGCTTTTTTTATTTCCCCTGAAGTCCTCAGGGGCCAGGCTGCAGCAAACAGAGGTATGCAGGCTAAGCTCTTCCTCTGGAAGGGTAGATCCTGTCACAGAGGAGGTGAGGCTGGGCAGAGTGGAGAGCAGCTCAGTTAGGCCCCCAGGTAGGACCCAGTAGGAGGGATAGTGACTCTTCAGACGTGCAAGACTGAAGATGGATCCCTTGGCCAGGACAGCAAAGGAGTAGATGCAGGAGTTCCTGACCCTTCTTGGATAAGGGATCATAAAGGAGATAGGGGGTGGACAGAAACAAGGGGTTTGGGGGCAGATGGGGGTGGGAGAAAGACAAAGAAACAATGACTAGCCCATGTGGTGTGCAGGCTACACATGGAACTCTGTGGGACAGGTGGTAGCAGGCCTGGGTCCAGTGAAGGTCTCTGCTGGCCCAACTCCTTTGACTCAGTTGGCTTGGCCTTGGTTCTGACAGCCTTCCTGCCTGACTGAGGCCCACCCACATTATGGAGGGCTGTCTGCCTTGCCTGTGCGGGGTTGACTGATTTGAATGTTAGTCTCATTCATAAAACATCCACACAGAACCAGCAAAACAGTGACCAAATACCTGAGCACAATGGCTCGGCCAATCAAGACTTAAACTCATTATGCTGTTTCAGGAGGGCAGTGGTGAAAGCCTCTGATGTCAAGGCACAAGGCTTATAACAGCCACTCTGAGGACCAGCACCCGGAGCCTGGCCATGCAGGAACCTGGCAGTGGCCTTGTTTTCAGATAGCTGTGTGACCTGTCACTCAGGCCGGCAGGATATCATGAGATGTTGGGATCCATGGGTTACAGGTTCCTCTCTCTACCTTCCCACACTCCCAGCATGGGTTTCTCACACCTGCCAACTCTTCAGCCGTTAAGCCTTTCTCTGGCATTTTACTGCAGCGTGGAAAGCAAAGCCAGGCACAGAATTAGGGCTCTGTGCACAGCCACTGTGCTGCAGGCTTGGTTCCCATCCTAACCTCCACCTGTACTTATGACTGACTGGCTGGGGACCAGGAACTGCACACCTCTGTCTGGCTCCATCTTCAAACTTCTGAGAAGCCAAGGAAACTTTTATTATAAAGGATGAACTTCGATCTGCCAACTTCGATAGAACTGAGTATGGAATACTGGGCCTTCTCTGGACTTCCTCTTCCTGTACTGGTGTTCCTCCCATCCAAAACTGGAACCTCTTCCAGGAGGTTTTTATAGGTCAAGGGCCAGGATGTGATTAAAATGTCATCATGGTAATTAGTTCTGTGTCTGACCCCTTGCTTCCTTGGAACTGAGCCATGGGATTGGTGTCCCACCCTCTTGCCTAGTTTGGTCTCTCCTGAGCAGCCCTATGTTGGGGCCATCTGGTTTTAGCTACCTTCCCCGTCTCTGGCAATGCAGAAGAGATGTGGGTGACGAACGGGGCATAGAGATAAGAGTCTCTATTGCTTGACTTATCTCAAGGGCCATGAGAGCACTCTGGGCCAGTGGGCATGTTAGGGATAGGCTAGCCTGGACACTCAGCAGAGATAGGTCAGGCTGGGCATGGGGTTTAATTAGATACAGAGCAAGGCAGGAGAAGTCCCCATCCTTCTGACTCCTGAGTGGAGTTGGGTTGGGGCTTTGTCTCTGTGTGCCAATGTTTCTAGGGTGGCATGCAGGCACAAAAGGGGAGTTCTGTTCTCATAGGCAGCTTCTGGTAGGACTCCCCTGAGAAGAGACAGTCACCACTATTTTTAGACCCTACCACAGCTCCTAAGCCCTCACTTGAGAGAGAGAGGAGGTGCCGTGCCCAGAATGCAAGCTCGCAGCCACTGTAGTTAGGGAAGGAGGCACCATGACCCAAAACATGGACCACCAGCTGTTGTCCAGATAGAGCCTTCAGCCTGCATTCCCTTCTGGCCTGTGCTTGCAGCTTACTTTCTGTCACTTGATTTTCCCTATTTGTGAGTGGCCCTCTTTCTGTCTCTCTATTTCTGTCACTTTTGTGATTCCAGTAAAAATTAAGAAGCAGAGGATGCCTGGACAGAGGGTGGTACCTCCTGAGGACCTCGGATATCATGTTCTCTGCGACATGATTTGTCACAGTTGGCTGGCTTCTTCCCCACATTACATGGCAAGCAGGATGTACTAGTGGGCAGGGCAGCACAGAGGCCCCACCTACCTACAACAGTCACCATGGATACACTACTCACATTGTAAATGCATTCTCAAATTAACCCTCCTAGATGTGCATATGTGTGTGCACATGTGTAGATGTGTTCTTGTGTGTTTGTATATGTGCTCTTATGTGTGTGTGTGTGTGTGTGTGTGTGTGTACACAAATATGCAGTTGCATCTGTGAACATTAATGGTCAGAGGTCGATGCTGGGTGTCTTCTTTAGTTATCTCCTGCCTTTTGTTTTGAGAATTGTCTTTCATTAGAACCTGAGGCTTGCAGATTTGCTGAGAAGGCTAGCAAGCCTTTGGGGTTTGTCTCGTTCCACTTCCCCAGGACCAAGATTACAGGTGTACCTTGCCACACCTAGCTTTTTATGTGGGTGCTGGGGGTCCAAACTGGGGTCCATTTAAACGTGTGGCAAGCATTTTACTGACCAAGCCACCTTCCCAGCCTCTGTTTTCAGTATTTTAAAGCATTTGCATTAGTGTGCATCCATGCAAGTCTTTTAAAGTCATCTTGACACACATATTTATGTTTATATGCCTGTGTTTGAACAGGTTCTACACCAACAGTAACTGACACTTGTACTGTTACACAGTTCAAGAGATGCCTGGCAACATTCCATGGAAATGCCCCAACACCTGGTTGTCCTATTCAAGACCAGTTGCCTTCTGGGTATGTGTGTCTTCTCTAGCTACCAGGCTTTGGGCGTGCTAAGTCAATGGCCCTCGGTGAGCTCTGTGGGCCACTTAACCTATCCTTACACTCAGAATGACTTCATGAAAGACACTTCTTGAATCTTGGTGCCCATGCCAAGCCAGTGTTTCAAGATCCTGCATGGTGCACTGGCCTACCACAGTCTTCTGTATGTTCTGTCCATCTCTGCTGCTCATATTGCCAACATATTCCCCATCAGTAGGACCTTAGTGCCTGGAAGCTGTTATTCCCAAAATGCATTACTGGGGCTCAGCCACTCAGCTCTGAATCTTGGCTTCTTAGGTTCCCCTCCCCCACAACAGGCGACATCACAGAGCAGCCTCACTGATTTGGTCAGAGGGCCATGATCTTTGTTTGAGATACTCCATGTGTCTGGAGTCCTGATATAGGGTCATGCCAGCTCTTAGACAGAGCCATGCACATTGCTGCAGGGCTGCTGGTGTTCTGTGTACTTAGACTTGTGGCTCTGGATCAGCAGTAGTGAGGGTCAACAAGGAGATGAGTCTCCATACTTAGCTTTTACAGAAGATCCTTGGCCTGATCCTGTTTCCTTGCCCAGGCTACCCTGACACCACAGGAGTGCTCCAAGTAGATGTCTGTCTGTGTTCCTGGTTTTGGCTCTAAGGCCTTTACTTACTACATGGTTGACCTTGGAGCAGGGCCTGTTCCTGTGTTGTCTCTGATCCCTGCCATGAGTCTGGGAATTATGAGAACCCCTTAGCAGATTGTCTGTTCTTTGGCCTTGTCAATAGCTTAGGGTTAGTGTCTCTTTCCTCTCTTCTAATTCCCTCCAAGGAGGAGAAAATGGGCAGGCTGGGGATCACTGTGGGAGGGATGCATAGGAAACATGTTCGTTTGAAATGAAGGAACTACCTGAACTTAACTTAGAACAGTGGTTCTCAACCTGTGGGTCGTGACCTCTGGTGGAGGTCAAATGACTTTTTCACTGGGATCACATTTCAAATATCCTGCAGGTCAGCTATTTACATTATGATTCATGACAGTAGCGAAATTACAGTTATGAAGTAGCAGCAGAGTAATTTTAAGGTTTAGGGTCACCACAACATGAGGAACTGTATTAAAAGGTCACAGCGTTACTACAGTTGAGAACCACTGGCTTATCGCATGTTTTCCTGTTAGTTCATGGGGTCACAATGGTGTTGGTCATGGGGGAGATGATTATTACAATGATTATGATTGTGACGGTGATAGTGGTAGTAGTGGTGATATTGATTGTGATGATGCTTGTTTTGGTGGTGATGTTGGTCAAAGAGATGGTGATGATAATCTTAGTGATGATTTGTTGATAATCATTCAGTGATAATCATTGATGATGATACCGGTAGTAATGATAGTGATGGTGGTTATAGTGGTGGTGCTGATGGTGATGATAACGATGGTGATGAAAATGGCATCGGTGGCCATATTGATAGTGGTGATATCAGTGTTGGTGATGATAGTAGCGGTGGCGATGGTAATAGTGATGCTCATGATCATGGTGAGACACCTGATGGTGATAAGTAAGATTGTATGGGTGATGGTGATGATGATAGTAATGATAGCGTAGGTGATCATGATATGATGATACTCATGATGTTGGTGGCAATGGTGGTGATGGTTATGATAGCCTAGGTGATAGTAGTAATAATCATGATGATAACAGTGATGGCAATGATGGTGTAGGTGATGGTGATGCTGAGTATCATGATGCCGATGGCAATGCAATGCCAGTGATGCAGATGGTGATGATAGTACGGGTGATGGAGTTATGATGGTCTTAGTGGAGATAATTACAGTAACGGTGGTGAGGAGTGTGTTCTAATCCAGTCTACCCACTATCTCCTCTCTGCGTAAGAACATTGCAAAGCTGGAGGCAGGCATTTTACCCGTAAGACATTTTTAAGGCTTAAGAGGTAATGCAACTTGCCCCGTGTCCAAAGCCAGGAGACGATATGCTCCTGTGTTTGAACTTGAGCACAGCTACTTCCAAAATCAAGGCCCCATCTTTTTCACCCGAGGTCTCACAAGGCTAAGTGATCAGATATCTGGATGGTCACCAGTGTTCCTACATTGCTCCCTGGGGTGGAGTGATACTAATTTGGGACTATAAAGTCAGCCTCAAGGAGCCCAGGGTCCAGGGAGGCTTCTTCATTTACAGTGTTCCGCAGCATGGAGGGAAACCGTTTCTCCCTGGTGGAACATGAGCTCGGCATACTTAGGACAGGGAGTGGAAGGAGTGGGCAGTAACGACGCGATGACTCAGCCCGGCGAGCCTCATGAGTCAGCACAAGCCGGACCCTAAGGACTCCTGTTCCTCGTGTGACAGCAGGTGTGCCCTCCTTAGAAGCCACCTTGAGTGTCAGTTGCAAGGACTCTTTTCAGCTTTACCTCTGGAGGACACTCGCCCTTCATACCAAATCTTTAAAAATATTAGGAACCCCAAACTGGAGAACTGTCTCCTTGGGACACGGAGGGGGAGAGGTAAAGACAAGTACCTCAGGAAGGGACCGTCACAGATTAGGAACATTCCAAGTGCAACTTAAACCGCTCAGAGTTCATCTGGGAAAATACCCTGTGTCCCTAGAACACCCTGAAACCTGGAAGGTTGCTGATGTGTTAAAGACTGAAGGAAGTGCATTTGTTCAACGCATAGTGATCCTGCACTCTCTGAGTGTGTCTACTTTGTGAACATGCACACTTGTATCAAGACCTATTGGGAAGAAGTGCAAGGTGTGTGCCACAAAACTCATAGCTGCTACCAGGTTGGTAGGATTGTGAGGTCATTTGTTTCCTTTCTTCTTCAAGTCTCTTCTTTGTCTATGGAGCTGACTGTTAGACATGGTAGCACATTGTTAAGGGGCATATTTGCTGTTACCCTTTGTGGTAGGATTAGCTCTCTGCTTGTCCAGGAGTAGTAACTATCATCATTTAACTATGCAGTTTCTCCCTGCCAATCTCGTATCTATGGGATCAACATAGTGGAAGCTAGGGCTTTAGAGTACGGAGAGATGCAGTGCTGACATCACCATTGCCCTGCTGTGTCTTCAGTGTCACAGAGAGATGCAGTGCTGACACCACCATTGCCCTGCTGTATCCTCAGTGTCAGAGAAATGCAGTGATGACATCACCATTGCCCTGCTGTGTCCTCAGTGTCAGAGAGATGCAGTGCTGATACCACCATTGCCCTGCTGTATCCTCAGTGTCAGAGAGATGCAGTGATGACATCACCATTGCCCTGCTGTGTCCTCAGTGTCAGAGAGATGCAGTGCTGACACCACCATTGCCCTGCTGTATCATCCTCAGTGTCAGAGAAATGCAGTGATGACATCACCATTGCCCTGCTGTATCCTCAGTGTCAGAGAGATGCAGTGCTGACACCACCATTGCCCTGCTGTATCCTCAGTGTCAGAGAAATGCAGTGATGACATCACCATTGCTGTGTTAGGGCTTCAGTATATAAATTGGGGGAGGGTGTGCACAGTTCAACCCATGCATTGACGGGGACTCTTAAGGTTAAGGTGGGGCATCAAAGGTTGGACTTGGGGTCAACTTAGTAGGATGTAAACAGAAAAACCTTCCAATAATTGGTGGCTACATGGGCCACCCAACTTTTTAGGAGGTGGGGTGCTGAGGAGAGCCTAAAGACAAAATTAATGCTTACCCTTCCCCACTCTTACTTCCTTACCCCCCCCCCCATCTTTTGCTAATGGAGACTACACTTTTGTTCCTCAGCCACCCAGACCCAAATAATCACACAAAACTATTTATTACAACACTGTTTGATCGATAGCTTAGGTGTATTCCTAGCTAGTTCTTACATTTTAAATTAACCCATTTCTATTAATCTATGTATCGCCACGAGGCTGTGGCCTTCTGGTAAGGTTTGGCATCTA
Source organism: Neodon shergylaensis (assembly GCA_025134845.1). NCBI lineage: Eukaryota > Metazoa > Chordata > Mammalia > Rodentia > Cricetidae > Neodon > Neodon shergylaensis. Next base: position 1,612,316 of record JABTXL010000186.1, read on the forward strand.
TCTCCTTCGGCAGCTACATGGTGTCTCCCTGGCTCCATCTTCTTTCTCTCTATATCTCTGCTTAGATTTCCCACCTGGCTTTACTCTGCTAAGCCATTGGCCCAAACAGCTTTATTCATCAACCCATAAAATCAACATATATACAGAAGGACCTCCCAAATCAGTCTTTATGGTGCCAGGCCTTTAACTTTGCCTTTTGTGGGAGTTCATTACTTAGTGTGTGCACGATCCCGTTCTCACACCTCATCAGTGTGTGAGTCAGGACCGATGGGTACATGGACCTCAAGGAAATCCAGTTAGCATCCGTCCAGGGTCAAAGGCAGGCAGGCCTGCAAGAGAGAGTGGGGTGATCCCTGCAGGGGAATTGGGGTCAGGGTGACTTTACAGGTGGGGTCCACTCTCAGCCCAAGTCCTGCCTACTGGCAGCTTCCATCAGCAAGTGCTTTGTGAAGATGGCAGGAAAAGGAATGACCAAAACTGCCAAGTCTACACTCTCACTTCCCTCCCTGCTGGGTGGCCAGGGTCAGCGCTTGGTTCCCACGTTGGGGGTTTCCCATGTGCATGAGTGAACTCTGCTAACTGCTGACTCTAGGCCCTAGCAAACTTTCTCCAGTTCTTTTTCCTTCATGTTGGTCCATTGTCCTGTAGTGTCTCTCTCACGCTTTTCAATGTTGCTGTGTGTCAGAATCTGTCCATTCGGCAGTGTGAGTAGATAGCTCTCAGCTCCAGTTCGGATAGATATTGCAGCTTCTGGAATTCTCCATTATCGTCATTATTATTTTTGCCTTGGAATTTGCCCTTGGGAATCTATGACTTGATATGCCCAGCTTGGCAGGGTTTATAGTGGGCACTGCCCCGGTCTTGTGGCTCAGAGACCTTCTGCACAGTTACTGTCTTCCTTTCTCACAAGGGCTCACAGGAGGCTATGCTGTGGTCTTCTCCTGCTATCATGTGTTCCCCAAGACAGTCAGAGTACTGCGTGTGGTGTCCTGATTGTATCGATGTGGGACAGATCTTTGGGTTTATTAGGAGAGTGTGTTGGGAGCCCTCTTCATTCCTTCCCTTTCCTTTCCCTCCCTCCCCTATTAGAGGTGGGAAGTCCCTAACCCTAGAAGAAGGCAGGGTAGCTGCCTCAGTGGTTCTCAACCTTCCTAAAGCTGTGACTCTTTCATACAATTCCTCGCGTTGTAGTGACTGCCGACCACAAAATTATTTCATTGCTACATCCTAATTGTAGTTTTGCTGCTGATATGAATCATAATGTAAATGTCTCACACTCAGGATCTCTGCTATGTAACCCCTATGAAAGTGTTGTTTAATCCCCCGAAGAGGTCATGACCCACAGTTTGAGAACCTCTGGTCTACCCTGTGATGAGGCAGCGTAGAGGGTACTGAAAAAGTTAGGACCTACACACACAGTGCCTGACTTGATGAAATGGTGAGGCCCTCAGGCATCAGCCTTATTTGCCCAGGAGCCCTGGGACTCTGAGTCAGTGTTTGGTGTCCCCAGCCCGGTGAATCACTCTGGTAGAGTTAATCACATGGATGGCACTGCCCAGCACAGAGCAGTAATTAAAGTTGTGTGAATCAGAGCAAGGCTATGGACTGAGGCAGGCACCTGTGGTCAGCAGGTCACCACCTCCTGCCACTCTGGGGGAATGTGTCACCGAGGCATGGATGAAAGAGGTCACACTTGATGGGAATAGATGGAGCTGTGCCTCTCTATATGCCTGCTGTGATTAGAGCAGCCCGTGGAGTGGAGGCGGACTGGGAGCCACCAAAGGTAGCAAGTCTATCAGAGCTAAGTTCCAGGAGCTTGCAGTGGGCCTGCTCACTATGCCCTACCTGAGGAGTGTGTATGAGGATGTACAAGATGCAGGTCGCTCTAGACTGTTTTCAGATTTGTTCCTTTTCAAGTCTTCCTGAGATTTCAGCTAAAAACCTGTGCCCCTTGAACCGATATGGCCCGGCTGTAAGCACTGAAATTACTGCTGTAGGCCTGTGACCATGAAAGCCTCTCCACCCGTCAGTTCCTGTAGGTCTTGTTCCCTCCTGCTGAGGTTCTTTTCCAGAACTCCCAAAGACCCTGCATGGGAGAGTGCCTGCTATGCTGTCTTTGTCCTGAGTGAGGATCCCAGACTACTTGTCTGCCTCTGCTAAGGCATCAGCAGAGTTATGCTAAGAGGCTGTGGAAACCCTTCTCGTCCATGTGAAAGGCAGTGTGCAAACTTCAGGGTCCCAGCTTTGTGGGTCAGGTTAAGACTCACAGATGGTAGAGAGGAAGGTCAGGCCTGGCCTGCCCCTTTGTGAGGTCTCATCTGACCTTTCTCACTGGGTCTCTGCTCTTTGAGCTGTAGTTCACTCTGGCCACTCCACACTGACTCACGCTGGTTCACACTGGATGCCCTGACGTTAAGGGGACTTATGCTTTAGGATTACCTCTCTCCATCATACCCACTTCCGGTGGCTGCAGCCTGCTAAGCATATGGAGTGGGCCAGGACATAGGACATATGGAGTGGGCTTCTGTGTACAAACCAACTGATGGGTAGAGTGGCCTCTATGCAGTCCCTGCTGCTTGCGGGCTATCAGACATGTGAAATGGTTACACATTATAAATTATATATATTGCTTTATATAAGCAACTTAGACCGAGGGGGCAAAGGGAAAATCAGGACAGGAGGTCCCTTAAACGAATCCAGAGAGGAGTGGGAAGTGTTGTGTGATATTTTGATCATGTTCTGACAATAAAGCTTGATTGGAGTCAGAGGGTGGGGCTAGCCACTAGCTGGCCAAAATTAACCATAGAGGTTTTGGAGGACTGAGGGCAGATAGGAGACCAAAGTAGTAAGGCAAGACTGAGAGAGGACCTCAGCCCTTTTGGATTGAGAAGCTGAGGAGAGAGAAGGTGACTAGTGGCTTCTCTACCTCTCTGATCTTTCAGATTCTTACGCCCATATCTGACTCCTGATTTTTTATTGATTAAAAATAATTAGATTAATACTTCATCGGGCACCCAATATGAGGTACCATTTATAGGTGGAGTTTTCCTGCCTCAGCAGTACTCCCAAATAGCCACTCATAGACTTAATATTAAATGTAAATACCTGGCCAATAGCTCAGGCTTGTTCCTACCTAATTCTTACACTTTAAATTAACCCATATTTTTTATCTGCCCTCTGCCACGTGGTTCATGGCTTGTTACCTCATTTTCCACACACCCTGTTTCCTCTACATCTGCTAGTGTCTCCCTCATCTCTGTCCTTCTTCATCTCAGCATCCTTAGTTTGGTTGTCCTGCCTACACTTTCTGCCTGGCTACTGGCCAGTCAGCCTTTTATTAAACCAATTCGAGTAACACATCTTTACAGTGTACCAAAGGATTATTCCACAGTTTGCAAGTGCCAGGCTCTCACACAGGTTGGCCTGCCTAGTGGGAAAGCCTTGTGGTGTGGCAGAGTGAAGACTATATACAAGAGGCAGTGGGTGTTAGCGCCAGAGTCTCCTCCAAGAAGCATCTCCCTGGACTGTCTGGGACTACATAGGTTATGAGGCTGGCATCCCAAGTGCACCATCTCAAGTATCACTAAGGTTTGGGGTCACGGAGCCTATCTCTCTTGGGCTGCTAGACGAATAGGAAATAGGAAGGCAGGCATCAGAAGCTCTTCTGGAATCCAGGTCTTTTGTCTCTGGCTTCATGCTGCTCTGTGCCTTGCTTTCCCTACTTAAAGGAAGTAGAATGCTACCTTCTTCATACAGTGAGTTTTGTGTTAGTTTTGTGTTGGATGCTGGGGCATCCCAGGGAACTCTGGCATCCAGCTCTCCACCATGGGCTGGAGCTGCCCAGGCTTGCAAAGGTGGCCCTGCCAGCAACAGCTAGCCCTGCCGAGTGAGTCTTCAGTCCTTGAGTCCATTGTCAAGACTCTTCAGTAACCTGTTTCAGATAAAGGAAGGTCTGGGCAGCCTTAGAACTTCGCCAGTCTTGTTCCCATTGTGTAACTCTAGGTTTATTGTAGGTAGCTGCATCTGTCAATTCCAGGGGTCAGGCAGGGTTTTTTGGGGGAGGGTGTGTGGCTGGGTATGGGAGCGTCCTATGGTGGTGGCCAGTGTGCTGTGAAGCAGGGAGGTGGCCCTGTGCCTTGTGGAAAAGGCTGCTTCCTTCCTCCTGCTTTGGAGGCCAGGACAGCTGAACATGAGGTATCTGTTTGCCCCTTGCGTTAACGATTTGTAATCTTTATGGGAACAAATCCCCGGGCCGCGAACAGGCTTGACTTACAGTGCACTCTCACACGAGCATATTGTCGCTTATTTGCATCTTAATGTGTAATCAAAAGCAAGAGTATAAAATTCACGGCAGGCCAATCATGTTTTACAGTCCGCGTAAATCTTGGGAAACTTGAAGGGGGATTAAATCGTACACTGCCTTCCAGCCAGCGCTGGCGGTTCCAGTGTGTGCCCTTATCACAGGATGTCACCTACAGCTTTGCCAACAGCCAGGTCCCATGCATGAGCAGCACCCTGCCAATCCTCCTTGTGCAACAGACTCCTGGTACAGATCTCAGACGACTGTCACTCAGCAAACAGGTGTCATATCCCCTGTGTCTGCCATGCCCCTGTATCTATCCCTGTGTCCCTCCTATTTACAGCCCTGACAGACTGCTCACTTGCCTATCTCCTCTGCCTGCTGTGAAAACTTCTCCTGGACACAGCATCTCCAGTTGTCTTCAGATCCATGGGCTAAGATCCCAGTTCTAGGCACTCCGGGAGACAGGAGTGTCCAGTTAGCTCATGTAGCCATGCCAGTGGACAGAAGGTGGCCAAAATGAGCGGAAAATCAGATAGTGGCCTTACGCAGCCAGAACCTCATTAAATTTTCATCATGAAAATCCTCCCATTTCTACCATGAAAATCTTTTTTGAATTATTTTTGAGAATCTTATATATGGATACTGTAGTTAAATCATTTCTAATTCTTCACCTCCTCAGAATTCCTTGCATGCCCCCAGCTCCCTCTCAAATTCGTGTCCTCTTTATTATTGTTATATATTAATATATGCATATGTATATATAAATATAACCTACTGATCCCGTTCTGTTTTGCTCCCGTGTACGTGTGTTTAGAGTTGATTGCACATGCCTGGAGAAAACGGGTTTTCCTGATAGCAGCCATCATTCGCCTGTACGCTTCATCTAGGGGTGGCCACGCCTTCTGGAATTTCTCATCGTCATCATTGTGAGGGTCGTGTCTAGGCAACCATATTGGTGATATTTCCTTGGTGCACCTTCGCTATCGTGTATGGAAAACAATATCCTACAGCTGACTTCCTGGTCCTTTGACTCTGATGGTCTCTTCTTCCATACTGGGACATTCTTATGGGAGCACAGTAGTGAAGAAAGTAGCATCCCCACAGGCATCCTCCCCACCTGATAACCTCATGGAGGAGTTCCACAGCTTTTCAACTGTTGCTGGGTTTGCTTGCTTTCAACACGCTGACACAGGTACATTGGTCTACACGTGTGTCCATTTATACATGTCAACTTCCAGTTACTCATTTTCCATGGTAACCATACTGAGGAGACCCATTTGCCCCCATTTGCTGGAGAGCTTTGGTTTTCAAAACTGAGCATCCCCAGTGGCACCTGAGTTCCAGGCAGAACAGAGGACTCCAGGACAGGAGAGCAAGCTCCTCAGGTCCTTCAGCTGTGCCAAGGGAGACCTGACAAGAGGGAAGCCTGGGTTTGTACATGGACACTAGGCTGGGCTTACTCTGCACCCATGTTTCAAGAGACCACTCAGTTGTAGATATGCTTTAGGTGAACATGCCTGAGCTCCTGCATGCTCTGTGTGTCCTCCAGAAGCAGGGGTGGGCTGTCTTTGTCTTTCTGCAAACAAGTCCTGACTCTGTACAGCAGGGCTGAGTGGGCTAGTGGTATTTCCCCAAGCCTTCTGTGCCTGAGGATGCACACAGTGTGTAGGATGTAGCAGATAAGGGAATACAGGATCCCACAGTTACCACAGCAGGCCATGATCCCCTGTGGCCCCATGGGGAGTGTAGGCATTCTGCATGGGTAGATCCCCTGTGAAGGCTCGGCCTCCCGGAGAAGGCAGGCACTGTACATGGATGGGTCTCCTGAGGATGAAGACAGAACCTTGTAATAAAGATACACGGCTGCCTCCCGAACCTGGGGGAATCACCTAATTTTAAATGTTCATCTTCTGGCTTATAAGCAAAACCACCAACGCAGTTCTGGGGAGTTTAGATTAAAAACCACGTGTCCCCTAGATGCCCCCTGTAGTTGGAGGCCCCGTTGCACCTCAGGACGGGCTGTGCTGCGTGGGGTGGACAGGTGTGTGTGTTTCCCCCGGGTGACGGAGCTGCCTCGCGGAAGATGGAGATGCTGATTAGAGCGTGGCGTTTGGCAAGTCTTCACACTGTGCCCTGCTGCTGACAGTACACATGGAAATCACTTTGGTTTGACTTGTGGGAGGAGGAGGATGGGGTATCACGCCTGCCTACAAGAGCAGGCACTGATGACAGTAGCGGCATCTGCTTATCTCAGTTGGCCCTGGACTGTTCTTCATCGGCCTTGCTGACCTCATGAGTGACCTCTATGGCTGTCTCTGAAGGTACATATGTCTCTTTATGGTTTCACTCAGTGCAGTTATAAATAAATCCCATTAGTCACCCTGTGATATGCCTTCGGTTTATAAGGACAGTCCCCACAGGGTCCTTTCCTCCTGCAGGATACTATCCTTCTGACACATGTCTGAGGTCCACTATTAAAACCAGTGCAGGAACTTTAAGGACACAGTCAGGCGTGCCTCGGTCTTGCAACCCTCCTCCTTTACCCATCATTTTGAACCCTAGAAACAGGCCTGGGATAAGAGACAAGTATATGGAATCAGTGGGCTCATTGGGCACTGAGGACTGTAGCTGTTCCAGAATGGCATGGGCATGGCTGCCTAGAAGGAGTATCCTTCTGTCTGTAGTATCAGTCAGAACAAAAGGAGAGAGCTGCTGGCTCTGGACAGAAAGATCAGCACTCTGTCATCATTTTGTTTACATACCCTTCCAGTCATCTGTGGTGGGTATCTCTGTTTCTTTTCCTGTTGCTCTCACAGACTACCCTGACAAGAGCAGCTTAAGGAAGAAAGAGATTCCAGTTCCAGAGGGATAGCCTGTCATGGTGAGGAAGGCATGGCAGGAGGCAGGGACAGTGGATATCTTCGGAACACCAGCCTCTCATCATTATCTGTAGTTTGGAAAATAAAAGTTACAATATTCTAGAAGTGTTGATTACTGAGGTCACTCTGTCTGGCTCTTCCTGTAGATCCAGGGTGTGGTCAGCCAAGTGGTACCACACCATGAATAATGAACCCATATCCTGACCCCTGAACTCCTATGGATGTGGGGACTAGGTTGCAGACTTTGCAGCGGTGACGCTTGAGAGAAAAGCTATATGGATGGTCATGAATGCAGTCATAGAGGGCTTGTCAAGGGGACACAGGAAGGTCCAAGGAGAAAAGGTCAGGACAGAGGGCAAGGAGGGAGTTGGTTGAGGATACATCAGCCCTTGGGTGTCCCTCAGAGCTAGAAAAAGCAGACACAGATCTTCCTGAAGGAGCCAGACCCAACACCTTGGCTGATTCAGGAAAGTAGGGTCTGTGAGGGAGGGGCATGTTCCATCCCATAGGCCCCAGCTGTGGCCACTGTCTGTGCAGCTATAGGAAGTGCACATACTATGAAGAAAGAGAACCACTAGGCCTCTCACAGGTTCTTCTAGTCCATTGACCTGTCACTCTTACCCTCACACTGGTCCAGTGACTGACAAGCACAAAAGTTCAGTATGAAACAAGTTGCCCACAGCGCACCTACTATAGCTATGGCTCCTGGGGCTGTTTCCTTGGAGCCTGGAGACTCAGATTTGGCCATTTTTCTGATCAGTGTTTGGAGTGTCTGGCAGTGCACCTCCAGTGACTGCTTGGGGTCAAGGTCTTCTTCATCCCACAGAATACTTGGAGGCACAGGTCCCCGTGGGCTCAGTGCATCCTCATGCATGCTTTCTGGTGAGCAGCCTTCATGCACCTTCCATCATCCATATTAAGAGCTCTGCCCAGTGCTGGGACCCTGACCCACTTCTCAGTTTGGCAAGCAACAGAACCAACACCTGAAGAGCATCCTGTGGTCCAGTGGACTCCCAGGCTTTTTGCAAAGGCAAACAGCATTAGATACACTGGGCTTGTATCTTAGGAGTGGTACTCTCTGCTTTCTTTCAGGGATGTGGTTACAGCAGGCCAGGTGTGTCTATTAATGGGATCTAGAGAATGCACATGGTCTCTAGTTGTCTCTCTATAAGGTTCTTGTCCCTTTCAGGCCTTCCATGTGTGCGGAGTCACCTTTCTAGGACCCAAATACACCTATGTGGGCTGATGCCATATATGTATACACATCTCATCATTACCTTTGAGGGATGGATGAGCTAGAAACAGGCTATGTACACAGTTTTGAAACACGAGATCTCGTAAATACTTTATTGGAATGAGCTTAGGATTTAGTTGCTCATAAAGTTGGCCTGGATGGCTCTGCCTGGCGTCAAGTAACAGGCTGGCACAGTTTAATGTTCATCATTCCTAATCAGGCAGTTCGACACCCTCATGGAGACTGGGAGGCCCTTGTGGCAGAGTGTGGAAGGATTCTTGCTACTCTGCAGGGTGTCTCACAGATCCTCTGGCCACCAGGGTACAGGCAGGTGGCTGGCATAGGGCATCGGATGGCCAAAAAGGGCCTCTAATTATCTCTGTCTCATTCACTTCCTTCCCCCTGCAGCCCACAATGACTAGCCAAGAGTAAAAGTATCAGCTGTTTGTGATTTTTAAGAGTGATCTTCTCTGAGCCAGCGGTGTAGTCTCCTCTCTTTATAGATGTCGCCAGGCATCACCAGCCGTGCCAGTGCGCCAGGATCCAGGCCTCCTAATTACCTTGGTCATGGGGTTGCTGTAAGGGGATGTTTAGCTCCTGTTGGAAGGAACCGAGGCAACTCCAGATTTGAGGCCCTGGTCAGGGAAGCTGATCAGAAAGAAGGAAGGCATGGTCACTGTTTCTGTCTCTTCCTATATCGGGGTCACAACTGCCTTTGCTAACATTTTGCACAGGTGTTTCTTTCCTTGCACCCCTGTCCCCAGGCTCCATGCAGCAGTATTGATTTTGGCCTGTTGCCTACACATAGCCAGGTCATCACTAGAGCCAAACACAAGGGTTGAGGTTCTAGAGCTTTCTGTCTAAGTGGATCCAGACCAGCCCTCCATGTTCCAGATTACCTACCAATGGACCTCACCACATCTCTTCTACTTCAGCTGACCTAAAGCTCCATCTTCTATCCCCTCACCGGTTACTGCAGGCAATCCCAGACCCCAGCTTCTTCCCAAGAGGTAAACTGCATGGTGGCTAGGTGGTGATATGTCTGCTGTGGGTTATTGGTGCCTCTGAATGTGCCAGTCTAGGTCTTAGGAGCCTGGGAATTGGGAGTGCTGGTAAAGGGCCAGAAGGAATACACTGTTTGGGCCAAAGCACAATTGTTCCTTTATCCAGCAGCCTCTGCCCTGGCTGGCTGGGTAGTGGCTGGCTGGGGCAAGCCATGTAAGTGGGGCCTGCAACTTAGCCATGCTTCTGGCCCGTGGGGAGCAGGGTAGCTTTCTTTTTCTTCTGACTGATGAGTCGTCCAGGACTGCAGGTAGCAGGCTGTGATGAGAAGCCTCTCTGTGTCTTCTCTAGTCCGTGGGTACATTGCTCATCTCTTCTACTCTTAACTCCCAGCATGTCCCAGGCTGCTACTTGTTCCCCACTTTGTTGGTCTGTCTAGTGACCCCACATATTCTCCTGTGTTCCACAGCCCTCAGCATCTTCTCCATAGCATCCCAGGCCCCTGACCTCATCTGCATCTCCGGCCTCATCGCTGGGGCTCTGTGAGCCCCTCATCGTCAGGGCTCTGTCTTGCCTGGAGCTTTCCTTTCCTTCCCACATGTATGCAAATCAATGCACATATTTTGACTTCATTATCTCAAAATGGCCCAGTTTGGAGTTGGACTTCTCTGATCCTCATGGAATCTGGGAGGTGGTTTGTAATCAGTTAGTTCTGCAGCAGCCGCCTCCTCAGAGAAGGAAGAGAACACTTTTCCTTAGTCTCCTGTTTTTGTTATTTTTTGCTGAGAACAATTTAATTTGATCTCCAAATGTGAGTTGCAAAGCTTTAGCTTGCTTTCTGGTGAGTGTTCCCAGCTCCACTGTGTGTGTCCCAAAGCTTGCAAGGGATGCTGGCTCAGTCTCTAGGGGCAAGCCTCTATTCCATGAATGTCTTGGATCCTGCATGGATGGAATCCTGTTTGCACATAAGGTTCTTTATTTAGCTTCTATTTCAGGGCACTTACGCCATGTTAGGCCCACCATCAGGAAACATGGAAGTGAATGTGGAATGTCCCGAATGCTTGAGTGCTTGATGGTCAGTTGTTGCTATCTGTCCATTCTTCCATCCACTGGTCCAACTGTTCTTCTATCCCTGTATCTTTGCTGGCTCACAAGCACTCTGAGAACTTCCCTCTTTATCTGCGTCTTCTTTCCATACACCTTCTGAACTATACAACTCCATAATCCATCCATTTATCTGTCCACTTACGAGATATCTACTACCCATTCACAAATGCATCTATTCATCCATCCATATTTATCCATCCACCTTCCTATTCTTCCGTTTACCTACCCACAAGGACATTCATCTATCCATCATGTATCCAAATTCCATCTGTCCATCCATTCATTCATCCATCCCCTTATCCATCAGTCTAACCATCTATCCAATCATCTGTTCATCCTTCTGTTCTCCTACCCTCACAATCAACCATCTATCAACATATTTACTGAACTATCAACCCATCCATCCATCTACCTATTCATCCATCTTTTCTCCTATCCATCCACATGTCTGTTACCTATCCATCTACCACTTATCCATTCATCGATTGGTCCATCCATTTGTCCATCCTTTTATGTCTTCCTTTCCACTCATTCATCCATTTACCCACCCTTCCACCTATGCATCCTTCATCCAAGAGTTCTTCTTCTACCTGTGGTTGATATGTTCCATTGATGATAGCTGCTGAGAGGAGTGGCCCCTGAGGTAGGGTGTCACACCCACCTGCATGATGGGCTGACATTGAAATGTCATGACAAAGCCTTTCAGGATTAGAAACTTCTGAAGCCCTACTGGCTATTCTGCTCAGAAAACCTTTGCTACTGCCCTCAGCTCTCACTGATCCAGAAATGAAGGGATACTTGGCCATGGTAATTGGCAGCTTACACATGGGTTAAGACCTCTGCCCCTACAATGGCTATGTCCTGTCATTTCTGTGTTTTAATAAAATATACAACACTTGTATTATTTTAGGTTGACTAGAGGAACACCTCTACACACAGAGATGGCATTATTGTATTGTCTTGAATGATTGAAGTCCTGCAATGTCTGTATGTATACTGAAGACTCGGAGAACTTTGTAGTTTCTTAGTCCACAAAGCAGGGAACCTCAGCGCATGGTGTATAGCCTCCTCCTAGGCTGAAGGGCTTCACCCCCTCTAGAGTTGTTGGCTGTTAGTCCATGCTCAAGAAGAGCTGAAAAGGCCAGGGTCTGATGTTCACAGACAATGGTGACACTTGCAGGCCCGTGGCTGGTTTCCCTGTTTTTCCACTCTGATCCATCCCAGGTCCCCAGTCTATTGGATGGTCTTTCTCCCAGCTTCTGGCCCACATGCCAGTGATCCCCTGAAATGCCCTCACAAACCCATCAAGAACACGGTTTACTGATCTCCAGTCAAGTTGACAGTTGAGATTAATCGCCATAGGCCCCTTATTAAAGAAAAAACACGGGTGACTCTGACCACGACTCTACAATGGGGGGGGGCTTAACCTAATATAGTGACAAGTGGGGCTTAGAGGATTAAGGAGCACCTCGACACTGAGAGAGCCCTGGGCAGCCATATGATGGGTGAAGGGTTTTGATGCATATCAAGGATGTGGGGAGTGGCCTGAAATGGGTGTATTCATCCAGTGTCTGTTACTAACACAAAATACCTGAGGCCGAGTGTGTGTACAGGAGGGCTTATTCATCTCACAGCCTTAAAGACCGAAAGTACAAACTACTGTCATGGATGAGCCTCCTGGCATTGAATCCCTATGGAATCACATGCAGTCGGTCATACAATGACACATGGAGCCAGAGTGGACCGGTAGTCCTGGTCCCCCTCCTCTGTATCAGTTCGCTTTTGTGTGAAGTAGCTCGAGTTACGTGAGCATTGCCTGAGTCCCCTTTAGGGGTCTCTCCATCATGCCCTATCTACGCCCCACTATGCACCACCACCTCTCAGAGACCCCACTTCAAAACCACCACATTTTGGATCAGCTTCCAACCCATGAACACTGTAGAACAGAGCACACCAGCCTGGAGCACTGGCTCCATGGGGTGCTGTGCTGATACTGGGCTGGCCAAGCTGAGGCCCAGGCCTCGCTAAGGAGGTTCCAGGAGCCTAATCAGAGCTTGATGCTGTGGGGCTGTGGCTGTGTCTTTGTAGAACAGTGATTCTCAGCCTTCCTAATGCTGTGACCCTTTGTCATAGTGATCCCCAACCATAAAATTATTTTGTTGCTGATTCGTAACTGTAACTGTGCTACTGTTATGAATTGTAATGTAAATGTCTGATCTGCAGGATAGCTGATATATGACCCCTGTGAAAGGGTTGTTTGAACCCCCAAAGGGGTTACGACCCTCAGGTTGAGAACCATGGATCTAGATGATAGCTCATCCATAGGGCACTTCTTGGAGCAGAAAGAAAGGCTGGACAAACGGCACTGCTGGGTCCATCCTTGAGCTGCCCAGCCATCTCAGGCTGAAGTGGGCAAGGTCTGGGCTGAAGTCTTAAGCTGAACAATGCTTGATGGTTGGAGCTGCATTTGGCTGCCTTACTTCAATCCTAGCAACAGGTGCAGACAGAGGACCTGTACCTCTGCACACTCTCGGCTCCATTCTTTGCTGTGCTCATTAACAGAAGGTCTCATCTCCAGACTGCCCTCCCAGTGTCTCCCTAATTACCCCAGCAGAAGGTGAGCCCAGCTCCATGGAAACGTGTTCTGGAAGCTGTATGGGGTGAGCTCAGACTGCAGCTGCCACCTTTGACCTTGAAAGAAGCTCAGATAGTACAGGTTTCTTGTTTTTATTTGTGTGCGTGTGTGTGTGTGTGTGTGTGTGTGCGTGTGTGTGCGTGTGTGTGTGTGTGCGTGTGACAGAGAGAGAGAGAGAGCTCCCTGGCAGCCTGTTGCGTGGATCTATGAGGTCTGCTCTAAGCTGTTCATGGGCAGCAGCCCACCGGATGTGGCTATGCCTGGCTGTGCCTTTTGTGCAGAGATGTCTCAGTCAGGACTCCTGGTACACAGGAGAAGGGAAATGGGCCGTTTGTTGCTAAGCACACAGCTGATGTGAAATTCCCAGGGCTCAGCGAATTTCCTGGAAAGCCAGAGACAGGTGTGAAGAAGGAACAGGCCAGCGGGCCCGTGCATGCCCCATTTAACCGCATCGGATGCTGGCGCAGGCCCCACAAAGCCTTCACTGAGTTCCCCAGCATGTGCACCACAGAGGCCATCATCCTGCATGCCGTCATGGATTTTTCAATCGAGCTTATTCCTTCTTTGGAAAAGTTTGATGTTTACAGGGAAATTGTGGAGATAGTTCAAAAAACCTCATGTGCCTTCTACTGAGGTCCTGGCCGGTAGTCAGCAGTGCAAGAATCCTGACCTTGGTGTGGCCCATTTGTTACCGTGGAAGGAACAACACCAGTGTGTTGTTGTTTCCAAGTTCTGAATCCTCATTCCTTACCTGGTGTCCTTGTGTCTTTGGATCCCACTGGGAGCACCACCCAGCGTTTCACCATCCTGTCCTGTTGGCACCTGGGAACTGTGAGCCTCTGAGACATCCTGATGGCCATGACCTTGGCAACTGTGCTGTGTGCTGGACTGGTCAGAGCTTTGGTAAAGTCTCACATGGTTAGTCTGCATGTAGTGTTTTCCCCTCCGTTTGGACTGGGGTTCTAGGGTTTTGGCAAGAAGAGGGTTGAGCTACTTTTGCCACCCCCCCCCCATACATTCAACATGAGCTATTTGACTCGACTCCCTGTAAGAGGCTCTGTTTGCCAGGCTTCCGCACCAGGATCGTTCCCATGCCACAGTACACTCTGTGTAGGGAAGTCACCACATGGAAGTCTCACTGGAGGTGATGCTGGGCTGGCAAGGGCGAGTGTCCACAAAGGATGTGGATTTCTTCATGGAAGACTTTATCCCGTCCCTGTGTTTATTGGTTCAAATATGCAGGGCAAGGTGGCATCATGCATCTTGGACCTTTGAGTTATAACCAGTAGCATTTTCTCCATTATCTTTGGTTTTGTGAGTCTGTTCTGTGGTTCCTGGGTCCCCTAACACATTCACCACAGTTCTGCTCTGTCTTCTGGACATTTCTTTACTTTGGGGGCAACCAGGTCTCTGGATTTTTCTTCCATTTTTATTTTTTTCTGCCCTTGTCCTACATACACTCACTTTGCGAGAGTTTGTGTTCCGTTTCCTTGTGGAGAAGCCCTGAAACCAATGGATTAGGGGCCTCATTGCTGATGCGTGTCATTGCCCCTCGGCCCTCTCAGCTGCCAGATGAAGGGACTGATCCGATACAGGTGTGTGTAACTGTCTGTATCTCTCTCACACAAGTGTGACCTCACACTGCCCACTCTGAGTCTAACCTGTCACCACCAGGATCATCTTGTCCCTTCCTCTTGCCCATCTGCAACCTCCCACTCCTGTACAGAAGGCTGCCTCCCACTGCTGCCATCCACTTAGACAATTGTGTCTTCAAGTGTGCACACACACGGGTGTCAGACCGCTAGTGTGTCCCCATGGAAACGGCTCTACCACCCAGTGCACAGTCCCGGGGCCAGTTCCTTTGCTCTCAGTCTCCCAGGCTCTGCTGGGTTCCAGTGTTGCTTTGTCATGGAGGTGGCTCTGTGCACCACCTGAGTCCTGCTATCTGGGCACAGCCACAGTGCTGTGTGTCCCCATTGCAGTGCTGCACAGGAGTCACACAGTCCCCCTCCCCAGTGAATTCCATCTCTCCCTCCCTCCTTCTGCCCCCCCCCCCCGCCAAACCTGCAATGACCCCTCATTGCTTGGACTTTCCTGCGGTTGTGCCCTTTGAGGAATGTCATAATTAGACTCCCATGGTCTGTGGCTTTCTCCACTGCCCATCCTCTGTTAGAGACAGATACTCATGGATCCCCTGTGCCCTCTCGTGGTTCTGCAGCTCTGCCCCATTTACTATTAAACAATGTTCCTTAAAAGGACTAAGCCCTGGGTTTTTTGTTTCTTTTGTTCTTTTGTTTTAAATGTACTCTGCCTGAGATAACCTCCATGGTTCCAGTGTAAGTAAATGTTTATAATTCTCTCTCTCCTCTCTCTCTGTGGTGTGTGTGTGCGCGCGCGCACACGCGCACCCAGAACTTTCCACATCAATTGGCTAAGTCCCTGGGGGCGTGGTCTCGACTGGTGGGAGAATCTCACTTTGTCGAAGCTGCCAGCAATCTTCCAAGTGGCTGCACCATTCTGTGTTCCAGCAGCTGTGGCTGAGGACTCCTTTGCTCCACACTCTGGCTGGCATTTGGTATTTGGGGAGGACTTGGAATTTTTCCATTTTAATCGGTATGTGGTGGTTTGATGTTTCCTGGTGGCTCGTTTGCCACTTGGGGTGAGGTGTCTGTTGCAATCTTTTGTCTGCCGTCTTTGATCTGTCTCTCACTCTGGCATTTTAAAGGCTTTCTTGGAATGTCTTGGACACCCTTCATCCTCAGCTTCGTGGCTTGCAGATATCATCCCCCTGTCTCAGCTGGTCTTTTCATTCCTCCTCGCAGCCTCTCTGCAGAGCAGATGTTTCTGTGGTAGCAAAGTCTAATTTGTCACATTTTCTTCTTTCAAGGATTTTGAATTTGGGGTTTTATCTAAAAACTTGTCACCAAATCCAATCTCGCATAGATATTTTTTTTCTCTCCTGTGTTACTTCTAGAAGTTTCACTTTAATGTGTTTTATATTTAGGTTTCTTAGGCATTTTGAATTTCTCTGGGAAAGTATAAAGTCTATGTGTAGATCCAGTGTTTTCCTTTTTATATTTTTCTGTCACAGGGCTCATAGCTGCATGAGCCTGTGGTTGACACCCCTATTTCTCATGGGCGTTTCTTGCACCTTGGTAGAAGACCTTTTCCAAAGGAGAAGGGTTCCTCACTGTGAGCAGAGTAATCTGATCTCCATCCCAGGCAGTGGTCCTGTAGTTTCTGTTTCTTGTAATCTACAAGACACAGGAGGGCTGGAAGGCTGGGTTTTCCATCAGCTAAGCATCCATGCCACCAGGAAGGTCCGAAGAAAATTCACCAAGAAGCCAGACAGTGGTTCGATCCTCCTGAACTGTCCAAGCCTCTACATTCATGGCCTCTCCAAACAGAGGGTTTGCAGTAGCTCCTGAGCTTCTGGCCCCTGGCTGCTTATGCTGAAAAGCTGTTGGCTGCAGGTACAGAGGCAGCCTGAGCAGCAGCAGAATATGTGAGAAGGTGTGTCCCCAGAAACAGGGCACAGGCTAGACAGGTACCTGGCTGCTGGCTTCCTCTGCAGGGCTGCCAGTGGTTTTCCGAAAACCCTTGTCTCAACCTTGAACATGACACACTACCCATCATGGCGTTCTGTGAATAAGGAGGCAGAAGGCAGAGCAGCACTGAAACAGAGTGGGAGCAGACGTGAAACTTTTCTGTGACCTGGGACCCCCAAAGTTGCCGCCCCCACCACAACTCTATGTTTATCCAGCATGGGATGGCAGGTGGCACACTGGTCTAGAGCTGAACTGGACTCCAAAAGCATCCCTGCTGTGCAGCTTAGCACAGAGGCCACAGGAGGAAGAGACAGGTGACTGGGTGCTGCTGCTGCCCCTTAGCCATGTCAAGTCTGGGCCCCAGAGCCTGGAGCTAATTAATACCTGTGCCACATGCTCCCAGGTGGATGGGCTAGCCTTCCTCCTCCCAATGCATAGGCCAGAAAATCAAGGCTTTAGTAGGGTAGGTGCCTCGGCTGCAGTGGGAGACATGATGCTGGCCAAACTCGTTTGCTGTACTGGCAGGGAAGGAGGGCAGTGAGTGACAGGACAGGTCTCACTAGGTCTGGCCTGAAGGCCCTTGAGGGGTCCTCAGGATCAAGGTCTACTTGGGAAGTGACACTCAGTGCAAAGGAGAGTGTCAGAACGACTGTCGGTATGTAATATGTAATCATTGTTAGTTTCTACAGTGGCCTCAGCAAGAGTCCTCATGAAGCCAGGATGCCCAGGCTACTGGGATGCCAGCAGAGTCTGTCGGTAGCATGCCTTCCCATGCCACCTCTAGGTCCTGCAGGTGTCTGGATCTTTATCCTCTGCCTCCAGAGAATGGCCCTCCACCTTCCCCCTTCTGGGATGCTGGGCCCTGCCTCGGGTCAGCTGGCTCCTGTTCAGGATCACCTGCTTCACCCACTGCCCGTGTGTAACCGTTATGGCGTGCCATCAGTGAAAACAGTATAGCCAAAGCACCTTCCTCTGCCCTGCAGCCAGACAGTGACATGAGATGAAGTGTCCCCAGCTGGCCTGTTGTTCAAACTGGACAGGAAGAGAGGAGCTGCAGTCCCTTCCTGGAACCAGAACTGGAGCCAGAGATAGGACCGATGGCTAACAACATATCTAGTTCTTCATCAGGGCATTGCTTTCTCAGACAGCTAGCCATCGCTGGAAACCGCCCCGCCATGGCTGGCATCTTCGGGAACTGTCAGACACTTTGGTGGTTTTGCCAAGTGTTCTGTGTGCTGTGTGTCTGCAGGGTTGAGGGTTTCCAGTTAACTAGACAGAGGCAGCTGGCTCTGCAGCGCCTGGGCTGGAAGGCAGGGACACAGTGTTACCAAGGAGCAGGTGCCTGGTAATGCCCTCCTCTCAGAGCCAGTAACCTGAAGCAGCAAAGCGTGGAGGGTTTGCAGACAGATTGCAGCTGTGGCTGCAGAGATGGCCCAGTGGTTAAAGAGCAGTTGCTGCTCTTCCAGGGAACCATGGTTTAGTGGCTAGTGGCTAGGATTCACATGGTAGCTCAAAACAGTCTGTAACTCCAGTTTCAGGGGAGCCAATGCCCTGTTCTAGCCTTCACTGGCAACGGAAATGCAAGTGATATACAGACATACATGTAGATAAAACACCCAAACCTTAAATAAACAAACAAACAAAAAGAATAGAAAACTGTTAGCTACAAGAAAAGGTGGGAGCCCTCCCTGTCAACGTGGTCAAACTCAAAAGGACAGACTGGCCAAGTGACATGCCCTGACCTTCCCACCTTACAGATTTCTCACCATCTCTACCCCTGTCCCAATCTGGGTCTTCCAGCTCATGTCCTTGCCCACAGTTGGCCTTCTTTATTACCTCCTCAAGCATGGAGCTTCCTGGGGCTCGGCCCTGGCTACTGCCTGTTGTGTTAAACGTATTTCTCTTAAGCATCCTTGTTATTCAGAAATGTTTGAAAGACACAGGGGTTCACTGAAGACTGAAATGGTTTTACCAGGCATCCGTTTGATTACTGGCACCGTTCCGTGCTGCTGTGTAGAATCGACACATGTATGTTGTGAGCACACGCTATCCTTATGTCTCCATTTTGGCCTTGGGACTGGCTTTGCCTTTTCTGCCATGTTACGTTAGTTGGTATCTCTTTGTTCTGTGGTCATTGAGGGCTGCTCAGGTAGAGCACCCTGAACGTACAAGAGGAGTATTCCAGACTCCATCCCTTTCTAGACCCACAAGGCCTGTGGCCCTCCTCTCCTGGCAGAGGTATTCTGGGCACCTAGGAAGATGAGGTCTGAGCTTTTGTCTCTGCTTGAAGTTCTTGTTCCTCTTCTGGATTGTGAGAATATTAGGGTACCCAGGCAATCAAGAATCCCTGTGTACCGTGCATTGAAGAGGCCTTGAAAGCCACCATATCCAGGGCTTACCTAACTTGGGGTAGGGTGGAAGGTAGGGGTAGGGCAGGCTGTGTGAACTAGCTCTCCTAAAGAAGCAACTTGGGTTGTGGGGTGCACTGGACACTTTTTCGCTGAGTGTTTGTGGGTGACACTGTCCCTTTTACCCAGTGCGTGTGCTTGCAAGTGGGATTTGGACATTCTAGGAAAGGCCTGTTACTGTAGCATCAAGATCAAGGAAGTACCATGCTGCCTCAGGTCAGATGTCTGTGTCTTCCTGGACTCTGGTCCCTACTCACCCGCCATGAGATGCTCACAGCTAGCCTGCAGCCTGTCTTTTATTGACCTTGGTGAAGTCGTAAACTGAGGCATAATTGCTGTGTTTATGATGTTGTAGCAACAGCTTTCCAAGACAATCTCAGGATCAGTCTTGGGCCCTGTACCAGACCTGCCAAGGCAGGCCGCAGCACCTCGTTAATATACACATTAAGGGGATAATTGAATGGAGGCCAGCTGGCCAGGCACATCCCCGTGGACATCTCTCTGAGCATTGGAACAGCCTCAGCCTGTGGAAAGCAGAAGTCAGCAAGTGTGCCCCAGTCTCTTCCTGCCCTCCACCAAAGCCGGGATGATAGCACAGAAGTGGGCTATTGGACACTCACAGTGCATCCTAAGCCCCAAGTCACTGAAGTAACTGTGCTAGGAGAAGCAGGGAGTTTGCATTGCCTGTGTGGGTGGAGGCTTGGGGTGTTCCTTGTTTGCATCCAGCTAGGCCCTAGGGACAAGCTTGAGAGGGAGCCCTAAGCTACATGCTTTTACTCTGATAATTAATTCAAGAGAATGGCCTGCCTGCTGAGGTGCAGGCAGCATGGGAGGCAGTGCATACTCAGACCTAGAAAAAAAAAGGCAACAGGAACAGTTGGGTACTTGAGAGTCCCCAACCTATGGTTAGAGCTACAGGTAGAACCCCCTCCAGAAGGATCTGGCCCCACTCTGCCCTCCCACAGGGATCAGCTCCTAGATCAGGTGAGAATTCTACCTATCACTCAGGCCAAGCAGTTTTAATGGCCTGCGGCGTCCAGCTGCTGAGGATGTTCAGGTACCTGCTTGGAGACGTACAGAGCTCACTGACCTCTAGGGACTTGAAGCCCCTCTTGGGAGTTTATATCCTGCCATTCATCCCTAGGGGCAGCCTCATCTGTGTTAAGTGCCCGCATAGGTCCAGAATGGAAGGGAACAATTCTGTCTACCTGGGGAGCACTAATGGTTGATTGATTCCTCAGGGAGGAAAGGGATTCCCTGGGCAGCTGGTTCTTCTGGGACTCCTGAGGTCAGGGCTCTCCCGTGTTGTTGAGTACTGTCCTCAGCATAACCCATAACAGCCATCACCGTCGTCCCTGTGCCTGCTTGAAAGGCACCCTGAAGTGAGCTTGTTGCTGTTGAAGTTCTACATAGGAGTCTGGGAAGTCACAGGACGTTGGTCTGAGATTCCAGCTGGTCCTTCTTGTACCTCCTGGACAGTAATTATGTAAATATGTAATTCTGCCCTAGCTGTACATGGCCTTGTAGTCTTGGAAAGTTCTAGAGTATAGACTATGGGAGGTTAGCTGAGGGGAGATTCCACCTATGCAGCTATGGAGACATCATCATCTTTTGCTGATTTGGGATGCCCCAGATAGTCTCCTAGAAGCCCAATCAACTCATTGGCCCCCCCAGGGTGAACTTTGGCAAAGTTGTATTTTGATTTGTCAGTGGAGCCTTATTAAGGAGGGATAGATATTGGTTATGTTTCCCCAGGGAAGAAATTTTCAGAACACCTGCTACCCTGCAGCCTGATGGGTCATGAGGTGATGGGATCTTCTCCTTGCTCTTCTCTCCTGCTATGCAACAGAATGCTGTGGGTATTCTAAGTGCGTTTAAGCCAGGCAGCTGGACGAGACCCTTAGAATGAGAGCCTTCATGCCTCCTTACCCAGGCTCAACTTCATCTTGGTCCTTGGGACTAGACCAGCCTCTTCTACAGTGCACAGTTACTGCCCTCCATGCTAGGAGCAAGGTCGTTTGTTACCCTGGAGAGATGTGCTGGGAGCTGGGATAGGGGGTTCACACTACTGGGGCTTTGGATGTGAGTCAGAAACATGGAGAATCTAGTCTGTGAAGATGTTTGGAAAGGGCAACCAGGAGTCCTGGTTTGTGAAGTTAGGGTGAGGATTAAAGCAGCTGCTTTGGAAGCACTGGACTGAGAGGCCTTGGCTGTGGGTGCCTCTCACCTCCCCCAAACATTCTAACCTGTGTACATCTGCAGTCAGTGGTGGCACATGTTCCATGTGTCCTCGAGTCGGAGTGGCTGTAGGGATCTGTCCCAGTGGAGAGGTAAGGGACACAGCCTTAGTTCATGGGTTCCCTGGGGAAGATTGCTGAACTTGGGCAAGTACTGCTTCTGCAGATAGGGACAGCCCGGTGCTAAGCCAGAAGAACATTGCACACACACATCCCCAGCTGTGCTCATGCGCCTGAGTGTGTAAGTATGCAGGTGCAGGCTGTGGTGTGCGCAGCCTCTGCTCTGTCGTGTGTTTCTATGGTATGATAATGTAGCATAGTGCATATGTACAACATGCCCTGTTTGTATGTGTGTATGTTGTGGCCTTTATGTACATGTGTGTTTGTATTAGAAAACGTGTGGCATATGGTGTGCAAAAGTTTGTATGTACAAAGCATGGTCTGGATATGTCTGGGTGCATTTGTATGTAGGCAGGACCATGTTTATATCTGCCTGGGTATATATGTGCTTCCCATCCGTGAGCCTGTTACATCCCTAAAAGATTGGTATAGGCGGCATGTGACCATGTACCTGTATCTCTGTAGGAACCTACACAGACCTATGGGCAGATTGGGATGGCTTTGTGGTTCTGCTCTGTCTCTAAAACATGTCAAGCATGTTTATTCAGGGTTCTGTGTATGTTCACATGAGACTCCAGGGATGCCACTGTACCCAAAGCACTAGTTCAGCACCATCTTGCTGGCTGTTCCTCTGTACTGTCCTCACCCTCTTATTCTGGGACACCATCCCAGCCAGCTGTGCCTGGGCCAAGGGGGTCCTTCGGGAGCCTCCCTGAGACTGTAGCCAATGCATATGGCGCTCTCCGGAAGCATAGCTGGCTCCAGGCAGAGAAGTGGATCTGTGGATCTGAAACCAGGGTCCCTGTAAACAGCTCAGGGCCAGTGAACCTGTCTTCATGCTAGTCCCTGGGCTTGTCTTGTCTCCTAGTGACAAAGCTGTGCATTCCCTTGCCCTCTGCAGGGGTCTGACCACCGACTGTGGGGTGTACCTGGTCTTTCCAGAGAGGGACCAGGCCTGTGGTTTGCTGATCCGACCCTTGCCATCTTCTGTCCCAGTTACATATCTAGATGGGTAGCAGACCAGCATGGCCTGTCTTACTCAGTTTTTTAAAATCTCAACCCCCTATGCTTCTTATCATGCAGGGATAATCCTCAGCTGGTCTCAGAATTGGGCTTTGTGATCTGTGGCACTCACTTAATTGACTCAGTAGTAGTTGGGTGTGAGAGAGAATTTGATACTGGGATTTAATTGAGACTTGATTTCATTCTATATCAAACATTGAGATGGAGTCTCCTTCGGATCTTAAGAACATTTTTTCCTGCACTTTTAATCTTCGTACTATGTGTCTATAGAATTGGGGATAAAACCAAACATTAGTAGCTTAATTTTTGAGCACTGCACAGGGCTGGTGGTTTAGTTGTCTTCGTTTTGAAGTTGAGGTCTTGTGCAGGGTAAGAGATGGAGACACCTGACTCAGGTTGGCCATGGCCACTTCCAAACTTCACAAACCACCACATGGAGTCCCAAGTTGGCTGGGTATGAGGCCTGCCCTGATGAGTCAGGGCTACAGGGGTTTAGGTGGCACCCAGCATAGCAGAAGTTATCATACCTTCCAGGAGTGACAGGAAGGAGAGGGATCCTTAGACAGGGCAGGGGACAAGAGGGACACAAGCAGGGCCTTTGGACCTGTCTTGATCCCCTACCCTCTGATGTGGGCAATGGTCAAGATAAGTCAGTTTGTTAGCCTTTTGCGTTATTTTGAGCAGATTAATACTTCATCCTATCAGGGCCTGAAGCACGATTAATAAAAGCTCAGGGTCAAAATTTGTGATTCAACCTGAAGATCTGAAAAGCCAAACAGCCAGCCACTGGCTCTTCTTACCTTGACCTCAGTCTGAAATGGTGAACCTGCTTCCAGGAATCTCAGAATGAGACTGTGTCTTCCCCCATCTTATATTCCTCTCTAGGGCTGGGATTAAAGGTATGCACCACTGGGATTAAAGGCATGCACCACCCAATTTCTTTGGCAACTAATGTGGCTACTAGGATTAATGTTTGAAATGGTGAACCTGCTTCCAGGAATCTCAGCCACTACTCCCTTCCTCCATGCCGAAGCCCAAAAGTCTATGGTGCTGACTAACATCTCCACTGAGTAAGCTGTCCTTGCCTCCAGATCCAGCTATTTCTCAGTCTAAAGAACCACTAAGCTCTTGCTCCTGATTGTCTTGGTGTGGGTGGCCTGAGAGCATTAGTGAAAGTTTGCTTCCCTATAACCAAAAAACTTAACACCACCTTTCAGGGTTTCTGGGGAGCCAGCAGGCTCACAGTATACCCCAGACCAAGGACACTCCTGATGAATCTGCAGACCTTCTCTTGAACCACATGGCCCCCAACTATACCTTGTCACAGATATGTATCTATAGCTCTATCTATCTATCTATCTATCTATCTATCTATCTATCTATCTATCTATCTA
>JABTXL010000186.1:1636215-1650865 GCA_025134845.1 Neodon shergylaensis
CTATCTATCTATCTATCTATCTATCTATCTATCTATCTATCTATCTAAAATGTTTAGTCCCTATTAGCGTGTGTCCCCCATGGAGAGACATTGAATGAGAGAACCTGGCACTTTGCTTCTTACTGACCCCCAGGGCTTTCTGCCCATCCACCCTGGAAACCCTGTACACTGGCTGCGGAGGTCTAGCCTTGTCACCTATCTGGAGTCAGTGGCCTCGGCTATGTCCACATGAAATCTTGTTAGCCTGCAATCCCATGATCCTCCACAGTGGTCTTCCCAGGCTCATGGTCTCCATGTCCCCTTTGCTGTTCGAACAACCTGTGGGCTTCACGGTGCTTTCTGTACATTTTGGAGTAGATCTGACCTGGGGCCAGCAGTCATGCCCAACATACTGTGGGCCATGGACCAGCAAACCTTTGTATCTTACCCAGATGGTGAACTGTGGGCTGACCTGGGAACTCCAGACGGGTTGTGGGTGCCATGTCTCTCTTTGTTGGCCCTCCTTGATTCCTGTCTTATGAATGACAATGAATCCCATAGCCAGGTTAAGCCGCCTGATGCAGGCTCTAGATCCTCCCTGGCCTCCTGACTCCACCTTGTTTTCATTCTAATCCAAACACGGAGGCTGACATTTATGATTGTTAAATGCCACCGTCTCACTCTGCACCTGTCAGAGTTACTTTGAATCTTTTCTGACATCCATCATATCCTATATCCTCTCAGATTTAAGTCACAACCCTGTGGGACTAAAGAGCTTATCAGTGTGTGCCCCAGGTGGAGGGATGATGCATGAGAGAACCTGGGACCCCCCTCCCAGGGCTTTCTGCCCACCTGCCCTGGAAACCCTGTACATTGGCTGCTGAGGTCTAGCCTTGTCACCCTGTCCAGAGCCAGTGGCCTTTGCTATGTCCACATGAAATCTTTAACAGGTGTGGAAGCTGTCCTGCCTTCCTCATCCAGCATTTAGGACTGAGTTTGCAAAATTTGCTTTCAGGGCACTCTGTTCCCTTTATTGACCTGGCCCTAGCCTGCTGGTGTGAGGGATAGCTGGGCATTCTAGTGGGACCTGTCCTGTGCTGTGATCTCCAATATGATGTTCTCTGGACCTGGCTATGTACTCTGGGCAAATATATCCCACTCAGAAAACAGGAAGTGGCTGGAGTGGATGGACATCCATCCATATGTGGCCTCCAGGATCCTAGAGACCCAGGAGGTCAGAGGGCTCAATATGGTTCTGGGAATCTTCGTGTAGATGTATTCAGTATGGCCTTCATCTCGTTGCAGCATTGATGTCATGCCTGTGTATGACATGGCCTGAGAGAAGTGTTTCTCCAGGACCTATAGATGCAGGGAGAAGGATGCCAGGGTGGGCCTGGTTTGAATGCCCAGAGAAAGTGTACCATTGACTCCCCTAGACCAGTGTCATTACCGGGACCCATTCAGTGTTGGGCTAATCCAACCTGTACAACGTAAGACAAGATCCAGATCACAGCCTGTGTGGTATGGAACCAATGCTCAGATTCCAGCATATGGGGGTGTCGCATTCTGATAGGCTCCTGTACAGAGCCAGCTCTTGCCTTGAGGAAGTCCCAGGATTTGATTCAGTTGTCATCAGCACCCAGTAGAGCAGAGAACATTTGTGTTTATCATACGACTGTGTCAAGCCCTAATTCCAGTGCTGAGCTGGCAGGCTGACATCTGAGCAGGCATTAAGGCACGCCAGGGCCCAGTATCCCTGCTTGCTGTGGCCCAAGGCCTAGCCCTGCAGAAATCCCCTGCAGCTGAAGCCCAGGAATTGAAAGCTCAAATCACTCCATGGTCAAGTTTGCTTATCTCTCGTGCTAAAAGGGACACAGTCCTGCATGGGGCTTCCCAGAGACCCTGAGCTCAGAGTCCACACAAGGCAAACAGGGCAGGTGGGCCCAAGTGGAGGAAGGCCTGTTCCCACGATGTGTTCTTAAAGGGACAGCTGGGGTCCTGAGTGTACAGGCCCTTGCCCCTGCTGCTGATGACTCAGGCCGGTAGGCTCCAACCCGGCGCTGTAACTATGTGAGAACGAGGTGGAGACCTTTCTTTTTTTTATTTTTTTAATTTATTTATTCATTAAAGATTTCTGTCTCTTCCCCGCCACTGCCTCCCATTTCCCTCCCCCTCCCCCAGTCAAGTCCCCCTCCCTCGTCAGCCCAAAGAGCGAAACATAGTCATCCTCCTGAATATTAACCTTCATCAGGAGATGAAAGGAGACAGAGACAGAGACAGAGACAGAGACCCACATTGGAGCACCGGACAGAAATCTCAAGGTCCAAATCAGGAGCAGAAGGAGAGAGAGCACGAGCAAGGAACTCAGGACCGCGAGGGGTGCACCCACACACTGAGACAGTGGTGGAAACCTTTCTTAGCGCAGACACAGAGAGAAGTGGTATGAGTGAGAGGGTGTCCATCTGTCTAACGCTGGGGTAGTGATGTCACCACGGAGTTCGCGCATGCAGGTCAGTGTGAAGGTAGCTGGTGGTATTGTATGGACAGCCACCATCTCAGAGCAGTAGAAGGCCACGTTGCCTATATGGAGGAGTGACTTAGGAACCTGTTTAGTGAGGTCAGCCAGTCACGGAGGGATGTTTTTTCTTGCCACAGTTATGTGCACCTGAGTGCAAACAGAGCCTGGTCAGTTGTTGGAATTGGGCTTATCCTTGTGGGGGAAGGGACACTTCCTGATCATCTGACACTTGCCTAAATTATGTCGTATCTTTCTCCAGGGACAAAACATCTGGGAGTTGTGGCATTCGCTGCCCCTCCCACTCCTGCTCTTTGCAGACAGGTGCATATGCATGTCCCCTTGACCATCCCACATGACCTTTAAGTGCCTGTTGATGGGGAACTGGGGCCCAGGGTGGTGCTGCTGCTGGCCCAGGGCAGACTTCCCCACTGTCCAGGAGTTACCACAGCTGTAAGATGCCATTGACTTGGTAGTATTCCCCCACTTTCAAAATTCTTGTTGGGACAGACCCTACCTGGACAGCTCTAGACAACTTTCCAGGCCTCCCAGAGAAGCCATATGCATTAAAGTGGCCCAGACACTCTAAACCTTGGCCAGAGTTACAGTGGGGCAAGCTGGGCAGGAACAGCAAAGTGACTGGAGCCAGTGTGCCTGTTTTAAATAGAGATGTAGGGTAGTGCCCACGTGGCTGCCCAGCCACACATCACAGTGGCAAGCATAAGAAGGAAACCACTCCTTTCTTGTGTGCTGCAGCGCTTGCTGTCTGCTTCCAGCCAGTTTGTCCTTCAGCTCCCATCAGGCCCAGTGCTCTAGTTCTGGGATGGGTGCTAGCTCTGATTGGTTGTTCTGGGTGCTCCTCCTACCCTGCCCATCCTCCTCGCTTGTGGATGGTGCTTCCCTTTGCTTGTGCTTGCTCCTTAACAATAGCACATAATTTAGAGTGTGATTGGGTAGAATGAGTCAAAACTTGCAGCTTGAGGAAGGCAGCTCTGGCTGGGCTTTGCCTTCAGCTTGAGACAGCGTGGGCATTTGCAGGAGGGGCGGCTCAGAGTTGTCTGGGAGGTCCTAGTTGCCCCATCATTCCTCTCAATGTGTCTGATCCATTCTCCCAACATGAACTTGGTACACCAGCCAGGATCTGTCGGCATCATCATAGATATGAGCAGCTGAGTGTAGTCACTTTGGACAGCTCCTGCCAGTCCTGCCTTGCCAAAGAGATAGGGCATAACCCCAGGCTCCTGTTGGCCTGGCCATTGCTGGGCTGTTGGAGCTGAGCCACCCTGCCCCATAGTTCCTGCTAATGTGTGTGATACCTGCTGTAACCAGGCTCTGGGCTGGCCTGAAGTATCCAAGCAGCAAGGCTGATACAGCACAGGAGCCAGTTGCCTGGAGAAAGAGTGGTGACAGTAGCAAAAGGATCCTTGTGGTAAGGAAGGACACCCCAAATTGAAGGAACTACTGTTGAGAAGCCCTGAGAGCTACCAATCAATCTGGTTGCAAATCACATGGCCACTCTTGTGTGCCTGTTCCACTTTCTTTCTCGTGTCTGTCCCTGTGACCCTGTTCTATTTCTTGCCAACACCTGTATGGCTTTCATCCAGGTGGGTAGGATTCTGACACCCAGCATCTCTGTGATGTGCCCTGTAGCCAGAAGGAGCTCCCAAGTGTGTGTGTGTGTGGGGGGGGGGTACCATGTGCCATGAAGTTTTCTGGTGCCCACAGAGGGCAGCAAGTAGAAGGTGCTTACTGTGTGCTGAGTGAATGGAAGATCCTGGTGATGGGTGTGTGACAGATCCCAGGGTTTCTGTGAATGCGCCCTAATGAGACTGTGAAGCTGCGTGATGGAGCTCACCGCGCTGGGACGAAACGTGGCAGCACCAGCCGGGCTGAGGGATGCCCTCTGTCCTCCTACAAGGTGGACAGTTTTTCATGTTTATGGCCCACTGTGAGCACCACGCTATCTTTATTGGACAGCATCGCTCTTTAGAACTTTCTGGTACTGGCCGGGCAGTGACAGCTTAAACCACAGGGCTTTATTTCCCACTGGGATTTTCTCTCATGAGGTGAGGTTGGCGCTTTGGAGAAACGTGTCCCTTCTTCTAGGGTCACTCCAGGGCCCTGTGTGCCTGTGTGCAGCTGAGTGTACCTGTGTATTCACACTGAACAATACCCAGAACATGTACAGATGAGTGTGCCCATGTGTACCTGTGTGTCTACATGGGAACTTATATGTAGCCTGTGTACATCTAAGCTTATCTTGTGTACCTGTGTATTTACACAGGAACATACATAAAATATGTGTCTAGCTGAGTGGCCTCTATGTATGTAAATGCTTACATTGGCCTATCAGTGTAGCCTATGAGCTCCTGAATGCAGATAAGTACACCATGTGAAATTACATGTCTACGTGGACACACCTGTTAGCCTGTGTGCACACGAGTATAGCTGAATGTACTCATTAGAGCCTGTGTGTACACATGAGCTCATCCATACAATCTATATACACCTAAGTGTAGGTGTACGTATGGGAACTTGTGTGTACCTGTGTATGTGTATCTACCCAGCACATGACATCCCTACAAGTCTGTGCCCATATAGAATATGTGTTCTCACTTGAATATCTCCTGTGTATACCTGTATAGTTTTCCCCATGTCTGCCAGCCAGGCATGTGGCTTGTAATATCTGTTCTGTGTGTCTATGTGTTCCTCTTATGTATGTCCATGTGTATTAGCATGTCCAAGTTTTCAGGAAAATTATAACTTGGTCCCTGGCCACCCTGCCTTCTGTGCCCAGGTGAGGATGATAATACTTCCTTGCAATATGGTAGCATATATATTATGGCTGCTCCATTTTGTGGGTCCAAGATAGTCCATCCTGCAGGTAGCGACTGACATATTGGGATGGAAGCTGCAAGGCTTGGCTTGATTTGGGGACCCTGTGCTCTGGGCAGGTGGTTTTTCTGTGAAATCCAAGTGCGTGGGGGATGAGGGGGAGGCAGCGCCTTTCTCTGCAATTCTGAGATTTCATTTCCGTGTGTGGCAGAGATGGCCACATTTAATTTCCTGTCCATTGGGATAGGCTGACTGAAATCCCTGGCAGAGCATACAGAAGATGGGTTGCTGGCTGTCACAGAGAGCTCTCTCCACATCGCTTTCGCTGAGCCAGCTGTGGTGGACCCCACTCTAGGTGGGTGCTGGGTGGACTCCAGGGTGTGAGACTCCAGGGTGTGGCCACTCAGCTGTGGTTGTTCCTTCCTTGCAGGTCAGCTGGCCGCTGGAACCTGTGAGATAGTGACCCTAGACCGGGACAGCAGCCAGCCACGGAGGACGATCGCCCGGCAGACAGCGCGCTGTGCATGCAGAAAGGGGCAGATTGCAGGCACAACGCGAGCCCGGCCTGCTTGTGTGGACGGTAAGAGCACCCAGCCTTCTGGGGACACTTCAGGGTACTGAGCCCAGTCTTTGAGGGCTTCTGTGCCAACAGGTATCACTCTAAAGTAGCTTTCTTCAGAATGCTCTGAGGCCAAGACATCAAGATGTAGAATCAAGCCTCTGGGCAGTCTTTCATTGGGTTGGCAAATCTGGTATGATTTATCTATGGGCAGCGTATCCTGTGCACATGGGGGTGGCCACTAACTACATGATTCCAGGTATCAAAAACCTGAAATCCCAGATATGGTTCCAGTTCTCAACCCACAGGGATGTTCATTAGAACAAGCTGGGCCAAAGCCAGGTAGGTGACTGAGAAAGGGATCCGCAGAATCTGGGGCATGGTCACAACAGGACTGATCACATCCTGAGCTAGATCCCAGAGGGTGCCCAATGTGGATCTCAGATCTGGCTTGGTACCTGACCAGGCTCTAGTGTAGCTGAGAGTTCAGAGTTAGCTCTGCTTTGACTGGGGACCTGCCCTCCTCTGGAGACCCATGGGTATAGTAAAGAAGCATCCTAAGCTTACTGAACCTTGACCTTCCTCAGCATCTTCCCTAGACCCCCATGGTGTGGGCACTTAGAAGGGCTTGAAGACTGTCTACAGCACTCAGGAAAGCGCAGAATGAGGCTAAACATGCTGACCAAAGCACAGAGTGCTGGGGAAACCATAAGCTGCCTGGTTCATAGCTAACCGTATATACAGCTAGTGAGGTCTAAGGATCGAGTTCTGCACACCCTAATTTCCAAGAGGCCGGCATCTTGATCCTTGTGGGCAGAGTGGAAGCCGCTTCTTGGTGACATAGATTGATTTTCTGGGAGCAGGTTGGGGTGGGGTGAAGCTCGCCAGCCACAGCACTTTCTCTTCCCTCGCTCATTCCATCAGCCTGGGGAGATGGGGTCTGGACTGAGGCTAATGGAATCTGGATCTGCCCATCTGTAACCAAATCCCTGTCCCTCCCCACAAGCAGCCTCCCGGTGCCTTAGGAACTGGGTCCCAGCGACTCATATTAAAACCTCACCATTTTCAAGGGAGGCCAAACAAATTAGTTGGCTTGAGTTTTCTGCACAGTGGGCATTTTTTGGGCTGCCCTGTAATTTAATTTTTGCATTTCTGTTTTCTTGCTCTGTGTGGATAATAAGTTTCCCTGTATGACATTGTGTCTGCTGAAGATAGTTTGGGCCAGTGATGTTTAGCCTGGAGTGGTCTATGCTAACCTGGAATTCAGAAATGAAAGTGGTAGCCCATGGCTGCTGCTGGGTGTTCTCTTGCTGGCCGACTTTGTACCTGTGGGTACATTTGCTCACTTACTCATTCATTCATTCATACAAATGTGGTGCGTCAGGTGTAGGCAGGTATAAGGGAGATCATGTCTCAAAGTACCTAGTCCATAGCCCAGCCCATATAGGCACATCCAGTGCGGTGACCCTGGGGTACCTCACCTGGGCAGGAATGTATTGCCGAGGCAGTATTTGAGTGGGGTCCTGATGAATGAAGAGATCACCAGTGACGTTCCTTTCTGTGGAAAGAAGGAGCTGACGGTGAGACTGACTGAATAGGAGTGCTCTTCCCTGGCCTTGAGTCCGAGCTGAAGCAATTCTGCAGAAGCCAGTCTCCAGCATCATGACCCAATGTACCAGCAGCCATTGATCCACCTGACAGAATCCACAAGAAAAGAGAGCTGACAGCAATCTGGTCACCTGCCCCAAGGCAGGTTAACATTTAACACAAATATCAACAAGCAGACATAACCTTACGGCTATGCTTTGTGAGCTACCGAGTCAGTCCCGGCAGCACTGGCTGGAATTGTTGTTGCTCTGTGTTACCCCGCATGGTCCTGCCCCCTTCATGGTGCTGCCCTGTGGACTGAGACCCTTGCTGGGCTCTCAGCAGAAAACTATACACTCTCCCTTTGGCCAGAGCATAGAGGGGCTGCCTCCTTCCCCTCTGCTGAGTTCTCATGAGATTCCTTTGAAAAGAAATCCAAATAAAACGTGATTGTTAGGCACCAGTGGGCAGAGGATGAAGAGTCGCTTGATTGATTGCTTTGGAGATGAGATGCTCAGGGTACTGAAGTCCACTGAAGAGCAGTGACCATGGATGGCCCATCTAGACCTGAGGGGGCTCCACTGAGAGCCTTGCGGGATGGTAGGCTAGGGTGGGGTGCAAGCAGCCCCAGCATGAGGCGAGTCCCCTCAACTGCAGACAGGTGCCCCATAATGTGTGGTCAATGCCATTCCCCGGAGGAGACCTTCAAGATCCCTGCATGGCTGATGTTGATGATTTGCCACCTGCCTGGCTGAATGTGCCAGTCTGCACTTCCTAGTAGGGACAGCAGCATGGGCTGGGAGGCAAAACAGATCCAAGGCTCTGACCCAAGGCTCCATCTTCATCTCTTCTCACCGCCCAGAGTTCATGAGCAAAGCCCATATCTTTCTGAAGTGATGGGGATAGCAGCTCAGCAGTCTAAAACTCTGAGCGCTATATAAGATAGCAAGTGCTCCACAATACCAATTTGGGGACCACCAACCTTCTCCTAGTAATACACAAGACTTGCACACAAGAGGCAGTGGGGGGCTATGCTAGGAAGTGGGGAAAGGGAAATATGTTTCAGGACCAGTTCACATGAAGAAGGCTGCTGTGTTTCTGGGTAAGCATGGGGCCCCTTAACTTGGGGATTGATTCAGAAAGGCTGAGGGAACAAGTGACCTCCACTCTTAGGAATGGCTACAAGGGACTGAGAATGCAGGAAGCAGCCCTCAGTCAGTGAGCCTATTTCCCACGAGGTTGCCAGAGCCCCTCCTGAGAGGTCTGTCAACAGGTGTCACTAGGGCACCTAGATCTGCACATGCTGGAGGGTGACAGCAGAGCCCTGCCTCACACCTGCATGGGCAGCAGAGTGGATGTGAGGAATGAGAACTGTCCAGCCCTCGGAAGATCAGTGAATCTTCATGGTCCTGGCTTGGGCTAAAGCTTCCTAGGTATGACCATCCACACAACAGTCAAAAAGGAAGGAAAAGGAAGGAAAAGACACTGGACTTCACCAAAGCACAAAGTCCCCTGCCTCCAATTGTCCCATCAAGAAAGTGACAGTTTCACTTGTGAAATGACTTAGTGGTTGAAGGTGCTTGCTACTAAACATCGCGACCAGAGTCTGAGCCCCAGGACCCACATGGTAGAAAGAAAGAACAAACTCCCCAAGTTGTCCTCTGACCTCCACACTCATGCCATGGCATGTGCCCCCCCCCCACATACACACATACACAAATAAATAAGTAAATATAATCTTTAACAAAAATTTTTAAGAGAAAAGGCCAGGGCTATGACTCAGCAGGTAAAGGCACGTGCTGCTAAGTCTCAATCCTGATTTTGATCCACAGGACCCAGAGACTGGAAGAAGAGAAATAGGTTGTCGTTTGACCTCCATATCCACCCTATGGCACCTGCATGCCCACACAAAATAAATAAATAAATGTAATTAAAAAAAACCTTTTAAAGAATAAATAAAATGAAAAATTTCATGAATGCAGGAATATAGAGCCCATGAGCTCCTTAAATGTCTAACACAGAGTCATGAATACCGAGATTGCAAAAGGAGCACAGGCATGCGCACAGGTATCTAGAGCTTCAGGAATGGTAGCAGCTGAGAAGTCGACACAGTGGAGTGGCCATTATGGCCCCTGGGAAGAAGCAGACTGTGGCTATCCACAGTGGCTAACCAGGCCAGGACGTGTTGGAGCTTCAGGGCTGGGGAAAGAAGCCACGCCCTCCAGAGACTGCACCCTGAGCCTGTTGCTGTAAAATGTATTGCAGAAGTTCAGAGACAAAGATTCCTGGTCATCAGACTGCAGAGAGGTGTTTGCCTTGGATGACAAAACCAGCCTGCCTTGGCCAGGCTGTGCTCAGCTTCGGCAGCCGTTGGTTGGCAGTGGTCTTTCACTTGACAGCTCTGTGGTTCTCTCACATCTGTTGTTTCAGCTCCCAGCCAGCCTGTGGGTCTGGTCATGACCAGCTTCACCCCACATGCATCTCTACTTCCCAGCGTAGGCTTTGGTTGCTGGCTTGTACATCCTAGGACTTCTCTGTTTGTCAGATGCAGCAGGCAGTGACTAAATCTGATAACTAGCCATGCCTGAGGTAGGCTACGCTGTAGACTCCTAGAAACTGAGAGATACTTAGGATATTCTCACTGCACTCCACCTTCCCAGCACAGCCATGTGCAACATCTTCATGCCTGAAGATCAGCCTGGCCCAGGTGGAGCTTGGGTCTCTCTCTGCATCAGGACCTGATCAGCTCCGAGCAAGCTGTGGCTGGCATCTGGAATGGAGGTGACGTGAGGAGAGTCTCCGTTCCCTGGATATGAACTTGCTGCGGGACCACAAAGGGGGAGTCTCAACAGGAACATAGTCTACTGGCTTGTCCAGCTTCAGCTGTGGTCACAGGGTTTGATGGCCATTGCATCCATAGCTTGTATGCTTCCTCACTATAATAGGGTGATTAGGCACAATGTGCTTTGGATCCTTTCAGATCTTACTGTTCTCGGTGTCAGAAACATGGCGCGGCAACCCAGTAGCTATCTGATACTTGTGCAGAGCGGAGAGGATGAGTCCCAGGACTCTTGCTTAGGACTTGGGCTCCCCTGAGTGTTCCCACAGCGGAAGGCCCTGCCCTGCCTCTGGGCACCTGATCTGGGTGAAGGAAAAAAAGCCACAGAGTGTGGAAGACATTTGCCTGTGTCTCCAGCAAACAGCTTGAGATGCTGGGCTTTCTGTGCACTGAGGGAAGCAGGCTAAGGTACTGCTGGGCATGCATGGGGCTGAGCATGCTTAATTTTCAACATAGTGACTCCAGATACAGTTTGCTGCAACCACAGAGGAAGGGACAGGCAGGCAGTCTCCTTGCTCAAGTCCCTTCCTCTTGTGAAAACACAGGGTCACCCAACCATCACTTTTCCCTTGGGCAGAGTGTCACACTGTGGGCTTGCCAGTGCCAGTGGGATGGGATTGGAGAGACAGCTCCACATTGCCTTCTGTAGTATTCCAAGACGCTCTGTTCAGACCTCCACTCAGGAGAAGGCAGGGTTCCTGACTCTGCTGCAGAGAAGAATTTTTAGACAAGAAGGTATGAGGCAGAGTTGGAGTTCATTGAGAACAGGCTTTACTTAGATTGAGTGAGGAAGGTTAACAGACCAGCATGGCAGTAAGGAAGGGTGAGAGACCCAAGTGTGAGTGTGGGTGTGGCAAGAAAAGGTGACAGGAAGATGTCTAATTGTCTTTTCAGTAGCCACACAGACAATTATATCACAAAAGGTGGCTGAGGAGATAAATGAGGCCATAGGGAGGTTCCTCCGGACAGCTTGTAACACCCTAGATCACAAGAGTTGCAGGGAATAAAGGTGCCTTTTACACGAAACAGAATTTATCTTGTTTCTGACAGTCACAGAAAATAAATCTGGGGAAAAGAGTAAGGCCATGTTCAGGTTCATACAAGCTTGGGATTCACACATGGATCTTGGATATTGTAACACTTTTATTTGGAAATATATATATATATGTATATGTATATATATTCTTATAGATATAAGGTCATATATATGAAAGAAAGCATACATGTGAAAGTCATATATATGAAAGATCATATATATATATATATATATATATATATATATATATATGTATATATATGAATGAAAGAGTCCAAACTGAACAACTCAGGGTATATGAATACTATGCTTTATTAAAAATATATTAGAAACAAAAAGATAAGGAATATTCTCTCTGCTGGCAACCTTCACAGCAAATGTTAGTTGTATTAGAAGTCTGGATTCTTAGCTGGCAAGAAACTTTAACCAGACTCTGAGGTAAGGGGCTCCTTTTCCCTTCCCATGTCTCTAGAATCCTTCTTATCTTTCTGTCCTGCCTCGGGCTGGGACATTGAGCCTCCCACGTTGCTCCTTTGTGGTCTAGAAGATGTTTACCAGTGTCCACTGATCTCACAAGCTGTTGGTGTGGATCCCGCGGTGAAAGCATGCCTGCTATGTGTGCTGAGCCATGCTAGAGCCCATGGTTTCCGGGAATACACCCCTGCTGCTGTCACATTTCTACAAAGCCCACTGTCCTTTAGCCCCCAGTGAGGACTGCTGGCTGATGGGCAATGAGGGTCCATTCTCCAGAGGATGGAGTTACAGGATCCAGACTGAGTATGCAGTCCCTGATCCATGATTTCCTTTATCTGGGGACAGAGAGATGCTGATGCCAGGCCAATTCCCTCCCTGGTCCTTCATCCTGATGAGGGGACCCTGTATTGGTGTCCTCATCCCAATAGCACCAGGGGCTTCAGGGCTATTTATTACTTCAGGTTCTGATGTTGGGAGTTGGTGAGAAGTTTAGTAACAACTAACTAAGAAAAAAGAATGGGCTGGTCTTTAAGAGGTTGCCATGGGAATCTGGCTGGTCTCTTGCCCAGCACTGCAGCCTCACAAACAGGTAGAAGGTTCAGGCATGGTTCAGCATACCCACAGGGCGCCCTCTGCTTCACCTCACAATTCAGCAGAAGCACTAGGGACAGATGAAGCCGTCATAGGCAGTATGGAGCCCCACAAAGGGAGCCTTTGGCATTGCAATGTAGGAAGGCATCCTGCTGGGCTGTGTGTCTTGGTGGGGCACTTCCACCTGTGCTCTCTCAGCTGGCAGTTGGTCACATGCCAACACTGTCCCAACCCTTGCTGCACCTTGAGAGCTGACCGCCAGCAGAGGGCACAGTTGGCAGCAGGGCCTCCTTTCCCAGGAGAGGGTACTTTTCCTTCTGTTTCTGTTTGGCCCACTCTGTTGCTCCAACAAAATCTATGTAACTGAGCAATTCATTAAAAAAAAAAAAGGCATGCATTTTTTTTCTGTTTCAGAGGAAGTCCAGCATTGTCTGTGCAGTGTCAGCCAAGGCCTTTCAGAAGCTAAGAGTGCTATGTTTTAACGTGGGCCAAACTGCCTCTTCCAGAACCTTGACTGGCAGCATGAATCTGTTGATGAGAATGCAGTTCTCATGGCAGAACTTCCATGACTCAGCATGTGCTGTTGGAGTGTAGTTTTCAGTGTGCTCACTGGAGGACAGTTTCAAGATGTGGCCTTGTGGAAATGTGCAAACTCTTCATGCAACTGTGCAGCTGCTGCAGGCAGCAACTGTGTAGCTGCAGGCAGGGCCCCTGGTATCTTTGAGTTGTGAACAGAGAAGCACGAGAAAGCTGTTCTGTGGTGCCTTCCTGCAGCCTGGCACCTTCTTTGTGTCTTGGCATCATTGTCTCCCTGCAGCCTAGATCTTCACTGAGGACCTGTAGTTGACTGACATTAACTTGGCTGAACCACAGATGAAAGATTCAGGTTTGCAAGTTGACAGGTACATATAGCCATTATTATTATGAATATGAACTCATCTGAATTTAAGCTATCCAAGCAATGGTAACCGTCTGACCATGCTAGGGAGACAAAAGCAGATCACATCCAAAGTCAGCAGAAGAAAGCAAACGGTAAAGGTGTGGGTGGAAGTAGCAAACTAGATGAAGTATGGAGTTAGCTAACCTGAAGTTGGTAAGTAGATAGAAATCAGGCATGGGGCAATGAGGAGACACAGAAGGCTCAAACCATCACATCAGAAACAGGGGGTGGGTCCACCCAACTTACAGACATCAAGAGGGTTACAGAGAACAAAGCGGAGAGCTGCCTGCAGGTGTGTAAGATGACTACAGGGGAAAGGAGACAGACATCCATAGAAAGACACAAACAGCCAAGCCGAGCTGAAGTATGACAAGAAGGATCAGAACTGGTGAGCACAAAGCCTCCGAACAGGAAAATCCCAGGCCATGGTTTCTCTGTTGAATCACCAAATCTTCAGAGAATTGGAACCAATTGTCTTCAAACCCTTGGGAGCGTGGACATGTTGAAACCCCTTCTACACCTCACTCTGTCTCAGCCAGAGTTCTCTCAAGAATCAGAACCAGTCAAATAAAGATGTATTAAATAGGATTTATTCGATTTGGCTTATACATTGTGGTCTGGGTCGTCCACCAGTGACCATCTTCACACCGAAGAGGCTGAGAATCCTTTAACTGCTCAGCCCACAAGGCCAATGTCTCAGCAGTCCAGTCTGTTGTTGGAGGCCTGGAGGATTCTGGAGAGCCACCGATCTTCAGTCAGCATTGGAAGGCCAACAAAGCTGTTCTGATGTCACCAAAAAGTTCCAGAAGCGCTGGGTGGTGGTGGCGCACACCTTTAATCCCAGCCCTTGGGAGGCAGAGACAAGCAGAACTCTGTGAGTTCGAGGCCAGCCTGATCTACAAGAGCTAGTTTCAGGACAGACTCCAAAACTGTAGAGAAACCTTGTCTCAAAAACCAACCAAACAAAAAACGTAAACCCCATGTATTACCAAGAAGAATAACTTTAATATGCCAGTGTGGTGGCATATGCCTGTGTCTCCAGCACTTGGAAAAGAGAGACACAAGGCTTAGGGATTTCTGGGCAGTCTTGGCCACAAAAGATCTTGTCTCTAAAAATAAACCAATAAATAGATAACTGATTTACCAAGAAGTAATATTTTACACCAAATCTATGAAGTAAATGAGGCTGAGGTTAGCAAGGAAGCTGCATCTCTCCCAGGTCAGCTTCTTGGTTTTTTGTTGTTGGTTTGTGTGTGTGTGTGTGTGTGTGTGTGTGTGTGTGTGTGTGTGTGTGT
>JABTXL010000186.1:1650875-1734935 GCA_025134845.1 Neodon shergylaensis
GTGTGTGTGTGTGTGTGTGTGTGTGTGTGTGTGTGTGTGTGTGTGTGAGTTTCTGTTAAACTTTGCAGTACACTTCACCCTTGGTGTGCCTCTTCCCTCCAAGTAGCCCTGTCTTCAGTCCCACCTGGAGGGACTGCCTCTTTCACTCAGCATCTCCTGAATAGCGCCTATTTTCTGGGTCTGACATTGCTCCAATGAGTTTTGTCTGATCCACCTGCCCTCTCTCTCTCTCTCTCTGTGATACCTGACTGGAGCTGGATTCTA
Organism: Neodon shergylaensis; assembly: GCA_025134845.1. NCBI lineage: Eukaryota > Metazoa > Chordata > Mammalia > Rodentia > Cricetidae > Neodon > Neodon shergylaensis. The sequence goes on from JABTXL010000186.1 coordinate 1,651,140, forward strand.
GGCAACTTGGTCATGAGCAAGGTTAGTGAACCTGCAGGACCACAGCCGGGAATGTGGGGATCCTGCCGCTCTGGTGTTGCAGGAAGCCCCACCCTCGCCCCATCCTTGATATTTCTTGTGCTCAGCACACACTGTGCTGATAGTGCCGCTCCATCTTCATGGCTTAATCAGTGTGAGCGAATAATCAGCATGTCCAAGAAGAGATAGCTTTGAGAAATCTTTGAGGAAATTCTCTCCAGGAAATGCAGAACTGATGGGCCCAGCATGTGGTGACAGCCTGCCTGCTCTGATTGTGGTCATCAGTGGGGGACACTCTGAAACTTCCTGGGGAAGGATGCAGGAGGCCTGCGTGCTGCCACAGAGCTGCAAGTCCTGGCACTCCTCACTGGAGTGGAGGGAATCTGTCGGCGGTGTGTTTGGTGGCGTCTGTGAGAAGTGTGATGCTCTCTGCTCAGGGTGGGAGCAAGCATGCCAGCCAGAAAGACAGATTTGTGTTTCCTTGGTTTCTATTGGTGGATGTTCACAGTTCCATCAACCTGGGCAGGTAGCTCCAGCTCTGCAGCTCCTGACTCTCAGAACGGAATGTAAACATGGGTGATGCCTATACACACCTAATCGGGGCAACAGGGCTCTTTGTACTGTTGATATCCAACCATCGCCAGTGTGGAGGTGACATGATTATCCCTGTTCCCTCCAGCTCACAAGAGGCCTCGTGCGAGTCACTTTCATACAGTTTCACGAAAGCCCTGCTGGCCTCTTGGAGGGGAAGTTACAAACGGGGAAACTGAGGCCCATATAGGGTACAGTTGGCTCAAAGCACACAGCTGGAGAATAGGCCACATGGAATGCCTGTTACTTCATAGAAACATCTGAGCTGGCCCAGGCCTGAGACATTGGGGTACAGAAAAAGATGGAAAGGGACCTGTGGCTTCAAGCAGAGTGAGGGTGTCAGATGTTCAGAAGATAGAATCTGCCCTATGACATGCGCCATGAGGAGGTAACAACAGACTAAGACAGAAGCATCAATGGAAGGCTTCCTGGAGGAGGTGGCACCACCTATATCTCTTCTCCTAAGAAACGGGTCACATCTCCAGGCAGTGCATCAGTGAACTTGGCAACACTGGGCTACTGACCCAGTCAAAGGCAAATCTGAGACTGCTGCCAGGAACAGTACCTTCCAGACTCAGAGTGAGGTGGCACAGGTGTCACACAGTTCACAAGGACCGTGCCCAGCCACTCTACCCACCCACTTACACACAGTCCCCGGTGTCACAGAACATCACCAGATTTGGGCAGGTGGAACATTTGCCATGACACTACGTCACAGGATCAAGGGTCTTGGGGAGTCATTTTATGGAGGGAGTTCAGCCCCACCCCGCATGCCTGCGAGAAGCTGAGTCCATCACGGAAGGCTTGGGTTCCATCATTAATTCATCCGTATTCCAGATTACAGTGTTAGTGAAAAGATAGCAAGCCAGGGTGACTTCCTGGAGGACATGGCATCTTGCTGCTTACATCCCCACTGTGCTGTGAGCCACGCTCAGAGATTACTACTAGACCTAGTATGAGGTGCCCCAAGGACCTGTGTGGCAGGAACTCACTGTGCAGGTAACTGAGGGCAAGGACCTGCCTACTGAAGCTTAGCCTCACCCATACACACTCCTGACTGGCTCAAGGTTTGGTGTTGACCCTTCCTTGAACCCAGTTGCTGTCTTTGATGGCAGCTGAGGTTTCAGACCAAATTAAACAGTTTACTGAAGAGCAGATCAAAGTCAAGCAGCCTTTCATTTTGATGTTTGAATCAACTTTCATCATATGGTGTGGCTGAGTGTAGGATGGGGGCATGCCTGTCTCCTCTCTATTCCTATGATTGATGTAGGGTGGATGGTTCTGGTCACCACTGAAGCAGACCTAGCTTTGTGCTCCTGGAATCTGTGCTCCTTGGGATCGAGCATCCTTTCAGCAATGGCCCCAAATGCAGCCTCAGCTGTCGACTGTCTTCTAAAACCTAAGGGAAAATGACCTTAGACACACCATTCCCCCAGGATTCTGCCACACCAAGCACCCATAGGGAGCACCCCTGGGGGACGCTCCTGCTTACCAGAGGGGATGAATGTGGCTCCAAGACCTTGAACTGAACTTGCTCCTGAACACATTTGGAATCTAATTCTTGTGTGAGTTCTATGGGCTCGGGGGTTTGTTTGTTTGTTGTTTGTGGAGATATGAACAGATTGCTGTGAGGTACACCCGAGGCTTTTATCAACCCTGGATGTATCATAATAGGACTGTAAATCAAGGGGTTCCATAAGATCTTTTCCTCTAGAGACATTTCCTTCTCCCAGTGTGATGCTCTCCAGCCCTTCAGTGTGGAATGCCTAAACTGGGCTGTTGAACTCAGGTAGACAACTATGTGAGCTGACATCATAGCTGGGGGTGAGGAGCCCCGGCCTGCTGTGTTTATAGTCTAACTACCTGAGCAGCTGGGTGAAGGAAGGCCGGTGTGTCTGCCAGGCCTTGGTTTCCATGCACGAAGCAGGTTTAAATACATCTGTACTAAGCCTGTACCCGTGGTTTCCATGCCTTTATTCCCTAGACCTTGTGAAATAACAACTAGTTACGTGGTGTTTATTTTGTGTTTGGTATTATAAGTAATCCGCAAGTGATTGAAAGCTTAGTGGTGGATCTGCATAGATCTTTCTGCCAATATTACACCTTTTAATATAAAGAATCTGATCATCTAGGGATTTAGGCGTATTTGAGGGTACTGAGGAACAGCGATGTCTCCTTTGAATGGTGTGGAGATCATCAGCAATTGATGTATTGAGCTGCCCCCGGGTACATCTTATCCTGTGATCTGGTTTCCCTCTTGTGTGATACAGTTCTGGTGGAGTCATGAACAAACATCTACTCACCCCAGCGATGGAACTGACAAGAGACATGACATAGGGTACCACTGAAGTCCAACTTCGTGAACTGGAGTTGGTCACATACAGTCGTACCAGTGAGGGGTTACTTATAGGAGCAGAAGTCCAAGACAGCTGCATCTTCTAAGCTCATCCCAACATGGGTAATGGCTCACAAAAACTGAGAAAATGTAGCTCACTGTGCAACATTCAGTCAGCTACACAGGTTGTGGAGGAGGTTTCCTTCCAGGCAGCTTGGATTATCTAGGAGGGGCTTTTAACTTGAAGAGCAGCATAAATCTGATCTGTTTTAGGGACTTCCTAAAGCTTCTGAGTTGTCTACTTCCTGAGTTTGAGTTGCTTCCCTGCAGAATGCAGTGTGTCACCTCCCTTTGGATCATCCTGATCTTAACGAGCTTCCCCCCACAACTGAGGGTTTAAGCTGGGAGGAAACTGCTGCATCAGAACTGTATTCTTACACCTTCAGATGATCTCTATGGACGAGTGTCTACACCATTACACAAGTTCACACACAGACATCTGTGTAGACAGTTTGTAGCAGAGACTGTGGTATCGCATAAAGCTGCAGATTCAAGATAAGTGATTACCCTGGAAAAACATTGCTGAGACATATTATAGACATGTGTGCTCATGGCTGTGATTTTGAACTCTGACCCATGTCTGCTGTTCCGTGTCTACTTTCCTGGATGTGGGCGGCTCCACGGCTTGGACTCAAGCAGCCTTTCTGGTGTCAATGTATGTCATTTGTGAGAGCCATTCGCACCATGAGTAGCCGTGTTCCGAAGTCTTTTCCAATGCTCAGTTTTGTTCTGTAACCACACCGTTGTGTTTGTCTGCTCTATAGAAGACAGGCTTGTAGTTTATTCTGAATTCTAAGTCGTGATGAGCAAAACTGTTATGAACACACACCTGCATCTTTTGGTAGCCATGTGTGCTTATTTTTCTCTAGGAATGCCTACAAGCGGCAGAGCTGTGAGTCACTGATTATCAATACTGCCAAGTGTTTCTCAATGAAGGTGTACTATGTAATGTGCCACCTGCAGCCACGGACTGCCATTTGCTCTGAGTTCTTGCCAACACTTGCCATCCTCAGTCTTTAATTTTAGCCACTCTCTTGGAAGCACATGAGATATCCTGGTGGTGATGACTTGGCTTTCTCTGTTGTCTGAAAATGGCCTGGTGCCCTGTTGAGGAGTTAAATGGCCACCTCCACAGACTGTCTACCTGTGCCCTGTCCATTGCTGGGTCCCGGTCCTTTGTTAGATGTATTGCAGGAGGCCCTCTGCCTTCTTCGTGGAGTCTACTACCTGTTCTCTAACTTGATGGGTGGGTATCCTTGCTTTTTGACCTACAGGGCGATTTGATAAAGAGAAATCTTCTCTGTCTGATCCATCAAGTTCTGGCTTTACAGGCCATGTGCTTGTCCTTTGGTAGCTAACACCATCTAACCCTGTGTGGAGAGGGATGGCCTCACTTGCTCTAGAGATCCCGTGCCTGGGTCCTGCACTCAGGTCCTGTTTGTCTCTGATCCCTGCCCTCTGTGGTATGAGAGGGAGCCCAAGTCTTACCTTTTCTCTGCCACTGGAAACCTGACAGACCTGGTGCCACTTGTTGGAAAGTTCTAGCATTTTTTCTTGAGGCAATGATTTTTGTGTAATATTCCAAAACACTTTTTGAGGTGGAATGCAGCAGATGGGCCTTTTCTCTGATTATCTTGTGTCTAATTAGCTAATCATCTTGTACTGTCTAATCAGCAGCAAAAGGAGGCTGCCGTCACTCACAGATTACCCTGTGTATCTGTGCTCCTCCCCTCCCTGAAATGCATACAAACCCTTCTGTTTCCTTTTTCCCTTTCCGCCTCTATAAACATCCGGGGTTGGCAGTGGGTTAGGGGCACTTGCTTCGCCTTCCCCATCACTCTCCTATTTCCCAGCCTATAATCACTTGGGGTGGGTACCACAAGGCATTGGTATGTGGGCTGCCTTGAGAAGCCCTGGGCCTTCACTCTTGCGTTCATGGGAGCAGAAAGGAGTCCAGTGTACTCCCTCGGTGTGATAGAGACCACAGTGTGCCTGTCTGGAAAGGAGCTTGTCCCCGTGGGGAGCTTCTCTCTTTCTCCTCTAGGAACTGTAGCTGTGTAGTGAGCCCCTAGTCCCCATCCTGCCTGCTAGGGGAAGATGCTGAGCCTTAGCTGAGAGACAAGCTGCGGGACATCTGACTTGTCCCATTGTGACTGGGAGGAACGAGTGCATTTTGTTTTAGTTATAGACTCTATATTAGGGGCATTTTAGGTTTGTAGAAAAAGAGAATAGGAAGCACCAGAGGTCTCCCTGCCTAACCCGTGTTCACGTGCACCAGCCAGATTCCGTGTGCCAGCGAGATCCCGTGCACCAGTGAGATCAGTTAGTTGGAACTTATCATTATACTTGATAGAAGTATGGTTTGTGTATTTCCCCTTAGTGTGATGTGATGGGCTCTGGGCTTTACCAGATAAACCGTGTCATAGGTCACCATTGCAGTAACATGAAGCCTAGTTGCTCAGCCCTAAAACTGCCATCCCTGAGGATAACAGCAGGTTAGGCCCCTTACCACCATGGTGAGAAACAAGTGGACTGAGTCTGCACATGCTCTGTCAACACTGTATGGGAGATACTCCACAGGTCCTCCTAAGATGAAGGCTCCAACTGACCAGCCCTGGCCCAGTCCACCACCACATGGCTAATGGCTGGAATTTCCATGACAGGGAGTAGGACAAGATTAGGAGTCATCTACTCCCAGTTGATCAGTTGTGCTCACCACGGAGACTGTTTCCTGGAAACTAGATCTTATGTGGCAAAGTTGAGCAGGTAACCAGGGAAGCTGTTTGTAAGGTGTCCTTGCCAGGCTGGGGAGGGCCAGCTGCTGGCCCTTGTTCTGCTGCATGCCCAGGGTTGGCGAGGGTATCTGGTGTCACAGAGGATACCTGCTAATAACCAGTTTCATACCTGCCCAGCTTGGCCACTGCCATCTAATGGCATGATTATCCACCTGTCTTGTCCAGCAACCTGGGAGCGGGTGCGTGTCATAGTGGGAGGGGCCACGGGCAGCACTGGGAGACGGGCTGGGAAGAAGGGAGGAAAGATTGGAAAACTTCTAATAGAATTACATTTCCTGAAATAGTGTAACTGTGTGCTTGATGTATTTGCAGCCTTATGGGTTCTGACACGGGAATTGCATATTGGGTGTTAGGAGTCTTCCACGTCAGTGCTCCCCCACTTGTGCGCCTGCTCTCTCCCGTTGATGTTTATTTATCTTGTGGGCTCTGCTTGAATATTGATGCTCCCTGGTGCTCCGCACTGCATTATAACTGCTGCCCGCTTAATTCAATTTCTCCTCCATTCTGACTCCTGACAAGAGACGGTGGCTTCTGACTGCCAAGGCTGCAGAGATTTTTGCCTGTACATGCTGGGGTCTTTAGATGAACGGGTCCCAGCTCAGAGGTTGAGGCTGAATTCTTGGACTGGGCACCTGCTGTTCATCTAATTTGTTTCAGCAACAGATGAATGGAGTTGAAAGATAAAGCCGCCTAATAGGCTAGCCCTGGTCTGAACGTCGGTGTTTCCCCTATCCAAAGACCAAAATCCTAATCGCTCCCTACATAATGGGATTAGGAAGTAGGGTCTTTGACCCAGCTAATAGGTAATAGATTCTGTACCTTTATGAAAGAGAAACCCCAGAGGGTATTTTTACCTGTGAACCACAGGTCCTTATGATGGCAAATCTACTGATGCCTTGACTTTGGCCTCCAGCCTCTGGAGTCACAGAAGAGAGTGTGTGCCATTTGCAAGGTGCTCAGTCTGTGACGATGGGTCCAGGCAGACAAATAGACTAAGCCATTGCCTCATCTCTAGACTCCTAGGGAGGTGGATGCAGCTGTGGGCTAGATCAGCATGTGGAGTTCCATCTGTAGGGAAATGTGGGGATCTACTCAGGGCACAGGTGTCCCCCACTTCCTAGCATTCCTTCTTTTGAAGTCTACGTAGCTGTGACCTTCAAAATGTAGAACCTCACTACTGTCTGTCAATCTTCACAGCCTGCATCCCTGGAAGAGCTCCACTGTCCCCATAACCTGGTGTCCCCAGCCCATGCACCTCTGTCCTTGGAGTGGAATTCAGCACCCTGCCTATGGGATTTCATAAACTGTTAGATATGCAATCTCTTTAGAGCCATTAAATAGTACCCATTCCTTTCTTGCCAGGAGGGTTTCAGTATCCCTAAACAGGATGTCTTTTATGGCTCAGAAACAGGTCTCGTAGTCCTCTGACATGGGAGCCACCATGACAAGCAGGCAGTCTACCAGATGCTCCCTCTTCCCTCCTCCACATCTCCGGCTTTATGTGCTCAGAGAGCCTACTGGTCACCTTGAAGGCTGTTGCAGAGCTGAGCTGTTGCAAAACTGAGCTGTGGGTCTGCCATCTCATATGCTCCAAGGCCAGGCAGCCTCCGGTTAGTTGACACCAGGAAATAAACACCTCGACCCAGGCCCCTCCACTGGCCAGGCCACTGCTGACCTCAACTTGAAAGCAGCTTGTCCAGTCTGGCCATTCCGTTCTTCAGCAGCTCATCCTATAATGTTGGGAGGGGGCGCGAGTCACAGTGAGAGGCAGGGAGTGTGAACCCTTAGATGGCTAATTCTTCTAGAGCCTCTTAGGGTGGCCGAATCTCACCCACATGACTGCTCTGGACCGCTAACATGCTCTGCCCTAGCTCTGCCCACCCGTAATCCTGTAATTGGCCACTAATCACTGTGTGCATTTGCGGGTCTGCCATCCTTAATAGTGGCTTTTATGGAAAATAAGTGCAGTGTTGGTTACAGCTCCTTTATCTAGGGCAGTTTTTCTCTGAAGAGGTTATTATGATTGGGTTTACGGAGAGGCTGTGGAATGTTCTTTGACCAAAAGTTCTTGCTGGATGGACGATTTAAATACAGACCCCATAAAAGGCTGTAGCAGGCAGGTTTGGGGGGCACTTGATCTGTGCACCCATATCAGTCTACTTGTCAGAGCCTGAAGCCTGTATGCTGTGAGCTCAAGCTCATGGGAGGATCTGGACTGGGTGAGCCCCATGCTGCAGCAGTCCCAAGAGGGGGCTCAGGAGCTCACTGATAGGAGGGCATCTGTGAATGGGGTTTTGGAAGGCAACCCATATGACCTAGTTAGTGAGGAGCCTCAGGTAAAGCATTTGGCATTTGGGAAGATGTAAGAGCCATTGGTACCAACCTGGCAATTCTGCTGTTTCATCAGTTAATGCAAAAACGGTGGGTCCAGGCATTTTGTCATGGCTCTGACGGCCATGAAGCGCCTCCTGTTTTGTATGAGGGTGATTTTCCATGATGGAAACCATTATGAACCATGGCTTCTCCGTAGCGGGCTTTATGGGCCCCTGGCGACTCTACTCAGGATAATAAATAAGGCCAGGAAACACCATTTCCAAAGGCCAGGACAGGTGGTGCTAACTTATCTGTTTGGATGAAAATCTTAAGCCTTGTTAAGTCAAACTGTCATTGCTCATTACCCATAAATTAGGAGGCCGGGGGGACCATTGCACATGGGTATTTATCAGAAAACACCCGTGGGTCATCTTATCCCAGAGACACATAGGCCTGGAGGAGCAGAACGTGCTTATGAAACGACATGTTTGAGTCCAGTTGCACAGAGAATGGGGAAACTGCCCCCTCCCTACTTCTGCCAGTCTTCCTAGCAGCAGAAGAAATGTAAGTCCTGAATCCTGGTGCCCTCCAGGACTATGTGGAGCCTGGGTTTCTCTCCTCTGTTGGGCATTTCCAACTCTTAGTGTCCGTGTCTACCTGCAAGTTTGGCTGCTTGGGTTCCAGCCTGTAGTGTTCTTCACTCTAGTTGATGGGTCCACCCTACTGTCTTTACTTGAAACACAGATGTCTCATCAACACCAGTTTTGGAAGGATGCTATTTGGCAGAGGAATCTCCTAGATGCCAGCAAACCAGCACTTAACACATTCACCAGCAGACAGACTGTTCTTGGCAAAGACGTAGGCCTCTGAGGCCTATGGAGATTTTGGGCACCTCCCATTCTACAGGGCAGGACATTGGTTGCCTCCTGTACATGTTTCCTCATACCATCTTGGTGCTGATCCTACCCAGAAATGAGAGCATCATTAACTCAGCTGCCTGGCCCTACACCCAGGTCTACAAGGTAGAAAAGAGGGTACCTCCCTCCATGAACCAAGCTATATCTGATGAGGGGCTGTGGGAGAGACCACTTGGGTTCTGAACTCAGGTCTTATACTTGAGGCTATATGCCTTTGAAGAAATCCCTACATCTTCTTGAGTCTGACTTTTCTCTTGGATCATGCGGGGAGGACACCAAAACCAAGGTCGAGAGGTTGCATCAGTGAGGCAACATCAGTAAACAGCTGGCATTGCCCCCAAGATCAGTAAATATGCAGAGACGTCATCCACAGACACTCTTTGTACCTTGATAGTCATCCTGTCTGGGGATTACAGCTTATGGGAAATTGCCCTGCTTCACACACAATTACTCACAGATTTACCCTGTAATAGTGTCTACATTAATTATCTTAACAGTGGGCATCCACTGGTAAATATTTAGACAGAAGGGAATAATAGGGTCTAGAGAAGAAAAACAGAAATAATTTTTACCACCCAAAGGAGACTGCTTAAGCATCATGACCATCCCTTGAATTAATTCGTCATGGAAAAAAACAAGAGCATATGGTTGAAGACCCTGCCTGGTCTACAGAGTGTGGTATTTTAGCAGGGTATAGAACTGCAGCCCAGCTAATTTTCTTGCAGAGCTAGGATTGTGCCTCACTCTAACGGCTGCTCCATAGTCACTCATTCTGGTATGTTATCCTAGCTCAGGGATTCCCATACACCCCAGAACCTGCACCCATTTATCTGAGTGCTCCCAGTGGGTAGCATCACTGGCTTGCCTCTTTGGGAATAGAAGTTACAATTGGACTGACGGATTTTCACCTGATAGCTCTGATTTTTCTTTCCCCTGTAGTTGCCATTCTTGAAAGTCCTGTGGGGAAGTTGTCAGTCAGCACAGGCCTCAGCACGGGAGCGTGTGTGAGTGATTAATGGCTGTGTGGGCCAGAGTGCTCAGGGCTCTTGGTCTTCTGAACCCAGGTCGCCAAGTCCTGACAGGTCTGCAAGGGGTCATAGGTTTGTCACTCCACCTCTCAGTTAGGTCCTGCACACTGAGACTCATATCCTCTATGGCATTCCTCCCTTTCCTTGCTAATACAACGCCTCCTACCCTCTAATGTCTATGTATTCCTAGGGCCCTCTTTGAAAGGCTCAGATCTTGCTGGAGTTGATTGCCTACCCCCGTGCTCAGTTTCTGACTGTCTCTTTTGTTTCTGGATGAGAGAAACTTAAGAGGATGCCAATCCAGGTTGCCCAGGATCCACTGTCCCTGCAGTGGAGAGAAGAGCATAGTGACAGGCGGGACAGCTGGTATCTATTCCTGCTGGATTGAGAAGACTTTATGTTCTGGAGGTGGACTTCTGTCCTGTGTTTCTAAGTGTGTGGTTGAGTGTGAGTATGTGTTTATACATGAATGTACAAATGAAGTGTGTGTACACACGTGTGTACATGTGAATGTGTGTGAGAGTGTACACATGTGTATATGTGTGCACGCCTTTGTGTGTACATACATGTGAGTGCATATGTGTGCATGAACATCTGATAATTCCCTTAGGGGAATGTTGGGCACTAGCTACCCTTTACAATCCCCAGGCTACTTGAAGGCTCGTTCCTGTTCCCCTATTTCTTTGTGGCTGTGACTGTTATAGCTTGAGCCTCTGAGGGGCTGTCTCTATATCCTGGGGGTAGATCCCTGCCTCCCTACTGAAGTGGTAGAAAGCATCTCTGCCCCTAAGCCAGCTGTCCACATGGGTCTAGACCCAGGTTTTTACCTCTCTTGCACCTTGACCTTCACTTCAGCTGAGTGAGGTCATCTACAACAGAACAACAAGGACACCATTGTTCGGACACAGGTGTGGTCTGCTCCCTTACCCAGGTAGCACATGGGGCTCCCAGGACAGAAAGGGCAGGACATCTCCCCCACAGCACATCTTGGTATGCTTGCTAGGCACTCAGTTCTAAACCGACTCACTCCTTCTTAGGACCCTTGCTGCTCGCACAGGCCAGTGTCAGCTTTGTCAGTGACATTGCAGTTTTCAAAGTGGTCTTCTGTCTGGGTGTTGACTCTGAGCTAATCCATAACAGCATGGGTAGATGCTCCATTTTGACCTCAGTTACTGTCCTACAAGAGTGACAGGACACACTGTTAAGGGGTCTGACAAGAGAAAACCTCAGGAGCATAAGCTTTAGGATGATGGGCCTCTGAACATCTGACCCCAGTATGCTAGGGCTCCCTTGACTGACTTGAGCTCTTCCATGTTTGTCTGGAGGGATCAAGGCAAGGACTTAAGTCTCAGATTTGAAAACTCTCTATTTATTGTATGGGGTTTAGTGGTAGATGATGGCAAGTGGGAAGCAGAGTCAAAGGCCCTACTGTTCAAGTTACCTCCTAGCTGCTGAACCCCAGAAACAAGCTGTCTGGCTCCCTAAAGCTTTCTTGCTTTGACTCAGCTCTGTTTGCATCTTGTCTTTGACCCGTCGCAGTTCCCAGGCCAGTGAAGCTATGGATAGAGCCAGGCATCTGGTTCTGGACAAACCTTCCCTGTTGATAGCAGTGCTATGGACAGACACTCACTCCTTGCCTAGCCAACTGTGGTCTGGCTTGTCAGCTGCGCATATCCTGGCATGCATGCGCCAACCTGATGACCAGCACTTTGCTAGGACGCTTCCCACAGTCCCACGCCATGGTAGCAGCGAGGGTCTGAGATGAGAGCTGCACAGCCACCTTGTGGGACACTCTCAGTAAGTGTTCTGATGCCCTTGTGTCCTAGCAACAAGCATTCTGCTGTCTGACACAGTTGGCAGGTGGATCTTTCTGCTCCTACTTCCTTCAGGAATGTCACTGGATGGGGCAATTTCTGGTCTTGTTTGCAGGTGGGGAGTGGGGACAGGACAGATCTGTCACTCTCTAGAAAGAAAGAGAGGGAGCAGGGATATGTCTTTCTTACTTTTTTTGTTTGTTTGTTTGTTCTGGTTTTTCGAGACAGGGTTTCTCTATGTAGCTTTGGTACCTATCCTGGAACTTTCTCTGTAGACCAGATTGACCTCAAACTCACAGAGATCTGCCTTCCTCTGCCTTCCCAGTGATGGGATTAAAGGTATGTGCTGGAAATGTCTGTCATTCTATGACCCTGGAATGCCACCCTTATTCTAGTATGTTTGTAGAGATGAGGATGTTGGAGTAGGCGATGTTAGGGAAGGGGTGGGGAATAGCTCAGGAGGACAAAGGAGCATGGAGTTATAATAGGAAACATAAATGTTTCAGCAAATATTAGATTCCTCTGTACAGAGGAGCCAAGCAAGGGTGGGAATTTAAGCCACAAAGGGCACAGACCCTGCGCTGTCCCATAGAATAGATCTCTCAGGACTGGTCAAGGCCCCACATCCATACGTTACTGGCCATATTGGGAGGAGCCAAGGTACCAGGAGTATGCTGGGCCTGTGGTCCTAGGAAGCCTCAGAATTGAATGAGTCTTGAGATGTTGGTGGGAGCATGGTCAAGTGGAGCAGGGTTAAGAATCTGTGAATAGCAGAGCCTCCCACCCCAGGATGGAAACTCAGTGCTCATCTGATGACACTAGGGATAAATGTCTCATGGGGAGAGAGGAAAAATAAAGCATGGAACACCAGATACACCCTTGTAAGCCACAATGGCTTTGGAGTAGAAACTTAGACTGATGAACACAGGGCTGTCTTCTGTCATTGTTCTGGAACATGTAATGGACAGACCACCTTCTGAAGAAAGCTTGTTGACTTCTGCACAGTCCATACCATTTGGAGGACCCTAGACTCCAGCATTCCCTAGTGTTCTACAGTCTAGTGGTAACCAACTGGCCTATGCACGGAGAACTCCAGGGCCCATCCAGCTTCCTCTTCTTTGACAGCTCCAGGCAGGCCTCCTGAGCCCCAGTTTCCTTATTTAGAAGGACAGGGGTCTCTAGGAGTCACAGGGGCCTTCTGAGGCTACCTGTAGCGTCTCTCCTCTAGCTACTGCAGCCCTGGTGACACCCCAGCTACCCTGTATGGAGTTCATACTGAACTCTGCCTGTTTAACATGAGGTCCCAGACCATGCTGGAGACCTGCCCCTGGTAGAGGCAACACTATAAATAATGGATTCACAGCTGTGCCGATGCTGGCAGGAGACTGCTTGTCCTGTTGCCCGGGTCAATGCTAAGCTATCCTGCATTCTCAGCAACAAAGGCCATAAGTGACTAGAAGCGGAGAGAAGGCCACAGACCAGAATGTGCTAGGGAGGGTGTCCTGAAATAGCCAACCAGAAGAGGAAAGTAGGAATCAGGTACAGAGCATGGGGCAGAATAGGAGCTGGGGGGACCAGGGTCTGCACAGCACAGGGCCACCCTGCAAGCATCTTTTAGAGAGTTGGTCTGCAGAGGGTCTGTGCTTTCAGTCTCCTGTGGAAGTGAGGAAGAAATTCTTACCTAGGGAAGCCAATGCGCTGGGAAGAAGGCAGTTCCCCAAGAATGCTGTTAAAGAAGCTGCCAAAATACCATGCTGAAGAAATCTTGGGAGCCTGGAACTGTGGAACGCTCACAGGACCACAAAGTTGGGACTCAAACTGTGATCAAACTCTTGGGGGAAAGTAGCTGGGGACGAGTGTGTGGAGACATAAAATACAAGAGCTCCAGCCCAAACCTGCCTCTGCCTTCCAGAAGGACTAGTTGCCCAGACTGATGGGATGTCTCTGCTGCTTCTTAACTATGAGGAAACTCTATCCAAATATGATCTTCTCCAGTTTCAACACTCTTGGGAGAAAATGGGAAGCATGCCAGGAGGGGTCAAGCAGCACATGTTAGAGGCCCCTCATGTGAGTCTACCAAAAGCCAGCAGAGAGAGGTTCCCAGTGGACACTGCTTGCTCCAGTTCTAAGGCTATATTCAGGTGTAGCACTCTTAGAGTGGTGTACCCTTTCTGCAGACAGGATAGATCCTTGCCTGGTATCCAGATGTAGCTTCCTCCTCATGGTTTGAGCAAGCAGCAGCGCCCTGTCCTAGGGTCCAGAGTCTAGGGAGAGTGTCATGGACTCTGCACAGGCCAGTCCGCTTCTCTTGTTACTGTGGTGTCTTCTCGGCCATTCACAAGCCCCTGCAGTGTTGTTTCTGGCTACAAGAAAGGCACCTGCGGTAGGGGGTACTCCATATAAAGCATTTGGTGCTAGGGTTAGGGGCATAGAGTGGGACAGAAAAGATGGCTTCAGTGGTGGAGTGCTGTCTGCTCTTACAGAGGACCTAGATTTGGTCCCCAGGACCTACATCGGGCAGCTCACAACTCTCTATAATTCTAATTCCAAGCGATCTGTCACCTGACCCTCTTCTAGCCTCTGATGGCACCTACACTCAAGCATGTACACAGCTATGTGTAGAAGATAAGTCTTTAAAAGCAGGACAATAACAGCATGCTGGGAAGCAGGAAGTGTCCTTGGCAGAAGTTCTCTGCAGATGTGCTCAAGTTAAATGAAGTCATACGAGAGGGAGGTGGAACCTCATCCGTTATAGTCACTGTCCTGGTGAAAGGAATCTGGACACAGATGCCCATGAATGTAGGCCATGTAACAGAGGCCCAGTGGGTGCCACATCTACTAGTCAACAGCATAGGTCATGTGAGAAGGAGGTAGAGCCTCGTCCGTTATAGTCATTGTCCTGGTGAAAGGAATCTGGACACAGATGGCCATGAATGAAGGCCATATGACAGAGGCCCAGTGGGTGCCACATCTACTAGTCAACAGCATAGGATTGTCCACAACCCCCAGGACCTCAGCATCTCCTAGAGCCCTTTGGACGAGCACGGCTGAGACATACCTAGATTTACATGCATGACCTGCAGAGCCGTACGTCATACTTCTGTTCCAGCCTCCAGTGCAGTACCTGTTACAGCCACACCAGGACTCAACTGTGTCCAGACGAGCTGGCTCCTCCCACATGCCAGGCAACCTAGGGCCAAGTCCACTTCTCCCTCTGCCTCCCTTCTTTCATGGCAGCCTGTGCTTCAGGTCCTCTATGCTATGACTGGGCCACCTTGCTAGATGAGACCCCAGTCTCTGCTTTGCATTCCGGTCCCTGTGTGTGGCCCAGCAGTACATTTATTATTTGGGACCGTTAGCCACACACTGGCTGTCAGGGTCCTTGGAACCAGTGGAGTAGATAAATGGTTAGAGTGATAGATGGGTAGATAGATGGATAGATGGCAGGGTATGAGACTAAATAATTCAAGAATTTGCCAGTGATGTTTTCTCTAACCGTAGGTCTCAGTCCTACTGAGGGCTACCTAAGGAGGCTGTCAATATTATTATCCTCAGTGCCCATTTGCCATGGTCAGTGTCTCATCAGAAAAAATGTCATTCACCTGTAGGCAGGACTGCCCCCTACCCTCACACACTAGCCCTATGTGGAATGCTCTGCAGTCCCAGTTTAGTCCTAAAGTGAAGGAATGCCCCTTCTGTGAATTCAGGGACATGTGCTTTTCCCACATAGTAAAGACCAATGTTCCAGGATTCCTCTTGCTCCCAGGGTCTGCTCCCCCAGCAAGCTGTACCAACCCTGGAACGGAGATGCTTCAGTTCCACACATGGAAATTAAAGCCTCTTCCTCACCTGTCTCCGCTCTTAAACTGCCCATCAGTTCAGTAGAGTTTGCCCATGCAAAATCATTGGAGTACTTTTTCTTTTTCCCCCCTCCACGTACCTGCCTTGATCCTAATGAAATGATGAAACAGGCACCCCACGGCAACTGCAGGCTGTGCTTTCTCCCTCCTCTCTCAATCTAATTTGATTACCCAAATCTGAAGTGTTTTGCACTGGCGTGGCGTGACGTGCTAATCATAAAGTGGGGCTCCCTATTCTTGAGGGCTGGGGGACAGTTCCAGGCAGCTAATGAATCACTGTAATCAGAGAGCCATCTTGAAAATTAATCCATTCTACTGCAACTATTTAAAGACAAAATCATTATCGTGGCAGTTCTCACTAAATTATGTTGTCTAAGGGTTGCGGGAAGAAACTTGTCATTTCAAGATGCAGCCCGGGTCTTCGAGACAGTTCTTTCCCAAGTGATGGGAAGGTTTATGGTGGAGTGCTCTAGAACACCACCCTCCTCTGGTTAGTTCCTCACTTCCCCCAGGCCCTTGGTGCTCCTGTGGCAAGGCTGGACCAGTCTGGCATCCGCCCCATGAATGGCCACCGAGATCTTCAACTCGGCCCATGGCCTGCCCTAATGATGGTTGGTGTTCCTCACACTAGACTCTTGTGCTCTCCCTGGTGGCGGAGCTGAAGGGAGAAGTCTCCACCTGTGGGAAGGGGTGTCTTGGTTTTAAGAAGGAAGGGGGTCTTCTGGATGTGCTACAGTGGTGCAGTTGTTGAGCTGAGTGTGAAGTCCTTCTAGGCTCATGCATTAGCCCCCTGCACAGCTCTGGTCCTACACCAAGGCTTGTGACAGAGGCCACTGCCAGAATGGGTTCAGTGCTGTCAAACCAGTCATCCTTTTGTGACCAAGTGACACTCTACTAGTACCCACCAAGGACCTGCTTTCATTGGGGACACGTTCCTCTCGAAGCAGGAACAGATGCCCATGGGGCAGGTCTCATATCTGTGACTCCCAGCTCCTGGGCCAGCCAAACCTGGTTTACCTCCTGCTGCTGCTGGCTCCCCAGGATACGAACTGACCAGTGTACTCTAGGCACACAGCAGTACCTATGAGCATATCTGATAGCACAGGCCTATGTGTCTTCCTGCATTGCTTCCATCAACCCAAAGTGTCCACTCTGCACACTTAATGGGGCCACCTCTTCCTCCAAGCCTCACCTTTTTCTGGAAGCACTCCTGACTGCTTGGGGAAAACCTTGGAACCACCACTGCCTTGTGCATTCTGTATGATGGCCCTTTATGTAATACAGTACCTGAGATAGTGTGCTCAGAACATGTCTGAGGACAGACCTGTACTCTGAGCTGGGTATGCCCCCACATGCTATGGTAAGGTCAGCCTGAATCAGTGACCCTGCTCTGTTCTGCCCAGAAAGCACAGAGTGAACCTCCTCAGCACAGGTACAGTGTGAAAGGCTCCTGCCCTGCCTTCCTCCTGGGTACCTCGACTCTGAACACCTAACATTGTAAGAAGACACCAGTGACTTCTAAGCTCATCCCAGTGTGATCAGGGCATCTTGAGGAGGCTCCAGTTAGCTTGCCGGCCATGTTCACCCATGACAGTGTTGACTCAGTATTTTCTCCCAAGTACAGCCCCTTATGTAACCAAGGAGACCAGTAGCAAATATGGAAGCAGGAAGCCAGAGCTTTATGGTGTTAGAGTTGGGATGAGGGTAACCCAGCCCACCCAAAGGGCTGGACCCTCCAAGGCCTACCAGGGAGGCATGGCTGGATCCTCCAGTTTATGAAGCCCAGCAATCTGAGCCTCCTCAGACAGAGGTTTCTGTGGACCTGGAGGAACGAGGCCTGTGTGGCTTCAAACTGTGGAGACTCATGTTCATTTATTTCTTCAATGGAGTGTCTGTGTTTTGATATTAGCCTATTCTCACTGAGGGTCAATGCTGAAAAGGTTCAGGGGTCAACAAAGGACCTGGACCTGTATGAGAGGAAAGGGAACAGGACATGAGCACCTCACATGAGCACAGTGTCTTCTGTTGGCCACTGTGGTCATAGGAACTGCTCAGACTGTGAGAGCATCAGGAGAGGACCTGCCTCAGGCCAGGGCTACAGAGGAGCAGAGAGGATTCTGGAAGGCTAAGATAGCCCCTACAGGTGATCCCTCTGTGTGGCCTCCCTATGGCACCTGAAGAAACAAAGTGGCAAGCATAGAGAGAGGAGGCACATCCATCTAGGGCAGCAAGGCCTTGACTGGCTGAGTTTCTTAGGCATGCCCTTGTCTTCGTGCCCACGACCTGTGCTCAGCCCAGGTCTTGAGGCTACCATTTCTAAACCATGGCAAATTTCAGATGATGGTCTTTGGGCTTTGTATGGTCTGTAGACAGGATTCTCACAGAGTCTTCCTGGGATGGAAAGGAGATAGACATTGCCTAGAGAAGAGGCAAGAATGGCACTATAGCTCAGTGCTGAGCCCAGCGTGACCTGTGAGACAAGGCAGCTTTGGGCTCTCTACTTCCCTCTCTTCCTCCTTTCTTCCACTTGTCAGAATCTGTGTGATCCAGCATGGACCCTGACCACGGGGTACAGTGCTGTTCCTTTATTCTACCTAATGTCTCTGCCAGGGCCCATCATCATCATCCCTTCCCCATGATCCCCTGCTGGAATCCCAGCGGATGAGGCCAGAACTGCAAGAGAGCTATAGCCCTCTCTCTGGGGACGGAGGTTTCTGGGCCCAGTGTGAGCTCCTTATCTGGGCTCTTGAAGGTCAGTACATAACAGGGCTGTGTCCCCACTAGTGGGGAGACCTCTTTAACCCTATCCTGGGGCGGATCAGGCTTCTCTCCAGTTAAGCCCCACTCCATGTAAGCCCGACCCCAGCTGTGTTTCCTGCTCCTCTGACCAGCTCTCTGTGGTCTGGATATGGGCAGAGAGTAGCATTCCTCAGAGTCAGACAATGCAGAACGCCCTTGGAAGGGCGGCTCCCTCACAGCTGTTGCTGAGCTGTATCGTTTTTATTATAATGTTGTAGGAATATGAACTCAAGCCAAGATAAGCCCTCCCAGACTGTAGGGTAGGAATAAACCAAAGCCCATTTACAATTAAACACAAACAAAACTGCAAAACCAATAAAATTGAAATTTGCAGCATTAATTTTACAGGGCAGGTGTTTCCCAGAGCCGCAGCTCAGGGAGTAGACTCCAGGGTGCAAGAATTACCTGCTGGTACTCAGATAGCTTCTGTGTTCATTCAGGGGATGCCAGTTCGCACATACGTAAGGGCAGCTGCCTGAACTGTGCTAATAACAGAGGCTTTGTCTGTTGTCATCACACCTTCCATTTAACCCAGAGCCATCCCAGAAGGCATGTTTAATAGCGGGTTCTTGATAACTCGTTTATGCTGTCGCCTTCTTGTGCCAACAGCTCTACCTTGCAGCCTGACAGGGTGCTGCTTTAAATGGGAGTAATCCAATTACTGCAGGGCCCAGGAACGGAATCTTCGTTGCTTATTTACTGCCGTGCTTAGTGCCAATAAACTGCTGCAAGGCAGGGAGTGGGAGGCAGAGAGCCCGCAGATGAGCTAGGTATTGCCACTACAGGCTGGCATCAGCCTTCCCGGGAGCTGTGCCCCACTGCCCTGCCTTTGGAATTCATGGGGGAACTTCTGCTACATTTGAGTGCATGGACACACTTTTGTACTTATTGAAAATAGGCTGGGTGGATAGCATGGGGAGCCTGAGTTAGTTACATTGCTCATTACTGTAAATGAATGCCTGACAAAAAGCAAGCTCGGGGAGAAAGGATTTACTTTGGCTCACAGATTGAGGGTGCAGTCCATCATGGTCAGGAAGGCATGGTGGCAGGAGTGTGAGGCAGCTGGTCACATTGTATCCAAAGTCAGGGAGCAACAATGAGTTTCAGTGCTCAGGTAACATTGTATCCAAAGTCAGGAAGCAACAATGAGTGTTAGTGACCAGGTAACATTGTATCCAAAGCCAGGGAACAGCAATGAGTGGTAGTGATCAGGTAACATTGTATCCAAAGCCAGGGAGCAGCAATGAGTGGTAGTGATTAGGTAACATTGTATCCAAAGTCAGGGAGGGGCAATGAGTGCTAGTGATCAGATAACATTGTATCCAAAGTCAGGGAGGGGCAATGAGTGCTAGTGATCAGATAACATTGCATCCAAAGTCAGGGAGCAGCAATGAGTGTTGGCGCTTGAGTCACATTGTATCCAAAGTCAGGATGAGTATTGATACTCATCTTGTTTTTTCTCTATTTGTTTTTATTATTTTGAACACAGTCAAGACCCCAACCTACACATGGTGTCACACACATTTCAGGTGCATCCTCCTACCTCATTTAACCCAGTCTAGATAATGCTTCACAGACATTCCCACAGACTTGCCTCCATGGTGATTCTAAAGCCCATCAAGTACAAGATCGGCCATCATGAATTTCCCCTCCAGACCACACAGGAACTACTGTATATTTTATAGTCCTGAATCTCTGTTGATAAGACACACACTGAGAAAAGACAGGCAAGAGGAGGCTCGTCTCCTGAGGCTTGGCCTGGGTATTCTAGCAAAGGAGACCTGGGAGAAAGCTCACAGTTCTTGTGGCCCTCCTTGTCCTCCCATAATGAAAACATCCAGGACCAAGGAATCTTCTCCAAGGACCCATATGTAGCCACAGAACATGGCCTCAGATGTGGGGCTTTGCCTCTTCACGATGGTCGTTTCCAGTGGACCCTGGTAGCTCTCCCTCTCTCTTCCCCTTACCCCCCAGATGAGTTCAGGAATATGACTCCAGACAGTGTGTCTTACAGCTGGGCAGTTACCAAGTGTTGTTCCTGGGAGTTTGGGGTTGCCATGCAGTTGAGGAGTAGCCCCAGGGTTGGGGTCATAACATGCCTGGCCAAGCCTTGTCTGAAGTGCAGAAAGCAGGGTCTACAAGATTTGATCTCCCCAAATGTAGGGTGCCATCACTGGTTCCTGTGCTTAGGGCCAGTTGTGAGTTCCCTAACTGGATACAGGAATGGGCTTGCCATCTCCTCTTCCCCAGGAATATTGAAAGTGGCCCTGAGCTGGCCCAGCAGAGGATTCTGCCACGGAAGTGAGTGATATTAGGTGGCTTGGGGTTTATTTTAGCAAACAGAATATAAAATCATTTTATAACAGAGTGAACTAAGGTGAGTGTCTGCCACTGCTGGAAGTAACATGGTGGTGTATGACAGACCTGCCAAAATTGGGGACAAAATCATATCTGCGCTTTGCACAGGTGACAAAGCCTTCGGTTGCTCTGAGGTCCTCCCAGCCTGTCTAAACATCACTAGAGAGCCCAAGCCCAAGTCCTCTAGCCCACAAGGCCCCCTCTCTCTTAGCATCACCATTGTGGGGAGTATTCATTCCACCTCAGATCTGTTTCTCTCCACAATTCTGTGCTCCTTTGTCCAAACTCTACCCTCTGTCTGAGCTTCCGCTAGCTAAACAGCTGTTTTCAACTCCATTTAAGGTTACCAGGCCTTGGCAAATTGCCCAGGAGCCTACATAACCTATGACCCATCCTAGGCCTGAAAAGCCCCAGGCCCCTGTACCCTGCATTACTCTCTGCATTCTGCCTGCAGGCTACTTGTTTTCACCAGTCAGGCCAGGGTCTGTCTGGGTTCCAGCAGCTGCTTCGTACTGGATCTTGGGACATTGGGGACAAAATTCTGTCTCATACCAGTCAAAGTGTCCACAAGAGAGGCTTAGTGAAGGGAGCAAGTTGCCCCACTGTCCTCAGAACACTGCCACAGATCCTGGCAGTATGAGGCTCTCAGTCATGGACATTGGTATAGGTCTCTGGAACCAGGGTGGGGGGTGGGGGTGAGATTTTGCACTCAGCTTAAGGTGTGCATGTGGAGTGTGTGTGTGTGTGTGTGCTCTTTATTTGCAATGTGTATGTAAACAGCATTTTGTAGTGTAGGTGTGTGCAGCCCTATGGTATGGCACGTGAATGCTGCCGTGTGTGTGTCTGTGTGTCTGTGTGTCTGTGTCTGTGTGTGTGTTGTGGAGGGGCATGCTATCTGCACAAATGTATATGTGTGTGATACAGACAGTCACTGTGGAGAGGAACTATTGCAGTCCACCATGCTGCCTTTGGGGAACCGTATATATGGAATTGGTGTGGCAGTGTCTCTGGGTCCCACTCTGCAGCCCTGTAGAAGGCTTGGGCTCTGGAATGATCTCCCTCCCAAATGTAGCCTCCTCTCCTTCCCAGGCTGGAGCTCACATGCTTGCCCTCTCTCCGTATTTCTAGAGTATCCACTTTCTTCTAGGACCCTGGGATACACAAAACTCCACCTCCTGACTGCCATAGGCTGCGGAATCCTGCAGGCTGTGGCAGCTATCTGCCCAAACTCAGACCACTGACCACTTTCACTTACAGTCCTTAAGAGTGCCCATCAGCCCCTATGGACATCCTTCCCTGTGCTGAGAGCTCTGTGCCAACAGGGCCAGAGAAGGACCAGCTCAGCCCATGCTCTGGGTGAGATGAAGTTGTGAAGTGGAGGCATGAAAGGCCCTTTGTCCCTAGGATGTGGTAGCCTGGTGCTGGCCCGGCACTGTGTCTCCCACCGCCCCCAGCAGGAAGTAGGCTGGGCTGGGTGAGCTGAGTTCCAGCAAACGAACAAAAGGACCTGTGTGTTCAGTGCTGTTCAGTGTCCTCAGAGGCTTGGTCCCCGGGTATGCCCAGGCTCTGCTTGTCTGTGTGCTGCTACAGACCAGCCAACAACACAGCCTAGCAGTGTGTGCTTATATCCTTGCACACACGTGTGTAGATATGCATATGTGTGACATGTGTGGTGTCTGAGTATGTGTATATATTTATAATGTGCATGTGTGTACTTATTGTTCATGCATGTGCACATGTTTGAGATGCATGGTGCATATATCTGTGAGTACTTGTGTATGTGCTGTGAGTGCATATGTAAGCATATGTGTGTATCTGTGTGCACTTGTGCATGATATATGTATAAATATATAGTGTGGTGTGCATACATGTGTGTTTATGTGTATGTTACATATCCACCTGTGTAGGTGTATCTATGTTATTCTATACATTTGTATTTGTGATATGTCTATGTGAGGATTAATACATGTATATGCAGTGTGTGAATATGTTTGTGTGGTGCAGGTACATGTGGGTGGATATCCTAGGTTTACATATGTGAGTGCATGTATGGATATGTGTTCTGCTTGCATGTGTATCCACATATGTTGCTTTATGTTGAAATGTATTGTGATTACACCATGTGAAATATATACCATGTGCTTGTGTTTGTGTTCATGTATTTTATGTGCACACCCATGTCTGCACACATGTATGTTCATAAGGATGTGTATGTCATATGGCCTGGACAGAAGCTCTGTCCCTCCCATAACCTAAGGCCATTAGGACCTTGATACTCTCTTCCTGTCCTATGCCTATCTGTGTATGTTGTCCTGTCATGTGTGAACTTTCCCCAGTGGCAGCAGACTACAGCTTTATCCCTCTTCCCACTTACCCGGCTGTTAAAGGGTGAAGGAGGCTCAGGAGCCCTATGTGTATTTCACAGAAGGTAGCCTTGATACAAGATAGGATGGGATCTGAACTCAGACCCAGAGTCCTTTAGCCCACCAGCTATTCTCTACTTCCTGCCAACAAACAGGCCACAACTGGTGCTACCACCCTACCCTAACCAGTTCACACTGCGTCACCTCAGAACCTTCTCTGTGTGACGTATATGTTGGCCTTTGACCTTGCTGTTCTTCTAGTAGCTGGAGGCTTCCTTTTCCTTCACAACCAATTCTGTTCTTGAGTTGTTAGGCAGGCAGAGACAGCGTGACTGGGAGCCTATGGTTCCCTAACCTGCAAACCCCTCTCTGAGCGGCTTTATCGGGACAGGGTGCAGAGAGGGACATTGCTCATGGCAGTGTTTGATCTGTCACTTGCATCCTTCCATGGTTGAAGGCAGAGAGAAAGAGGAAGGAAAGAGGGAGACAGACAGACAGACAGACAGACAGACAGAGTTGAGAAAGTTCTCAAGCACTGCAAACAGGCATTTGGGGGCTGAGGTGTGGGTGTGGATCCCGAGGCAGCTGATTTCAGGCTTTCGGGCTTATATTTGTTGGTGCCTGAGACGGTTTTCATACCATCTTTTGCTGTCACCAAAAATGACACACCAGGGCTGGGAGAAGCAGCTGCTGGTGACTTTGCACAACTAATGAACAGCCAGGGACAGATGTGTGACAGAAGCCAACTCTGCTTGCCCACCAGCCACCTGTGCTGTGTGATTAGTAGGATCCCAGGAGAGTGACTTGGGCAGATACCTAGCTTTTTGGAAAGTCCTCAGCCTAGGGATACCCATGGCCTGGGATGTGGGTGGGGTCACAGCCTCGGGTAGCCTTTGTTCTTGAAGCCTTTTCCCAGGAAGCCAAGGGGTTTTTTTGTTTTGTTTTGTTTTTGTTTTTTGTTTTTTTTTCCCCCCAGACCCTTGAGGGAGCAAGGTCTCTTCTTCATGGGGACTCCAGAATGATTCACGTAAGCATGGGGTAGGCCTCACTCCATCAGTTTAGGCTTCCATAGCAGAATGCCCCAGACAGGCAGCTTAGGGGCTTAACATTAGCTCCAGGCACTGGAAGTTCAAGGCCACTATACTTGTAGGGCCAGTTTCTGGCTCGTAGCTTGCTGAATCTGCCTTCTTGCTGTGTCCTCACTGGTTGTGTGTTGTGAAGCAGGGAGGGGGAGGGTATTCTTTGGGTCCCTTAGAAGACCACTAATCCTTCTAATTCAGAACTCATCCTGTGTCCTTGTTTGAATTCAGTTATTTCCGTGTGGTCCTGTCTCTAAATACAAGGGTCAGGGACTTAGCACACAAATTTATATTACATCTCTAGCAGTAATGTGAAAAGAGTTGGCCTGGGATCCTGGCTGTTGCTGGCAACTGATATTAAAGAGCCCGGGATGGAGTGAGGCAAGCATCGTATCCTGTGGCATTCTCTCCAGTGCCTGTGGCAGGCATAGCTAGTCAATTACAAAACTCCTGTCTGCTATGCTACGCGCACTTCATCATGGAGCCCCTGCCGGCGTGTCAAACCTGCTACAGAATGCACATCAATCTATCTAGGATGCCTGCCTTTATGTCTTCCGAACTATTCCAGGCCCTCTAGACCCATGGTCCTTGTAGTAACCCTGGAGCCCAGCCTTCACTGTTTGAACTTTGTCCTACGTCTTTGCCACCCATTGGCTAAGTTTGTGCAGGGCCATCACTGCCTCCAGAGCCAGCTCTCTGGTCCTTTGTGAAGAGTGACTTGTAGGACTGCTTGGTCGAATCAAGATATCAAGAAATGGGGAGCAAAGCACTGCCAGTTGCACCCTTCCTCTGCCAGGTCATGGGCACATACTTGTCAAAGCAGTGAAGCCCACCAATTGCCCAGCTGAAGGACTGTGTCTGAGTACATGATACCCAAGCTCGTATGTGTTTGCAGAGCTATTTACTTGCCAATTATCGCCCCTTACTATGAGAAAGTGGGGAGAAATTGTAATACACATATTCTGCGGAATTGTACCTCTCATTTAGGCAAATCTGGAGTCCTGTGCATTGATTTTTTTTACAGCAAAATTGAAAAGAAATTTTAGGAGAAGAGAGGAAGCCCAGGAGTTGGAAAGGTTGTGTGTGGGACCAGGGATGGAGCTGGATTGGGTGGAGACTGTCGTCCCCTCTTTCCTGGGGATGGAAAGGTCTCTGCAGCTGTGTCTTGTGAGGATGACAGGGGTTTCCACTCTTCTCTAACAGGGTTGGCCAATCCTGAGGCTTAACCACCAGCTTTTTGCACCTCCTAGGCTGTGGGGCCAATCAGCATGTGGCTTCCTGAAGGAGGGGAACAAACGGAAAATGTGATGGTTCTCAGTGCACAAGTCCTTACCGTCCAAAGGGAATGAGGCAGTGAACTCTGGGTGAACATGAGGAGTCCAGGCTAGGCCTTCCAGCATGCGGAGTAGTGTGTCAGGCATGGAGGTCGCAGAACAGGCAGATAACAGAGGCATAACCCTATTCTTTCTTTGTCTGGTTGTTTTGTGAGCCTAGACCCCAAAGGTTTTGCAGGTTTTTTTTGGTTTCTTTTTCGTGAAAGATTCTAAGTGTACTCCAGTTTCTGATGTTGAGGTTAAAGTTGGGCGTGGAATCCTGCATAGCTGAGTCTTCCAACAGTGCCCGCGGGTGTTGGTGTTTATCACTCCCTTGCTGCTGTGATGAAATGCCTAGCAGAAACAGGATGAAGAGTTGATTTCAGCTCTTGGCTTCAGGGGTCTTAGCCCGTGCTTGCATGGCTCACACCAGGAGGTAGACACGAAATGCCTGTTCTAAGCTGACTTTCTCCTTGTTCTTGACTCTGTTCGGGTACCCAGCCCATGGATGATGCTGCCTGTGTTCAGAGTAGGTCAGCCCCTTTGCCTCTCTGGAAAAGCCCTCACAGACACCCATGGGTGTGCTCCACCATCTCCTAGGTGATCATGCTGAGCATGTCTGCCCATCTCAAAGACTCAGCTGTTACTGGGACCACAAGCCTTGTTTATGGGTCTCTTGAGTAAAGCAACAGTCGTTAGAATTGCCTCAGGAAGGAGGTTAGCAAGGTGAGCAGGTCATGGAAGATTCTGGTAATAAGAATACCAACTCTATTATGAACCTCTTTTTCATAAGCTTCTCACAGCCTCTGTGTCTACCAGGCCTGACCACCAAACCTGGGTGGGTTTCCAGTGAAGGAGAAGGGTGGTTTTCTTATGTCTAGGCTTTGACGTCTTGTTCAAATGAACACTGTGACCACCTCCCCACTTCCAGATCTTCCCTAGACCACTACCCTGCAGGCTCCAGGGCTCAGACAAAGACTTAGGCCTGGCAGTCTCAGAGCCCTGAGTCCTATCTGTGTCTGTAGATGACTGGGGGTCATGGTTCCTATAGAATTGCTGACTTCCTGTCAGGCTTCACTCCTGACACTGAGCCCTGGTCCTACTCAAGCTGCCCACTGCAAT
The DNA here is from genome assembly GCA_025134845.1 of Neodon shergylaensis. Classification (NCBI taxonomy): domain Eukaryota; kingdom Metazoa; phylum Chordata; class Mammalia; order Rodentia; family Cricetidae; genus Neodon; species Neodon shergylaensis. The sequence goes on from JABTXL010000186.1 coordinate 1,677,905, forward strand.
AGGTCTAAGACATGCCCTATCAGTTTCTAACAGAAAAGAAGATTGAGGCGTTTGCCCCTCGGGAAGGGGAATGGCACCATGATGAAGATGTTCTGACACTCTCAGTGACTACTTGCAGTTGGGGACTGATGATAGTACACCCAGGAGAGGCAGGGTGTAGCCAGCCTCCATGTGGAAGGTCTCTGAATGGTATAGTACCCACTCATGGGACTTCCCACTGTGTTGTCCAGGTGCCAGGTCCAGCTTAAGGATGCATTGCAGGCAAGCCATTCAGTGAGGCCTGCGTGTTGGGAGTGGCATACTGACCAGCTCTCTGCTCTCTCCCACAGCACGAATTATCAAGACAAAGCAGTGGTGTGACATGCTCCCCTGCCTGGAGGGGGAAGGCTGCGACTTGTTAATCAACCGGTCAGGCTGGACTTGCACACAGCCCGGAGGGCGGATAAAGACCACCACGGTATGTGGCTTCTTTCCTTTCTTGTGGGCATGTTGGGGAGAAGTGAGCGGACACCACGGCCCCGTGTTGGATGTGGATACTTCGGGATGAAACAGAGACAAGTCGCAGCTGGTAACTCCATTTCAGTCAGCTCCTCCTCACCCTCTGGCATTGAGTCCCAGAGAGCCTGTTCCTAATCAATTGGTCTTTGGGTGCACAGGGACTGTGCCACAGAATGCAGAACCACATAGACTGATCAGCTGGATTGGTCATCTCAGAAGAGAAGCTAACACAATGCGTATTGCTCAGTGCATATTGCTGGCACTGAGGTTGCTTCGCTTTGTAGGGATGATGTGGAAGTGCGTCAGGCACCTCAAAATCTAAGAGCAAGTTTCTGTACTCCACCTAAGGCCAAGAGGACCGTCCAGATTCAGGTTTAGGGAGGGGGCTACCTCTGGTTCTGCTGCTGCCCTAGATCTGATCTGGTGACTGCTAACAGACCCCAGTGGCTCCCAAAACTTCAGCCCCTTCATCCTATCGAGCCAGGCACACTAAGCTCTTTCTGGAGGCCACAGCCAACTTGATCTCCAGAGCCACTTTTTCCACAGATGGCCGAATACAGAGGATTCTGGGATGCTCTGATTTTTGTTTTTCTTGTTGCCCGTTCTTTGAAATTTCTGAGGTGTGATGGCTCCACATACTGCCTAGGCACTGCAGACAGTTATCCATCTGTGATATGCAACTGAGAGGTGAAAAGACAGTGGGCAAGACAGATGGGTAAGCCTCCTCGGGTTGGTGACTGGTCACTTAGCACTGACTTCTTTGATAACAAGGCTGAGACCTGTTCGGGGTTAGTGTGGGAACCTGTTGGGCTGACTGGACACAGAATCAAGCACACTTCGAAGAGACTTAGGCTCTGAAACACATGTAGAGGTGTATGGAGGAGGAAGCCATAGGTATAGGATGCTGCCCTATGTCTGCCTCTGCCCTGTGAAGATTACAGGTACAGGTTGACCCCCTGAGCTCCCAAGATGCCCCAGGCAGGGGCCACAGATAGGTGTGAAGTGAGATAATAGATAGTTATGAGCTCCATCAGCCATAACCATGCAGAGGGCTGCTTGAAGGCTCGCCCAGTGCCCCATTATGGTCTCCTGTATAAGGCCTAGCCTCCCCCACTACACTCCAAGCTATTCGGCCACCTGGGTAAGTGCTACAATGGTGAAAACTGGTGCCAGGAAAGGAGTTGCATATCCATAGTCCTCCACCCATGATTCAGTGCAGAGTCACAGCAAGTTAATGTTCTTAACTCCTGGCCTGTGTCCTTTTGGGGACCAGATGTAGCCCTAGGCTTGGTGTATTCCCAATTGCCGGAGTCACACTTGGAAGAGATGGGAAATTAAGGGCATGTGTAATTGCAATTGGGTACCACAGTGGACTGGGTGGGTGTGAGGGACTCCTGAGCCAACTTTACCCCCTCAGAAACAAGAAGGGAACTGTATAGCTCTGCAGTCTAGTCCACATGGTGTCCTTGAGTCTATAAAATGAGACCTGACTCGTACTGGAACCTCTAGCCTAAGGTGATGTGTTTTTAAGCTGTCTAAAATGTTGCTTCTCAAGCCAGATCTAAAGAAACCACTATTAGCCGGACAGTGGTGCCACACACCTTTAATCCCAGCACTTGGGAGGCAGAGGCAGGAGGATCTCTGTGAGTCTGAGGCCAGCCTGGTCTGCAGAGAGAGTTCCAGATAGACTCCAAAGCTACATAGAAAAACCCTGTCTCTAACAAGACAATTAAAGTCTCTACTGTGTGATTGCATCATGGCCTCTTAGAGAGTAAATGAGTGGCATAGGTTCCACGTGTCACCATAAATTGTTGGAAAATTGTTTTTCCAGGATGTCAGTTGTCACATGTAGTGGCTATTAATTCCTTTCCAGCGTCACTCATCCCAGATAGAACCTCCCTTCAACCAAGACCCCTCTCCACTCTGCACCCTAACTATGCCAACTCTGCATCCAGGCACCTCTGTGATACCCTAACCCTAGCACGGTGTCACTTGCTGATTATATTTCTCTGTGTGTCACCCGAGTGAGGGGGCTATTCACGGGCATTTCACTGGGTCTGGGGATCCTATAGCCTGTCCCCTCCTGGGGCCTCCTAAGTACGTGTGATAAATGGATCCATTGATTAGCTCAGCCCAGACCCCAGGCACATGCTGATGTTCGCATTTCTGAAATCACTGCTTCTCAAAAGCGTGGGTCGCCACCCCATTAGTGGGTCATGAAATTAATTTACTGGCTCATGATCAGCATGTAAAAGGAATAAGAAAGGTCATAAAAATACTAGAATGCTTCTCGGGTCACCGGAACGAGTGCCACTTACAGCCACATAAGCACAGTGGTGCTGTGTGAGATGAGTGTCACTGTGCATAGTGGGAAGTCCATGGCCCCGATGACTCAGGAGACAAACGAGCTTTGCTGCCTCTGGAGTTGCCCCTTAGACTTTGCCCTGTGAGCATTCATCTGCACTGAGCCAGGTGACAGTGAATGCTGAAGGTTCTCCTTGGGCGTGGAAGCAACACCCCTTCCTTTCTACGATACATTGTTTCTAGAGGTGGGGCAAGGAGTGGGATTCCCTTCCCTTCTACAGCTCCCAGACTCCTGTTTTCCACTAGTCCCAACAGCAGGACATCCAGGGGACCTAAATGAAAAGGGCTAGAGGCTCCCAGGTGGGGACTCTGGTCCCTCATAGCTGGCCAGCAATGTCATTGCAGATGTTAGCTGGCTTTGGCTGCACTGCGCCCTGCATATGTTAGTGGCTTTCGGGAATATTCTAGTCAGTGTTTACTCTGCATTTCTGTGATGTTTATGAATTGCAAGATGCTCGGTGGTGAGCCATACCGTTCCCTAAATCAGAATAAACCAACTGGATTGGAATCCATCTTTCCCAATTAGCTATTAAGCGCCACATTTTGATTCCATATGCGTAACACACGGTTGTGGGGGTAGGGAGGTTTGGGGAGGGCTTTCTAGGAGTCCTGCTCAAGGGTTAGCACTCCATAGAAGTGTGTGCCCCAGAGAAGATAGAGTCAATGACGTCCAGATGCCGACTGGAGGAACACATGTGGATGTGGATATCTGGCTTCTGCACCCAGTGTTTGGGGGCTTCTATTACAGATGTGGAGTCCACTCAAGCAGTCAGCCTGAGCGCCAGTTCCTCTCAGCTTGCCTGCAACTAGCTGCTGACTTGAGCTGGGCAGCCTGTGCCTCGACGCACTGGGGCATCTGGAGGTCAAGAGCACCGAGATCAGTCATATCACCAAAGAACACAAATGCAGATGGTCCTGCTTCTCAGCCATCCCAACAGCATCCTCTACCATGCTTAGCATATGTCCAGGGCAACCTTTCTTCAGGAGAGCTGCCCTGGAGCAGGGAGGGCCCTGGCCCCTTCTGGTGCACAGCCAGCTGTTCAGTGGGCTCTACCCATTCCACTCGGGTCTCTGCCACTACAGCTTCCTGCCAAGTTGGGAGTAGGGAAAGAGCCGACCTCAGGAGCTGCTGCAGGCCGAGCTGGAACCTTGAGGTCCTCATTATCACATTCTGAAGGTTTTGTGTGGTCTGGTGGCTATACCAAAACACTCAGAAGACTGGACTGGGCTCCTCCCAGGAATCAACATGGGTCCCTAAGCATGGCTAGTTGTGTGCCAACCTACCCATGTGCCTCGGTTCCCACTAGTGTCAGGGGCCACGCAGGGCTCCACCGAAGAATGGAGCACCTCCATGCTCCCCTGTATTGGAGCAACAAATCTCCGTGGGCCTTTGTGGATACTTACCAAATGCTAGTCTCAGCCCCCAGCTAAAAAGGACCAGACCCCTATGCTGCCTATTAGCCTTCTGGAGACCCCTGTGAGGAGACAGGGATGTGGCAAAGGAAATAGTTTATTCCTGAAAGGACAAAGACGGCCGCAGAGGAGATAAAAGCATGTGTCTAGGAGGGGACCCATGGTGACTGTAAGCAGAAGAGAGGGGCTGAAACCCTAGGAAGCTTCAGACCCCACAGATAGCACATTGATAAAGTGCTTGCCATAAAGTGCTTGGATACTTAAGTATCCAAGTTATACCCCAAGCATCCACATAAAAAGCTGGATGTATTGGCATGCATTTGCAATTTCCAGCCCAAGGGAGGCAGAGACAGTGTCTTGGGGTTCGATGACCAGCCAGACTAGCCTGGTCAGCAAGTCCAAGGTCCCAGTGAGAGACTTTGTCTTAAAACCAAGAAGGTAAATGGCACCTGAGGGGTGGCAGAGAGGAGCAATCCTTTTCCCTACAAGTGCACGCTTGTACACACACACACACACACACACACACACTTACAAAATTTGCAGACCTGGAAGATGCAGGTTTCCTATACATCCCAGGGATGAGTGTATAGAAAGTTCCATCCTGGAGCTGCCAGACTGAGGTATGACGCCCTGGAAGGTGCTGAAAACAGTCTAAACATCAGAAGGATGAGATCAGTCCCACACTGTCCTGTCTTGACACAAGGTAGAGTCATTTGTTCTAAAAGGGACTCTCAGTTGAGAGAATGCCTTCCTAAGTCTGTAGTGCATTTTCTTAGTTAGTGATTGATGTAGGAGGGTCCCGGCCCATTGTAGGCAGTGTGACCCGTGGTCATATGGCCCCAAGTGCTCTAAGACAGCAGGCTGAGGAACAAGGCAGTAGTATCCTTCCTGCCTTGAGTTCCTGACCTCCTGGCCTGATTTCCTTCAGTGGTAGACTGTTTCCTGAAGTATAAGGGGAAATAAATCCTGTCCTTCCCAAGTTGCTTTTAGTCGTGGTGTTTATCACAGCAATAAAAACCCTAATGAACACACACACAGAGAGACAGACAGAGAGAGAGAGAGAGAGAGAGAGAGAGAGAGAGAGAGAGAGATTGAGATGCAGACCTCAGAATATAGTACTCTTCAGAAAACTGCTCAAGCAGAGACTGGCATCCAGGTTCCCCCAGCCCAGATGTTGCAGGACACAGGTGCCAGATGTGACTCTTGACCTCTAGTTCCCTAGCTCTCAGAATGTTCTTTTAGTGTTTTCGGTTAGAAGAGACTTCCTTAGCCCAGACAAGGCTGATCCCCAACGGGGCAGCAGAATCCATGAGGCCAGGAAGGCAAGGCTGAGGACCTAGAACCCCTCCCTGAGAACACAAAAGGACACAATGGGAAAAGAGGTGGCATGTGAGATCATCTCAAGGGACACTTCTCCCCTGTGACAGCATGGTAGCGGCTCCAAAGAGGAACCTGTGTGCCTTTCTGCATCTCACATGAGCAAGAGGAGTGGTTCATGGTGATGGGTTGCCTTCAGTGGACACTGGGTGTTCTTGGGGGAGAGTCTCTGTTTGAACCCCACAACAGGAGGGAAGTCAGTGAGCCCCCGTCACACAGCTGACGTAAGTGAGCTGCATTGACCTCCTCTCATTCTTAAACCTGCGTGGTCCCCAACATCCTTCGAGTCCTGATGCCGGGCCCAGTACCGTGAGGACCCAGGGAACCAACCCTTAGAATGCAAATCAGGTCTCTTGTCCACCTTGCAGTATACTGGCACACTTAGGGCAAAGCTTAGAGCCTGCTGTCCCCACCTCCAGTGTGATCAGAGTCAGCCCAGACCAGACGCACAGGGCAGAAGAAAACCACCATGCAAGACAAAATACTTTCAGCAGGCAGACTGCCAAAAAGGAATGTCAGGGAACAGGAGGAGGAGGAGAAAATCCTGCTTGCGACCCTCGAGCAGGGATGGCCTCTTGCCCAGCAGCCCCGCACCTCGGATCGATTTAGATGCTCTCTGGACGTGACGTCCTCACAAGGACAAAGCAGACTGGATTAAAAAGTGGTGTGAGCCCTGAGGCGGGCAGCCCAGGAGCCCGCTGCCTGCACCCTAACCCGTCTTTGTTCGGCGCAAGTGATGAAAGACTAGAGTCATTACTTGGATCTGTACGCGGTCCATTCTCTGCTCCTCTGAGTCACCCTGTTCATCACCACGGTAATAGCAGGACATTTTAATAGATTCCGTGCGTAAACAAAAATGTATATGGCGGTGCTGCATCAAGTAGTATTGTAAGCAGAGGCATTCTTCATGCTCTCGGTGGATATGAGCCCAGAAACAACAAACAAAAAAAAAAGAGACTGGTTTGACCAGGCTACATTATTCCTGCCAGCATTTTTCAGAAGGAGAGGCATTACTGCTGGTCCCTCTTTTCTGTAATTGGGCTGCATTCATCTCAATTTTCCTTAAATCGTTTGTTCTTTGAATTGTTTTAAATACATAAGTAGCAAATGGTTGAAGCTGGGGAAACTAGCTCAGTGGGGAGAGGGAAATAGGGCCCGTCCTACAAGATAGGTGGGTGTGGGGTGAGCCCATTGCCACGGGAAGGACACACGGCAGTGGCATGATAGGGGAGGAGACCAGAAGCCGGGCCAGCACCGAGCACGCCTGAAGGTGGCACCGGAATGTCTAAGGATTCCCGTGAGATTAAAGGTGAGGATTCAGGGTCTGTTTAAGGTTGTGTTTCCAGAGTAGAGCCTGTGAAACTGGGGACAAGACACATGCTCAGCCTCTTTGTGTCTCCCTGTCTATCCCTTTTCCCATCTCTCGGGCACACTGATGATTGTGTGTTGGACGCTAAGGGTATAGGTCTGAAGTACGTTGTCCTCTATGTTAAGAAGCTGTTGAAACCCTCACAGCTCTCTGTAGGGTCAGTCTTTGGTGCTCAGTGGACACACTCATCTATCTTGGTACCTAGTGCACTGCTTAGAACATCGCTAAGGTGGGACCTGTTCCCAGTTCCACAACTTTTGTGTCACATAGACACAGCTGCGCGACAGGCCTCCGCCCGTGGAATGTGGTAGTGGAGCCAGCACTGGAAGTGAGATCTTGTTCTTGCAGCACCCCTGCCCAGGTTGTGTCGGTCCAGCATTCTGAGCACTTAATGATTATACGCTAACCATAGAAAATATGGGGCTCCTGAGTGTAAAGTCTACATAGGACCCCATGTCCTGAGCCACCCTCTTCCATGGCCCTCTAGACTTGAAGAAGGCTGCTCATAAAAGACAGGTTATAGAATGTTCCAGAAAACTGTGCTAGGCCCTAGAGTCACAGCTGAAGTAGAGCCCAGAATGGTCTGTAACACGAGTTCTAATTGGTCTTAATAATAAAAACCTGGAGTCATGTGATGGAAGCTAAAAGAAGCAGAGCAGCCAGTCACTAGTTCTAAACTATGAAATGCTCAGACCGAATGGGGCATCCTGTCTCTACAGGCCCTCAACTGAATGCATTGAGCTCCTATCTCCTTCAGCATTATGTTCTTCTCTCTGCCCAGCCATATCCCTTCCTGTCTCCACCTCCTTAATGCTGGGATTAAAGGTATGTGACCCCCCCCCAAGTACTAGGATTAGAGGTGTGAGCCATGACCCCTGTTTCTCTTTCAGTCTGGATTAATTTCATGCAGCCCAGGGTGGCTTTGAACTCACAGAGATCCATCTGCCTCTGTCTCCTGAATGCTGGGATTAAAGGTGTGTGCCACCACTGCTTGGCATCTATGGCTGACTAGTGTGGTTATTCTGCATTCTGATCTTCAGGCAAGCTTTATTTGTTAGATCACAAACAAAATACCACCGCAATGTGTAGAAGGAGACTGCTTGTTCATTTCCCGGCTGCCCAGACCTGAATAATCACACAGAAACTATGATAATTACAACACTGTTTGGTGTATTAACTGGGGCTTCTTATTAGCTAGCTCTTATACCTTAAATTAACCAATTTCTATTAATCTGTGTATTGCCACAAGGCTGTGGCTTACCAGAAAGCTTCCAGGGACATACTTCTCCTTCTGCAGCTGCATGGTGTCTCTTTGACTCCACCTACTCACTCTCTCTATCTCTGTTCTGATTTTCCACCTGCTTTACTCTGCTAAGCCATTGGCCTCAGGAGCTTTATTCATCAACCAATAAAAGCAGCACATATACAGAAGGACATCCCACATCAACAGTGGTCAACTCTCATAGGCCCTTCAAGCTCCCCTACATACAGTGAGGTTGATAACCAGGTGACCACCCTAAGGTGCACCACTCCAGGCCACTGCCACCTACTGGGCCAGGCATGTGTCCAACAGGTAAGCCTTTCACCAAGAAGGGGCCAAGCTCCATCTTGACAGGCAATACATTCAGAGTGCTTCAAGTTTGTTTCTCTGTGTTGGTGTAATTTGGCCTTATACTCTCTCAGATAAAAATGGTGTTGTTATCATTAAGGACAGAAGTAAATTCAGGTCTGAGCTATATCAGAAATAGTGAGATATTATTGAGCGTAAAAGCTGGAAGATTAGTCAGTGCCTGTGTAATCATCATGGAACCTGTTGGGGTCATGCCTCCTAACACTCTCATGAGCTCTCTCCCTGGACTAGGCTATCCCTTGGTCCTCGGGTCCAGGTTCCCTGAGTTGGTCCTTGTTGTTAGGGTGTACGGATTTGACTTGCTGACCTTAGCCAGCTGTGATAGCAATGAGTGACCAGGAGTGGCTTTGCTGGTAGCCGACCCTTTGTAGTGGCCTTTGTGTGCTAATAGAGGCAATGAAATATGAGCCTTTGGCCTAGGTATTTGTCCTGGGGTTTCTGTTGCTGTCACAAAACACCATGACCAGAAATCAAATTGGGGAAAATAGGGTTTGTTTGTCTCACACTTCCATATCTCTGTTTGTTAGTGAAGACAATGAGAACAGAAACTCAAATAGGGCAGGAACCGAGAGGTAGAACCGAGTGCAGAGGCATGGGAGCAGGGCTGCTTAACAGCCTGCTCCCCATGGCTTGCTCAGCCTGCTTCCTTAGATAACCCAGGACCACAAGTCCAGGAATGGCACCACCCAAATAGGCTGGATCCTCCCCTATCGATCACTAATCTTTTAAAATGCCCTGTAGATCTCTGTCTCTGTCTCCTTTCATCGCCTGATGAAAGTTAATATTCAGGAGGATGCCTATATGTTTTTCTTTGGGTTCTCCTTCTTATTTAGATTTGGGCTGATGAGGAAGGGGGACTTCATTGGGGGAGGGGGAGGGAAATGGGAGGCGGTGGTGGGGAAGAGACAGAAATCTTTAATAAATAAATAAATTTAAAAAAATGCCCTGTAGTGGGTATTATGGGGGGCCATTTTCTCAATTAAGGTTCCCTCTTTTCAGATAACTCTATCTTGACATAAAACTCCAGCACAGTGTTTGGGATACATCTTTTAAAAAAGCAAAATTGAGGAATTTGTGTCACTGTCCACATAGCTTTAAATTTGCTCTGTTAAAAATTGCACTGTTTAAATTGCACTTGGCAGGTGCATCAAGTCCTAGGGCATCTGTCCCAGCGATAGCACTGGCTTAGTTGACACTGAAGATCTGCCACCAGGTCCCCATAAATGCCCCATCCCCTGCACTGGAGCATAAATCTCATAAATTAGCCTGCGGCATGCATAATAACACCTAGGCACATCCTGAGAGAAGAGCCCTATTGTAGGACTGATGTATGATACCAAGTGAACGTTCTGCATCAGACACTATCATCCCTTGCCTAGGGAACTGACACTTGTGTGTTCTGGTCAGGTGACGTGGCAGTCGGGTCTTCCCAAGCCTTGTTTTTTCTTGTCTGGAGAAGGCAGGAGGGTCCCTCAGCTAGCCTCACAGGTTATTGGGATGGGAAAGGAAAGGATGGAGTGAAAAGGCTTCTGAGATATTAGGGGGTCTTTATATCTAAGGTTGTTGTTCCTTTACACCCAGCATATCCTGGGGTACTCACACCCCACTGACTGTGTAAGATGAAGGAGCCTCTTCTGGGAAGCCCTCTTTTTGGTGTGATAGCATTCATGCAATGGGAAAGATCAGGGCCCTGCATCTCCCAAGTGTGCTGTTTTGATTCTGATTGAATCTACTATATGTAGCCATGGCCTTCAGGATCTCACAGGGCATGCGGCCAACTGCTGGGTAGGCTTCCAGGGGGGAGGTGAGAGAGAGTGGTATTTTTCTTCACTGTTGGAGAAATGTAACTATGGGAAGAGAGCACAGTGCCTCTCCCAAGTCCTTGGAGAAGGATCCATGATTTGTAAATTAATACAGTGGCTGGACTCAACAGGCTGGCTTCATCTTCTGCCCAGCTTCAAGTTACAGAAGGTGTTTGAAATAATGAAATAAGAACTCTCAATATCATCGAGACTCAAGGGCAAGAAAAGACTCCCCTTGTAAGGTGGTTTTGGGCTCCTCCGGAGAGCAAACAGCCCATGTCACCATTGATCCCTACTTTGACTGTGAGTCACCGTGCAAAAGAATCCTAGGACATCTTCCTCTTAGTGTGATTAGCATCTGAATATATGAGGATGGTGAAGATGGGAACACAGGAAGGCAGAGGCTGTGCCACCGGAACTCTGCTCCTATAAGAGGAGCAATGGTCACTCAAGAGAGTTGGCTGGCAAAGTTTATGTGGTCCACAGAGCATCTTTTGTTAATGAGAAACAAAGAGAGGACCTAGTTCAGACCCTGCACTCATCCTGTCTGCTCCTTGATCTCTGAGGGGAGTGAAATTAACAAAGCTGAGGTAGAACCCAAATTTCTAATAGCAGGAACAGAGTCTTGAGGCCACCTCTGGCTGGTGGGAGCCTCCTGGTGGTCACATGAAAATGAGTATTTCTTCACAATTATGAGCACCCAGGTCCAGCCTGGAAGAGGACGAAGCAACCCATATCCAGGGGAGTAAAAAGGATCTGAAGACTTGGGATCCAAACCTTTGAGTACAGGGCAACTTTGGTCTCTGCCTGATGAGATGCAGGCTATAGACTGGAGCCTGGGGGAATGAGCATTATCTGTGAGGAGGAGTATACTGAAGAGAGGGCCAGGTAGCCCTGTAGCACCCCACAGGGCTCACAATGGCAGCCCCAAAGATGTTGCCTGGATATGCTGGAGCTGAACATGGCCATGGCCATTATTTCGGAATGACATGGCAGAAAAGAGCCTAGAGTGGGGGCAGACCCTCTGTGCTTTCCCACAGAGACACGTGGTGCATGTAAAAACACTGGAAACCTAAGAGCAGAATTCAGATGTGTATTGGAAGCTATAACTAATAGGACCGTCCCTGCAGACATGGAAGCCACAGTGTGAGAGCAATCTTAGAACCAGGAAACAACGAAGAAGTGGAACAAAGAAGGTGAAGGAGACAGGTTTGGAGGTCAGGGGCGGGACACACAGCCTGAGAGCAGGGGTGCTGCCAAGAAGAACCCCAGCATTAGGAAGGGAAAAGGTGAGCTTCGGGGGGAAGTAGTGTTAGAAAGAAAGAGGCATGTCCCCTAGGCCGAAGAAAAGTCCCAACTAGAGAAAAAAAACTTGACTAGATCAGAGGATGAGTTTGGGTTTGTAAATGAAGGAAACCTGTGTGATAGCCTTTTAGGGGGCACTGAAAAAAAATAAAGTTGGAAGAACGTAAGTCCGTAGAACCATGCCAACACAAAGTCTTGAGAGCCCATAGAGACCTAAAGCCGGAAGATAAAGGAAGGGCTGTCAGCAAGGGAGACCAAAACACAGTCTCCCTCATGTATGCAATCCTATTTCTAATTGCTTTGGACTAAGCGAGTAACCAGGAATATTTTCCTTGACTGGGAGAGCATACCCTCATAGAGTGTTGCTAAAAAGGCGAATAAAAGATCCATGTCAGACCTACTCAAGTTTCTTCTCTAGTTGGGACTTTTCTTCTGCCCAGGGGACCCGAGTCTTTCTTTCTAACACTCTGATCAAAAAGCAAGAAGACCCTGAAATCAGGAAGGAAATAGAGAAGAGTTCATGTGTGGGAGGAATGATATTCACCGCTGACACCAATCTCAGGGTATGACGGACACATATATAAAACCCCAGCACTCAGGAGACTGAGGCAGGAAGATCTCCAGTTTGAAGCCAAGCCTGTTGCTATGGCTACACAGCTGAATGCAAACTCCCAGGCCTCTTCCTTAATTTTCTCTGAATTGTGCAAAACTCTCCTTATGTAAATGATGCTCTAGTGTCACCTGTGGTTGATTCAGAATGGCCAGGGAGAAACCAGCAGCAATGTGGAAAGGATCACCCTAGCCCATCCTTAGTGTAGAAATATCCAGGATGGCTTGCTTCGGTCCTTTGGGAAATGGTCTCCTCAATCTGATTGACATTGAAAACTACCAGTGAAACTAAGCCTGCTGTCTGCTAAAGCACCACAAACAAAAGAGCAAAGAAAATCTGAGCAAGTGTGCAAACTGAGTGGAGATAGGAGAGAAGGGTAGCCAGAAGACATTACAGAGCATTGTGGATGACAGGACATCGCTGCCGGTGAAAACAATAAATGTAAATGGACCAGCTGTCACCATCAAAAATGCAAGGACTATAAGGGCAGTTGTTCAAGATACCAACTGTTAGGAGCTATCTGAAGGTACTTTTAGCAACACAGGAAGGTTTAAGGTGAGTAAAGAAAACTGTACCAAGTGATGAGATCAAAAAGAAAGCAAGAGATGAGATAAAAGAACTTGGAGCATGGTGATGTCATGTCAGTACAGTTACTTAATGCTATGGTTGTTTTGCACATTGTAGTTCAAGTTGAAAATAAGGAATAAAGTCTGGGACCCCCGCAGCTGACAAGCATGTTAGAGACACAGATAAGGAAAGCATGACCGCAGACAAAGTGGCCAGAATTGGTGTTTGAAGTTAAAGGTTACATGGAGTTTGAAAGTTGTATATCTGGCAGACTGGGAGAGATCAAATCATCACTGCCAAGAGCAGGAGGCTGGAAAAGCAGGACATGGGTTCTGTGAATCCCACCGTCCCACAGATGCTTTTGTAGTTACCTGTGGAAACTGGAGTATAAGCAAGGCTGTTCCTATTGTATCATCATTTTCAAAATCACCACAAAAATATCTTTAACTCCCAGACGGAAGAGATGTGCCAGCCTTCCTTTCCAGTCTAAATCATGGAGCTCTGCTTCCTTAAGGCCACAGAAGATTGAAGCCAGGTTGTCTTGCAGCATGCTACCTCAGAGGTAAACTGGCTCGTAGAGCTTTGGTCTGTGTCCATATAAAATAAGCAAGATGCTACCTTCAGCGTTGGTGCTAAAGTAAGCCATCACTGGTGAGGTCACTGACGTGATCAGAACAGGGCTGGACCACACGGGACAGTCACGTGTGGAACTAAGGTCCCGTTCAGGTTGAAGCAGAAAGAATTCAGTGTGTCTAATGAAAGGTGTTCTTGGAGTGAGTGAGTCTTTACAAATCAGGAATCGTGAAAATAAAGAACCTAGATTTGGGGTAAGCAACCATCCAAAAATAGGAAAAAATAACATTGAAATTATTAATTAGCTTAAAAAGAAACACCTGGACTCGGTTACTGTATCTTTAGTAATCTTATGAAGACGTGTTGTTTTGTTTTGTTTTTAACTTCTATTTAACCCATATTTTTAAGGCCAAAAAGTAAATGTAGAAGAAAAAAATGTCAGTCTTACATTTAGACTTTTCAAACGTGCAGAAGCTGCCCGTGTATTCATTGGGAAATGGGAGCTTTGACTGTATGCATGATTTTGTGTGTGTGTGTGTGTGTGTGTGTAAAATGAACAAACATATCAGAAAGGGAAATGGTGTTAATAATCTCCTGTAAACTTCTAGGCTGAGGGAGTTTAATAGGCACATTCTTTAAAGTATTTAGCATGCAGGACTCTTTCCCCCTAAGTAATGAGAAAATGGAAAAATGCTGGTTTAATTTCAGGAAGCCCTGATTGCAGATGTATCCCCAAGAATGGAAAAGCAGCATTGCTTTTTGTCACGAAGACTGAGGCTGGTGTTGCAGGGTATTATGGGTATACAGGAGGCACCCAGCTAAGTACCCCCTGGGGACTGAGCCCTCAGCTGTCTGAAACACTACAGATACATCTGGGTTCCTGCCGCTGCGGCATGCCTTTGCCAATGACACTATCAAATGGGACACGTGTCATCTACACCTGCAGGAAACCGCAGCACCCTTGAAAAGTAAGACAAAGCCAGTGGCCATACAGCAGGGTTTGTATAAGAAATGAAGTCGTACTTCTGTTTTTCAAAGTCAGGTAGTACAATATACTTCAGTATTTGGCCGCCCCTGCACCAGAAAAATGAGTTTATCCATCAGTCAATATACCCAAAAGGCAGCAGGCACACAGTAACTGTACATGTAAATTGTGAAAATCAAATGAGCAGTACCGGAAGCCTCAGACTTCAGCGTCACAGTGGTTCTGGTGTTCCCTGTACTGGGTCTGCCTAAAGCCAGAGGCATTGATTGTCCTGCAGGCAGGCCCAGCCCTGCAAGGAGGCCAGTCAGGAGCTTCGGTTTACCGCCACCACTGATCACTCTCTGCACATTCTTGAAAAACCAGTGCTGGAAAGATCTGAGGTGAGAAATGCAAGCCCCGTGGGCCCCAGAAGCTCAACTGGATGCCTCAGAAGTAAAAAATTGGACCTGCAGTCAGTGTCTTCAACTTCGAGTGTGATGTGCCCTCGCACACCCTGTGGTGAAGGAGTTAGACAAGCAGTGGGTCCGTAGACCAGACCCAGCTGCCCTGTTTGGAGATAAAGCCTTTGGGGGAGGGGGGATCGGTTGTGCTCACTCACATCTGATGCCAGAATTTCCATTAAGTTTCCAATGACATTTGGGAGCTTTACAGATGGTTTTACATTTTTTCAATGTAGTTCAGTTAGGGGGGTGTGCAGGTCCTTGCCCTGCTACAGCAGACACATGACACCAACGTTGGCATGGAGACAAAGGTCACATGAGAGTCATACAAGGGTCTTGGTTCTGGGCTTGAGGCTCTGGCCAGGCCTGAGCTCTGGTTCTGCCATTGGCCTAGATGGCATGTGGTAAGAATCGTGTTGACAAAGTCCCAGACACTTAGTTAAAGTCTGGCAATGCTTAGCCCTTGTTACTGTTGTCTCCCAACCCACGGAACAGACCCTGAAATGTGGCCCTGAAATGGAGCTAAGCATTCCTAAGAGTTGGATTTGGGACACGTCAGCATTTCTGAGCATCAGCAGTTGCTGGGAGGATTGCTTTAGGATATCGGGAAAAGGGCAAGTTGGATCCTTACCACACGCCATGTCCCAGATGAAATTCCCTAGGGATTGCAGAATGGGATGAAAACAGAGCTAGCTGGTGAAGACAAAGCAAGGAGGAGCACTGAACCAAATTCAGAAGGAGGAAGAACGCTGCAAGCTCAAGCCCTGCCTGCAAAATTCCATAGCAGCAGCTCACGCCCCCTGATATTGTGAGCTGGGCAGCATTCTCTAAGAAGGCAGGACGTACCAAATGTGGCAGAAGCATGAATGCACCAACTTCGTGGCATGACTTACAGACTGCAGCTGCCAGGCATTTCAAGTACCACAAATCTCTAGCCTGGGGTGGAGAAACCCCTGGACTGGAGGTACAGCTCTATGGCAGATCATATGCCTAGGATGTCTGGTGCCCTTTGTTTATCCCCTAGCTCACTGCCCCCTTCCTCTCAAGGATCAGTGTCCCAAATATCTGTTCTACTGAAATCATTTTAATACGTAATTCATCGTAAAGCTGAAGGATTATAGGTAGAACAGAGGTAATCTGGAGATTGGATGGAACAGTGGACAATTTTGCATGCTGCAGAAACAGTCTACAGAGGAAAAGGAATGAAATGTGGGAATTTCCCCCCAACAATTCCTGCCATGTGAAACAGGAATGCAGAAGAAAGTGTGGAGGTTCTTCTCAGACCATAGTTGATAAAAACACAAATGAGGTGGCAGTCATCAGAGACATTGCGATTGCTTTTCTCTCCTTCCAGCTACCTCTGTAGCCTTCCAGAAGATACGAGGATGTATAAACTCATCAGTCTTCTAGAAGGTGTTTGGACAGCATCGGTCTGGATAATCGGAGAGAAGTGCTCAGTGCACTTGGAGCCCAGGGTTGCCATTGTTCAGGAAAGCAAGCCTAGAGTTGGCACAGGACCCTCAGTTCCACTCCTCGTGTCTTTCTACCCACGAAAGAGGATTGCCTGGCCACACACATACACACCTGTTCATCGTGACGTTGTTCAAGCAGCCAGCCACTCAATGGCTAGGTGTCCAGTGGGTGACTAATTGTAACACTGCCCTCAGCTGTGAAGAGGAATGAGCGCTGCTGCTTGCCACCATATGGTACACCTTGTACGCTTCGTACTGCGTGAAAGAAACCAGGACTGAGTCCTCACTGCGTGCCTCTTCTACTTCTGTAAAATGGCCAGTCTGAGAAGACCAGAATGATAGGAAAATGCCATGAGCTTATAGAGAAGGTGGATGATGGCTGATGGCTGATGGCATGGTGTCTCATTGAGGAGACAAATTAAACTAAACCAAACTGTGGTGGTGATTGTCCAAGCCCTGTAAATACACAAACACAATTCCTGATTAAATATCATGAAATAGTTAGCACCATCTCCATAAAACAGCTACAGTGGCCATATTGATGTTGTGCGCTCCACCTAGGGAGATTTGCTCAAAATCATCTCACTAGCCTGAACTCAGGAGCCCTTTCCTGATGGACTCTAGTGCTGTGGGACCGTAACATCTCTTTGCTGCCTTGAGTCCTGCTCAGAACCTGAAATCTAGCCAGCACTCTATTCCCAAAGCTCACTGCTGGGCTGCAGGGTTTAACTCTTCACCCTGCGGCTCAAGATTCAAGATAGCAAAGGTGAACCAGATACTTGCACTTGAGTCCCTGTCTCTGCTCTTTTGGGGGTCTGCACCCCTCAAAGGCATCCAGAGCACCTCAGCTTCTAGCTCTGTCCCTCAAGGACCTTCTGCTATGGATCCTGTGGGGAGGGATGTCACCTCACCAGGGACCATCCTCACTGCTGACAGTCACTTAATTGAGAAAGGAGGCTAAAGCTAGGGGTATGACAGTTTGATATGCTCATGCCTAACCTCATTCCAGTTTAAAATGTATAAGAAGCTAGTTCTTCCTGGGCAGGATGGATTAGTTTTCTATTGCTGCATACTGAACTCACAGACTTAGCAACCCATTTTGGCATGCCTCTGAGGTCAGGGGTTTCACTACTGACTAGCTTCTCTAGCAGGTATACACTATAGCTACGTGGATACAGATATATGATCCCCACAATATTTACATATTCACACATATACCTCACTCATGTGTATGTGCTATCTCACAGCTATATACATACATACAAAACAGCCACATGCACACAAGGCACATGTATTGCATGTATACATGAATCATACGTGTATATATCATATCTGCAAGCACATACATGTACATGCCACTCCCACCCACTCCCACATGTGCACACACATACACCACACATGCTTTCACTCACAGATACATTCACATACACATGCACATATAGCCTACACAATACATACATTTAAACATGCACATATTTGCCTGTTGACTAGTGATTCTGTCCCACCAGGTCCCACAGCCATTTAGTCCCAAATAAACACACAGAGGTCTACATTAATCATAAGCTGACTGACCTATTAGCTCAGGCTTCTTATTAGTTCTTCTAACTTATATTGGCCTATAATTCTTGTCTGTGTTAGCCACGTGGCTTGGTACCTTTTCTGGCAGTCACATCTTGCTTGCTCTGTGTCTGGCTCCCTCTGTGTCTGCAGACTGCAGACTGAAACTTCCCTCTTCCCAGAATTCTTATTGCTCTGCCTCTACTTCCTTCCTGATCACTCTGCCTATACTTCCTTCCTGGCCATTGACCAATCAGTGTTTATTTAAAATAGAAGTGACAGGGTGCAGACCATTGTCCCACAGCATTTGCCAGTATTTTTCTCATAGGTACTGTGGTCAGCCAGCTGGGAAACTTATCATTACAGGCCCTTAGCCACTAGCAGGTGGATTAGGTGTAGAAGCAGGTCGAGTGCTGAAGTTCAATTAGATCTACAGCAGTTATGAGGGGCGAGGGAACACCTGTCAGAACACTCATTTTCACTTGATTTTGGTCTTCACACTGAGAGTCAGTTACCCTGAGGAGACTCCCAATGTGGCGTCTTGGCCTTTTCACACCCAAGTGCCGTGAGACTTTCCCTTGAGGATATATAGTCTTCCTCTAGGGTCTCCTGTACCAACAAACTCTTTAAAAGCAGGCTACCCCTTGAATGAGGACCAGGCCTGCATCCTGATCATAGTGATGGAGAACTATGCTGGTGCCTGTCCTTCCCAAGGAACATAGAGTGGCCAGCCTGGCAGCTGACCTGGAAGTGGGGTGCAATAAAAAGAGCCATCAGCCATGACTACCTGGCACTTCTGAGAACTGCCCCACATTACAGCCCAGCTTCTGGAAGTTTCTAGGAATGCTTCCATGAGAATATACACCAAGAAATATAGATATAAATTCAAAATGGAGTTTTTAAATTGTTTGTCTTGAGCTATATATTTTCCTCTACTCCACTCACTTCCTTTCCCCTCCCCTTTTATCCTTTTCCATGATCCCCATGCTCCCAATTTACTCAGGAAATCTTGTCTTTTTCTACTTCCCATGTAGATTAGATCCATGCATGTTTCTCTTAGGTTCCTTTTTGTTATCTGGGTTCTTTGGGATTGTGAATTGCAGACTGGATTTTCCTCGCTTTATGTCTAACGGCCACTTATAAGTGAGTACATATGATATTTGTTTTTCTGGGTCTGGGTTACCTCACTCAATAAGATGTTTTCTAGATCCATCCATTTGCCCACAAATTTCAAGATGTCATTATTTTTTTCCATTGTGTAAATGTACCACATTTTCCTATGCATTCTTCCGTTGAGGGGCATTTAGGTCGTTTCCAGGTTCTGGCTATGACAAGCAAAGCTGCTATGAACATAGTTGAGCACATGTCCTTGTGGCATGATTGAGCATCCTTTGGGTATATACCCAAAAGTGGTATTACTAGGTTAGGTCTAGAGGAAGGTTGTTTCCGAATTTGCTGAGAAATTGCCACACTGACATCCAAAGGAGCTTGCACTCCCACCAGCAATGCAGAAGTGTTCCCTTTTCCCCACAACCTTTCCAGCATAAGTTATCATCAGTGTTTTCTATCTCAGAGTTGTTTTGATTTATATTTCTCTGATGGCTAAGGATGGTGGGCATTTCCTTAAGTGTCTTTCAACCATTTTAGATTCAGTTCCCCATTTTAGATCAGTCTGTACCCCATTTTTATTGGATTATTTGTTTTGATGACCAATTTTTTTGAGTTTTGTATATTTTGGAGATCAGCCCTCTGTCCAATGTAGGGTTGGTGAAGATCTTTTCCCATTCTGTAAGCTGCCGTTTTGACTTATTAATCATGTCCTTTGGTTTACAGAAATTTCTCAGTCTCAGGAGGTCCCATTTATTAATTGTTTCTCTCAGTGTTTGTACTACTGGGGTTATATTTAGAAAGTGATCTCCTGTGCCAATGCATCCAAGTGTACTTCCCACTTTCTCTTCTATGAGGTTCAGTGTGGTTGCTTTTAGGTTGAAGTTTTTGATCCATTTGGACTTGAGTTTTATGCATGGGAATAGATATGGATCTATTTTCATTCTTCTACATGTTGATATCCAGTTATGCCAGCACCATCTATTAAATATGCTTTCCTTTTCCCATTTTATATTTTTTGCCTCTTTGTCAAAAATCAGGTTTTCATAGGTGTGTGGATTGATATCCGGGTCTTCTATTTGGTTCCATTGGTCCTCCTGTCTGTTCTTATGCCAATACCAGGCTGTTTTCAGTACTGTAGCTCTGTAGTTGAGTTTGAAGTCAGGATTGTGATGCCTCCAGAAGCTCTTTTATTGTACAGCATTGTTTTGGCTATTCTGGGTTTTTTGCTTTGCCATATCAAGTTGAGTACCATTATTTTGAGGTCTGTGAAGAATTGTGCTGGGATTTTGATGGGTGTGCATTGAATTTTTCAATTGCTTTTGGTAAGACTGACATTTTTACTATGTTAATTCTACCTACCCAAAAGCATGGGAGATCTTTCCATTTTCTGGTGTCTTTTTCAATTTCTTTCTTCAAAGGTTTAAAGTTCTTGTCATATGGGTCTCCCACTTGTTTGGTTAGAATTACTCCAAGATATTTTATATTTGTGGTTGTTGTGAAGGGTGATGTTTCTCAGATTTCTATTTCAGTCCATTTATCATCTGTATAAAGGGGGTTACTAATTTTTTCGAGTTAATCTTGTATCCTGCTGCATTACTGAAGCTGTTTATGAGTTGTAAAAGTTCCTTGGTAGAATTTTTGGGTTTCCTTATGTAAACTATTACATCATCAGCAAATAGTGAGTGTTTGACTTCTTCTTTTCTGATTTGTATCCCCTTGATCTTTTTTTTTTGTTGTTGTCTTATTGCTCTAGCTACGACATCAAGAACTATATTGAATAGATATGGAGAGAGTGGACAACCTTGTCTTGTTCCTGATTTCAGGGGGATCGCTTTGAGTTTCTCTCCATTTTATATGCTGTTGGCTGTTGACTTGCTGTATATTTCCTTTATTGTGTTTAGGTATGTTCCTTGTATTCCTGCTCTCTCCAAGACCTTTATCATGAAGGGATGTTGTACTTTGTTGAAGGCTTTTTCAGCGTCTAATAAGATGATCATGTGATTTTTTTTTCAGTTTGTTTATTTGGTGGATTACGTTGGCAGATTTTCATATGTTGAACCATACCTGCATCTCTGGGATGAAGCTGACTTGATCATGATGGATAATTTTTCTGATGTGTTCTTGGATTTGGTTTGCCAGTATTTTATTGAGTATTTTTGTGTCAATGTTCATGAGAGAGATTGGTCTGTAATTCTCTTTCTTAGTAATGTCTTTGTGTGGTTTGGGTATCAGGGTACTTGTAGCTTCATAATGAAAAAGGAGTTTGGCAATGTTCCTTCTGTTTCTATTGTGTAGAACAATTTGAGGAGTATTGGTATTAGTTCTTTTTTGAAACTCTTGTAGAATTCTGAGCTGAAACCATCTAGTCCTGGACTTTTTTTGCTTGGGAGACTTTTGATGACTGTTTCTATTTCTTCAGCAGTTGTAGGTCTGTTTAATTTGCTCATCTGGTCATGATTTAATTTTGGTAAGTGATATTTATCCAGAAAATTGTCCCTTTCTTTTAAGTTTTACAATTTTGTGGAGTACAGGCTTTTGTAGTATGACCTAATGATTCTCTGGATTTCCTCTGTGTTTGTAGTTATGCCCCCCTTTTCATTTCTGATTTTATTGATTTGGATATTCTCTCTTTTTTGATTAGTTTGGACAAAGATTTGTCTGTTTTTGTTGATTTTCTCGAAAAACCAACTCTTTGTTTCATTGATTATTTGTATTGTTTTCTGTTTCTATTATTTTTTATTTCAGCTCTCAGTTTGATTATTTCCTACTGTCTAGTGCTCCTGGGTGAGTTGCTTCTTAAAAATCCCACACTAGAGAGTTAACAGAATACCTGAAACCTCAAGATGGATTTTTAAAGCATTGAAGGCAGAACTATAAGTACTCTATATTCAAATTCAGTTAGAACTCAAGCTGATGTTCAAGAGGACCTAAGTTATTTAACTCACCAGTGTATGTACACATGCCGCTTGTACCTTGCTTAAAGCAGTGTTGCAGCCAGTTCTCCCTGTAATAGTTAAGTCCTTCAGCAGCTAGTGACACTCCACTACTGTGACTGGGTAGACCTTTGCCCCAGCCCCTCTAGCCATGTCTACCTTCCTCCCAGCTCAGGTTCTGGAGGTCTAGCTGTTGCTGGTTAAGGGGGTTCTCGGGAAGAAGCATATGATGTTCTGTCCATCTTCCTGCGTGTGTGCTGGGCTGCTCTCATAGCCTGGCCCTACCTGTACCTGTTCTGTCTCTGCCTTTGTATGAGGGTCTGAACTGTCCCTGTGTTCTCTGCTCTGGGTTGGGGCTAGTCACCTGGGATTGCAGGCCCACCTGCCTTTCCTTAGCTTCCTCCGTGGGGTCCGCTTGGAGGTGGGCTGAGGACCTAAAGAGCTGTTTCTTTACTGTCCCGCCCCTGTCCTCTGTGTGGGTAGAGGGTGATCTCCCATCCTTCTGGCTCTTAATCAGCACAGCAGGAAATTCACTTCACCTGATATCTCCACTAGCCAAGAAGGAGCAATATTAGCAGACCAAAGGGAATCTTGGGAACTAGAAGAGGGTCAGAGGACCCCATGACGGCAGCAAGGAGAATAGGGAATGACTGGTGCTGTACACAGTGGAGATCAGGACCTGGTTTTTCAGGGCCTGCTATGCAGTAGACAGTCTTCAGGGTTCTTAGAGGATAGAGGAACCCCTGGGTGTTGTGAAGACCTCTAATTTTTCTCTAGGCATACTGCCCACTGGGCTTCATTGTGAAGGTTAACAGAGGTATTTGTTTCCGATCTCAGCCCATCACAGCCCTTGCCCATAGTCAAGATAGTACACAGACTCTGGAATGGTGGATGCTAATCTAATCCAGCAGTGACACCCCAAACCATCTTAGGTGCAAGTGCCTGTAGCACCTGAGTCCTGCCTGCTTTTGTGGGGTTCATATGGTAACAGTGTGGGAGCCCCCTTGGGCACAGGTAGGTGGCCTCTAACCTCAGAAGCTTAACTTGTTAACAGCTCTAAGTGCAAAACTCTAAGATGAAGGTGTGTACTGAGCCGGCTCCCTCCATAGCCTCCATAGAGGAAGACTCCTCCTGCCTTGCCAAGTCTCTGGTGCTCCCAACATTCCCTGGCTCATGATTGCACCAGTTCAGTCTCCGCCTCTGTCTCCATGTGGCTGTTTCTAACGGCACTGTTTGTATCGGTGTTCAAACCCTGAATCCTGTCCTTGTAACAACACCAGCCGTTAGATTATGATCCTCCATAATCCAGTGGGACTCTATCTTGCCTTGATTACATCTGCTAGAATCAACGTCAGGGTAGGCAGGTCATCCCGTCTACCATCCAGGGTACCAAGAGTAATTGGGCACAGTCTCTGCTCCCAGTCACAGAGGCACAAGAGCCAAGTGACATGCACAAAAGTTCAGCTTTCCTCTAAGGCTAGCTGCACAGGCAGAGCCCTCCCGCTGAGAAGAGAGTCTGCATCCACTCCTCTCTGGTTCCCTCCTTGTTAAGGAGTTTGTTTATGGAAGATCAATAACTACTTGATGGAAGGATGAATAACTGTGGGCAGATTCCCTGGGCAAGCCCAAGGCTTTCCTCTGAGCATCCTACGAGTCCTGAACATAGAGCCCTGGGTCCCAGTGGGGCCTGGAGTGCTTCAGTGATCACACCCCATTTTGATTAGTGTGGGGAGACCCTGCTTGCGAATTTTATCAGGGCTGCTGTTTGCCATTGGGCAGTTTGAAGGTACAGGTCTATACTGGGCTCTGTCTGCCTAGCCTGGTGGCATTGGGTCTGGGTTACTTTTCAGAGCTCTTGTCTTTGGCTGTTGGCAAGGACTGTTCCAAGATAAGCCTTAGTCTCTGACATTTCCTGGGTGGGGGACGTTGTCTCCTGGAGGTCGGCCCTGGTCCTCAGGTAGCAGAGTGGTGTTGCTTACCTCAGGTCTCCACTGGACTGAAAATGAGGCCAACGATGGTGCAGCTCCACCTTTGGAGATGGAGCAGCAGATCCCAGGAGTGAGAACCAGGCACCTAGGCCCAGTGCCTTTCCTGAGCCCTGCAGTTGCTTCTGCGACTGTGTCTTGGGGAATTCACATTTAGGTAGCCCTAAGCAAAGGCCCTCTACAAACAGAACCCACCTTAACTAAGCTAAGTAGCTCACACAGCTGCTGTCTGAAGGTGCAGATCTGATCAGATTCTGCCTCACAAACCATGTCCTGCTGTCTTCTTAACCAGCCTGGAGGGGCAGGAGGTCATTCTGCTGTGTTCCTGGGCCCATCGTCAGCCAGACAGGGGATCGTGGATGCCTTGAACCTGAGTACAAGTGGCTCCATACTCAGCACTGTTGATGTGCAGGTTCCTTATACAGGAACACATCTTTGTCGTCTACAATGACCCATCAGGCCCTTCATCCGGTTACCAGCATGCTATCAAAGTGTACACGGTACTTATTGTTTCAGGGCTCAACCCTGTGTGTTGACTGCAGAAATGAGCCGGTGCCTTTGAATGAACCCCATTTCCATTCTCAGCAGACATGTCCTGTTACTTAGAAGTCAGGTAGAACCTGTTGCCATGTGTCCTTCAGTCCACCCCAGTCACTATGAGTGCTGAGCTGGAGTCTGCAGGATGCCAGAGTGACCTCGTGACTACTGTGTGGCTCTGTTGCCCCGAGCTCACAGTCAGACTGTGACCCCAGAAGTGCGTCTGGGCACCAGCACTGTAGGAAATGATCCAGAGACGTGCCGCCTGAATAGCTGGTTACTCCTGGTAGCATCACTCACTGGCCTTTCTCCCCTGGGTGAAATGAGCAGGGCAGGTTGCAGGCAGGCCTTCCTTGTACTCATCCCGCTAGTGTGTCCTTTGCTGCCCAGTGTGTGTTCTCAGGAGCTGAGTCACTGTGGTGTGTGTAGGACTCCCTGGATGGTGCATTCTGGAAGCAGACAGACGTGTCTCCTGGAGACAATCGTCTTGTTCCAACTGACTGTTGCTCCCTCCCAGATGTGAATAACTTGCAGGCAAAACTTAGAGTGGAATCCACTTGGCCATGAAGGTTTGAAGGCTGGACTTCTTACTAACTGCCTCAGGACTGTAGGAATAGCCAGGGCAGAGACACCCCACCCCATAATGTCAGGGGCAGGGTCAGAGATACCCAAGGATGTTAGGCTGGGCAAAAACATTCCAGAACGTCAACTATTCTCTTTTTCATCATAGGTTGCCACCTTCTGCCAATCTCTTCATTGGTAAACACTAACTCATGATGTAGCTATGTTTGAACCTGGGGAAACTGAGGTAAAAGGAGGCAAATTTTAGGTATAAACCAGATGTTCAAAAAACAATATGTAGTACAACACTGGGCCCGGAAGATACGTTCTGCCTTAGTCCATCCTGCGTGACAAAGTAGCCCAGCGTAAGAACAAAGCAGGAAGGATGCACAGCAGACTGGGAAAGTCATGAACAGGTATCCTGGTTCTCATCTCTGAAGCATGATGGTTACCATGATGTTGGGGTTTGAAGTCTTAGACTCAAGACACGCTATAAGTTGCTGGGCTGAAGATAGACAGGCCATGAACATGATACAAGAGGACCAGACCCTCTGTTGCTGCCCAGACCTGGCCGGATGTTCTCTACCATCCAGACATGAACGGACAGCCTGAGCAGGGCACCCTGACTCCCCAACCTTCATAGCACTCCTTGGGTGCCTGGAATTAACCTACCGTAATCCATGTTTCTAGTGTTTTATGATTGTCAGGATTTAAAAGCATATGGCTACCATACCCAGCCATGTGTTATGATTTTAAATTAAATCACAGACTATGACGGCCCTCTGTGGATCTGTGACTTGACAGTTGTGAGGTCCTGGCTCCTTGCGAGTTCTGTTTTCCTGCAGGGAATGGAGCAATCTGGAAAAGAAAGGAGATTTCTGGGCACAGGTTACTGCCAAGTACTGCTCGTACTTCCTTCCTGATTTTCCCAGGGTCTTCCTGTGGGGTCTTCCACTGTCCAGCAGGCAGACATATTCTCACCACAGTGTCACATGAAACTTTTAATAAGAATAACACAAGTCACACACCCAGGGACGGAGCAGAAGGGTTGTTTCTAAATGATCCTTTGCTGGTTCCATATTGAAGGCAAACCTTACTGTCCACCTTAAAGAGGTGATCAGCCACACCATCCTCACTGGTACCCAGGTCATAGAAGTGCCCGAGTCATGCCCTTTGATGTGAGCCATATCCATACCTCACCTGTCCATCACTCAGAATAGAGCTGTGCACAATCCTGCGTGAGTCGATTGTTCCAAACCAACAGCCTCAGGGATTCTTTAGGGTTATTCTTGGAGTCATTCTGACCAGTGCTCAGTCTGAAAAGCCAGAACAGCCACATACAGGGAAGTCAACCAACTACACCTTTGAGGTGGATAGGACTGAACCAGAATAATCTCTGCAGGTAGGATCATGGGATCACCACTCTGTCTAGGCCAGTCACTGGGGGAAGTCTTATGAATCTGCTGATGCCAGATTAGCCTAAACCTGGGTACATAGTACAGAACAGCAATGCTAGCCCCAGAAGGCCCGAGGTTAGGCTTGTGCCTATTAACCTTGTTAACTTGACAAGGTTAACCTAGAATGGCCTGGGAAGTCTCAGTGATAGATCATTTACACGGGTAGGTTTGTGGCTGTGTCTGCAGGGGTACTGTATCAAAAAGGTAGTTGATGTGGAAACATCCAGTCTACTGTGGGCAGCACCATTCGCTAGGCAAGGAGCCCTGAGCTCTGTGAGGTTAAGTTGGTGCAAATGGGCATCAGGCACTCATTTCTTTTTTGTCTTACTGTGGATGTGATGTGACCCATTGCCCCAAGTGTCTGCCTTGATGCCCCTCAAGTAATGAACTGTGTGACCTGGAACTGTAAACTGAAAGTGTGCACCTTCTCCTGACATTGCTTTTTGTCAGGATCCTTTATCCCAGTGACATAAATGAGATTACGAGAGGGCTCATCTCGGCTGGCAAGTCTGTTTTACCTCCGAGCCAAGTTCAGTTCTCATCTGGGCACTGACAGACAGAGCCACAGCCCCGTGGACAGCTGAGACCTCAACAGGACAACAGCGGCAGTATCCAATGGGCTGTAGGCAGCCCACTGTGGAGCTCAGGATAGGGGCACCGAGATCACCCCTCTGTCTGGAGTGTTCCCATGGCATCAGGGAGACGCTGAGCACCACCATTGGTTTAGGACAGGTCAGACATCCAAGAGAGAGGGCATTGTAGGCAGAGTGAACAGTTACCTATCTGGGAGGTGATATCAGTGTGAACTGAATTCCTGAGTCACTCCAGGCCTCCTGGTAGGTTTGCTCTTTGAATTCAGCTTACAGGCTTTGCGGGATGCTCTAACCATTGGTGGGGTGGGTAGCAGGGAGAAAAGGCCTCTGTAGTGCCCTTCTTGAGGATGGAGCAGAAAGCAAGGCCAGGCAGGGTAGGACCACAGTACTGGCAGTGAGCAGGAGATAGGACTGAAGTCATGTGATACTTACGGGACATTTATAGGTCACCTTGAGCCTTATGACATGTCCAGTAGGACCTCAACAAGCCTAGAGACCCTGGAGTGTCTGTTGTGCCCTGCTGTTAGCCGAGTGGGAAGTTGGGGTCTGTTGTGGCCCAAACCCAGCATGTGGTGCTCAGATAAATGAAGAAGGATGTCATGTAGAACCAGGAAGGCTTCCCACGTATCTCCTAGGTCTATCGTCAGAATACCACGTAGACATGGTCGTTCCTAAGGGATAGAGCAAGGCCTGTGCGGAGGTGGGAATTTGTTCCAGCATGGCACTATGCCAAGGCTTGGGTGTGTTGGTGACCCCACCATTCATTACTTGTTGGGCCAGGTACTTATAAGTCACAACCATGGACGGGACAGTGCCAGGACTTCCCCTAGCCATGGAATCTGTGCCACAGTGTGTTTCTAGGGCCCTGTGAATTCTGCCATCATCTCAACCCCCTCTGGACCTTGCTTCATTCTTCGGGGCTACAGCACTCAGTGCATGAGTTCTACATGAAAGGGCCAGGGGGACCAGTGAGCAGTCACCATCATTGATGGGGTCATCAGGTGGGCACAAGTTACTGTCTGGGACCATCACTCACTGTCTGCTAGGCTTTGCTGTAAATGGAGACTCTGCTTTCATTTCCCAGCCACCCAGACACAAATAATCACACAGAAACTATATCAATTACAACACTGTTTCTGGCCTATTGGCTCAGGCTTCTTATTAACTAACTCTTACATCTTAAATTAACCAGTTTCTATTAATCTGTGTATCGCCACAAGGCTGTGGCTTACCAGTAAGGTTTCTGGCATTCTTCTCCTTTGGCAGCTACTTGGTATCTGCCTTATTTCTTCATGTATTCATTTAGTTTTCCTACCTACTTATATTCTGCCCTACCATAGACCAAAGCAGCTTCTTTATTACCCAATAATAATAAAAACATATTCATAACATACAGAGGGGAATCCCACATCACTTTGTCATATGCCTACCTCTTTTTTCTATCATCTGTCCTTGAGCACAGCCTCTGGAGACACCATAATCCTCATTCAGTGTCTCACATTCAGGAGAGTATTGGGAGATGCTGGTGCCTGAAGGCAGCCAGTCCAGGTCTGACTGCAGAACTGCCAACTATGGCTCCCAGTGTCTATACCAAGCAGAAGTATGCTGGGCTGCCACCTGCTTTTCCCCCCACACAGTTTGGGCTCTGAGGCAGGTTTCTCTGTCCTGTGTGGGCAGGACATTTGGTCTCAGGTCCAGCTGAAAGAGACAGATCTTGGATTGTGCTGACCCATTAGATAGGACTTGTAGCTACTCATGGAGTATCTGAGGACATCCAGGACCAGAAAGGGACAGTGCTCAGCTGGACAACTGGGAAGGGGAGCATGAGGTTAGGGTGAGTGGGAAAGAGATGTAGCCAAAGGTCTAGGGCTCTCAAGGGTGAGATTTGTAACCAGCTCTGGGCATGCCTGGTTATACAAGTCAGTTATCATGGCCACACACATGGAACACAGATGGCATACTGCTGAGATGGCAACTGTGACAGTCAGCAACATATGAGTCACAGACGCTTGGGGCTGTGGACATGGCCAGCCACAAATCTTTGGCTCTTGGGCCCTCTGGCCGGCCTCCCCCAACAAATATTGATGTTGGAAATCCATCATAGCCTGGAATGCATGAGCCCAGAAAGGCTTGTGGGTCCTTCTTTTGTGGCCACATAGGTGTCGTGCTGACCAGGCTGCTCTCTCACTACTCAATTCCAGACTGGTTTGGGGGCAGCTAAGAAGAAACCTATTCCAAATGTCCCAGCCTGGGGGTCAGGCCCTACAGTGCTCATTCTATAATGTTAGATCATGTGTGGACATGGACTTCCAATCTTTGTCATACTGCCTCTGTAATTCTTGGGCAACTGTGGCAGTAACATCCAAGCTGGGAGCTAGAGACACCATGAACCATCCAGACTGGTCTCATCCAGTAGCCACTGAGGAGCAGCTGTCCTCGGTGCCCCTTTGTATCCAGCATGCACATGAGGACCCTTGTCAGAATGACAGTCACGTCTCTGGAGGAGTTCACAACACCTACCTACCACCCCCAAGCTCTCTCCAGAGATCTTTGGCATCCCCTTATTCTACCTGAGTCCCCCTCGAGGCCTGGAAAGGGAGGTGGAATCCACAGTGCCTGTTTCAGTGGTTAGGTAGTCCAGAAGATTCCAGAGCTGGGTGCCGAAGAGGTTACTGCGGAGGAAATCTATAGAATGAGTCCTCACTGTGTCACCGATGGAGGAAGCCCACATGAAGGATTAGTGAAGACCTCTAGGAGGGGGTGGTGAAATCCCCCCAAGAAATCCCAGCCCTCCACACTCAGAGGCTGTGACAAGGAGGTTCAACCTGGGCTATGCATGTGAAGACTCTGTCTAAAGGAACAAATGAAGGAAGAGGGAGGGAGGCCTAGCTTTTGTCTAATGTGATATAAACAGAAGCAAAAGATCGTGGATTGTTGGCCTACAGTAACTGTGCTAGGGAGCCACAGATGCATTAAGTAAGAAAAGCGAAGCCCAGTGACACACCACAAAGGACTGGCATACCCAATGACCAGAAAATGTTTTGAGTGAATTACTAGTACCGCCAACCACAAAAAGAAAGTGGAAAGGGGACCAAACAAAATGCTGCTCTGCCACTTGTCAAACTAAATGTCACATGTGGACCCTCACCTCACTTCATAAAAACACACACACACACACACACACACTGGAGGCCCAGGAGCAAGAGCGGGACTTTTTATTCTAAGGCTCTGAAAAGTCAGGCATCAGCCCAGAGTGGCAGGCATGCCGATTAAGCATAGGCACTTTTTATACTGCTAATACGGATATGCGGATCCCTTCGTCCCTTCCCCCACTGGCTCCATAATCAGGAGGGTTAAATCTTACATGTCACCTAGGTCTTTCCCTCTGCTGTTTGGGTTTGTATTTCTCTTGTATTTTCAATATTTACTTAATGTCTGTCTGCATTATGTCTATATGCCAGGAGTGTGCAGTGCCCATGATGACCAGCAGAGGGTATCAGGTACTCCGGAAATGGAGTTCAAGATCGTTGTGAGCTGCCATGTGGGTGCTAGGAAGCAAACCCTGGTTCACTGGAAGAGCAGCCAGTGCTCTAACCACTGAGCCATCCCTCCAGTCTATGTTTGTATATTCCTTTATTGAACTAGAATTTGTTCTGGGAGTTTCGCACAATGTTTTTTTTTAAATTATATTCATGGTTTAAAACATTCATAGGTTCATCTCTGATTTGTAAACTATTTTTTTTATCAATTCTTAAACAAGATTTTAATTTTTATTTATCTTTCAAGTTGGCGATAAAGTAATGGATTTCATGAGAGCATTTTTCGTGCTTGTGTGTCGTTATACTTCAGCACAGTAAAACCAATAGATGACAGATCTGCAGCCAATATTCCATTAAGTGAGACACGGAGAGCAAGGAATAACGCCTCTGCTCCATAAGTGTGTGACATCTTGGCTACAATAGTGTATTAGTGACAAGGCCCTCCAGGCAAAGTGCACTTCCATGTCTAGAGTGTCAAGTGGCAACTGCCCTAACTTGAGCTATGTAGGAGAGGTTGGGATGGGGTCCTGTCACCATGAGGCTGAGACCACAGTAACTAATCTCAAGAAGATCTGGACAATCCCCAGCAGCTGGAGCCAGCCCTGCTGAGCTGCCCTCAAACGCTAGCCCTAGAACTGTGAGCTGCGGAGCTGCTGATCTTGTGAGTTATCCGTGCGCAGCCATCGGGACTGCAGACCCAGGCAAACTCAGAAGCAGGAGCTCAGCATGGAATGGCCAGCAGGGATAGCCTGCTGGCTGGGTGGGAGGCCACCTGTGAGCTATGTCCCAGCAGGTTCATGCTCAGGGACGGCCTCACTGACCATTGAGTGACCTAGCCTCGTGAACCCTGCTCTGTGACCGTGGCACCTGGGGGCAGGGTCTGGGAGGGAGAGGACAGCCAAGAGCTTCTGTGCTTCTGAATAGGGTCGTTTCAGCCAGCCATGCAGTATCAGGTAGAAGGCTTTAGGTGTAGGGAGGAGGAGCTCACAGGATTAAGCATGGCCTGCTTGGTCCCTCACCATGAAGAATCTTCATGGTGCTGGAAGATAGGAGGGGTTTATAGTGGAATAAGAGAGCATGAACAGAAACCAGCTGTGTGTGTGTGTGTGTGTGTGTGTGTCACAGATGGAGTAATACTAAGACCTTCCACATCGTTCCTTTCTAGAAAGAGCAGAGACTATTGCGACAGAACAGTGGTGGGAGAGTGGCCCCCAAAACACATCTATAAAGAGTGACTTTTTGATAATTCAACAATATATTTGTCTTCCAAGGAAATGTCACCAGATAACAAATGTATGTGGTTTCAGCTGTTGGTTTTCCTGTGTTTGCAGACAGCCCCCATCATCCTATCATATCTAACAGTCACCTTCCAAAATGTGCTGCAGACACAGACCACAGACCCATCTCAGTTCGGTATGACAGTAAAGGGAGGGAGTAAGCATCCCTGAGGCCCACACCAAGTCTGTCAAGCCACAGAGAGAGGTAGGATGCTGTGGTCTTAGTCAACATCTGTAACATGAGGCCCTGCTAGCTGGGGGTTTCTGTCCTACCCAGTTCCCACAGCCGGCAAGACCCAAAGACAATCACACAGAGGTCTCCATAAATTATAAACTAAATGGCCCATTAGCTCAGGCTTCTTATAAGCTCTTATTACTTATATTAACCTATTCTTTTTTTTTTAATTTTCGAGATAGGGTTTCTCCGTAGCTTTTGGTTCCTGTCCTGGAACTAGCTCTTGTAGACCAGGCTGGCCTCGAACTCCCAGAGATCCGCCTGCCTCTGCCTCCCGAGTGCTGGGATTAAAGGCGTGCGCCACCACCACCCGGCTTAACCCATTATTCTTATCTGTGTTAGCCACATGGCTCGGTACCTTTCTCAGCAGGGCAAGTCATATCTTGCTTCTTCTGTGGTCTGTGCAGGACTGGGAGGAATGGACTTCCTCCTTCCTAGAATTCTATTCTCATCACCCCACCTCTACTTCCTTTCTGGTTGACCCGCCTATACTTCCTGCCTGGCCAATCAGCACTTATTTAAAACATGATTGACAGAATACAGACAATTCTCCCGCACCAAACATCTTTTAACTATGGTGTGAATGCTGTGTGAGCTGTTCTTAGCATGCACTGTTGAGGGATATTGATAAGAACAATTTGAGCTTTTCAGACACAATTGCCCCAGTGTGTTTAATAAGTATACAAGGATACAAAGAAGCTGCTACACCTATAAACTTGCCCAGTCTATGGAGTGTGGCTGCCACCAACAGTCCATGGTCTCCCTGAAGCCCCCCTACCATGGCATGTGGCCTGGAGAGGCCACTCGGCAGCTGGAGCTCACTCTATGTATATATACCAATCCCATGTTCTGGAATCAGTCCCAGGGCACTTCCCCAGTGTGACAGAACTGGAGTTGTTAGTAGGGGTGTTAGCATTCATAGTTTGAGTGCTGGTAGCCCCAACAAGCAAGGCCTATCATCCATCTTAATACAACAGAGACCAGCCTTGGTGAAAAGCAGAGAAAGCCGATTTATTCCACTCGGACACAGTGGGAGGAGGAATCAGAGGTTCAGTGGTCCCTGCATCTGTGGGATACTGAAGAAATTCAGGAACAGAGGGTAGGAGGTATATATGTAACTCAAGAGTCTTGGTCAGGGGCTGGAGAGATGGCTCAGAGGTTAAGAGCATTGCCTGCTCTTCCAAAGGTCCTGAGTTCAATTCCCAGCAACCACATGGTGGCTCACAACCATCTGTAATGAGGTCTGGTGCCCTCTTGTGGCCTGCAGGCATACACACAGACAGAATATTGTATACATAATAAATAAATAAATATTAAAAAAAAAAGAGTCTTGGTCAAAGGAGTGTGGTCCCGCCCATTGTTGGCCCATCCTTGTCTCAACTCAAGTCTCTCCTCCAAGGTGTTCTGCTAAGTTGTCAGAATTGTGTGAGTGCTCTTCCTGGGGGACAAGCCTTTCCCTGTGGCTGACACCAGCCTTTCACCTCCCCCTTCTGTCACTGTAGGACGCCTGGAGATGTTTTATTGTCTGTTATCTTGGTCTGGTTGCTGAAAGGTGGGGGAAGGGTGTGCCTCCTCTCCTCCCAGCAGCTGTTAAAGGGTCCAGAGGGGAAGTGCATGCCTCCTGGGCCAGCATGGGGGTGAATGCTAAGTATGCAGATTGTGCCACACACTCTTAGGAGACCAAGTGGATCTAGACTAGCTGGGGAGCTTACAGAGGTTCCTCTGGGTCCCCAGCAGAGGGCAGCCTCCCCTGGAACACTGACAGGATGGTGCTCCTGGGGTATAATCTTAGGCAGAGTGACCCCTCTCTCTCCCCCATCTGCCCACCCCGCACCATCATCCAGGTCTGCAATCTTAGTCAACTTCTGGAAGATGATAAACTTGCCCATGACGGGCAAGAGGGGAGGTATATGTACCAGGGACTGTGCCAGAAACATGACTGGGTGGATTCAGTATAAGGCTGATTGCTGTGTCTTTGCTCTTCAGGTCTCCTGACAGTCGCAGCCCCTGCGGTGCCCGTGGGAGTGGCCGTGGCTCCCTGGAGATTCTACACCTCAGCCACAGTCCTCCATCCTGCGTGGACACCGCCTGTACTCCACATACCCACAGTTTCCCAGAGGCCTAACCAGGACAGCCCAATTCCTCGTAGCTCTGAGCTCAAGTCTGTCCAGCTGAACCCAGGAGGCCGGGACTCAGACCCACAGGTCAGGGGTGGTGCCAGGAATCAGCAATACCTGGTGTGTGGAGCCTAGCTGCACCCACCCTCCATAGCCACTTGCTCCCTGGAGTTGGAGGACAAGAACAAGGAGGCTGCAGCCCAGCCAGCTGAGCCACAACGCAAGGTCCGGGGACTGTCGGGTGCAGAAGCCACAACTTCCTGTGTCCCAGACTGTCTGAATCACTTTTATTTTCTTATACTTTCAGTATACTCAATAGACCAAAGAGCAAATCTATTTTAACGTGGACGCGTCCCTGCTGCCAAGAGTTCCCGGGTTTGATTGTGGGGCGGGGGAGGGCACAGTGGCAGACATGCTGGTGGCCCAGGCAGCATGGAGAGGCCATCCGCGGCCAAGACCCCCGCCCCACGAACACTGCAGCGTGCTCTAGGAGGATGGCTTTGCCCAGAAGGACACCACTGTGGGGCACCTGCAGGACCCATCCGGGGCGTGGCCGGAGACGGCCCCCAGCGGACAGCAAGGGCCCCGGACACAGACCCTCTGCCCCTGTGCTTAGACCAACTCTGTCGTACTAAAATCACTTTCTGTTTTAACCAGTTAGACATGCCTCTTCCACAGCTCCATTTTTGATAGTTGGATAATCCACCATTTGCCAAGAGCATGCTGGGTCTCCCGTGACTGCTATCTCATCTGATACACCATTTAGCTCCAGAAAGCAAATTAAAGAAAACTGAAGTAACCCTGTTTGAAAGAGATCATTAAATGTATTTTGCAAAAGCCTAAAGTTATATATTTAACAGTTTTTATATGTTGTATATTTGTAGAAAATCCTATTTAACATTTGACGGCAGGTCTGACCATCCCAAGAGTTGTGGCCAGGCCCCCCTGTCATCCCGGAGACTCCGGGGTGGCCATGGAAGACCTCAGTGCAGGCATGGAGGGGCCAAGCTGTGGGTGAGGTGCAGAGGACCTTGCCCATACTAGGAAGCTATGTCTCTCTTTGCTTTGGTCTGGTAGCTCACAACCCCCTGTGAGTCTGTGTTGGTAAACATTGCGTGTACAATATTTTGGTCATGCCTCCTCTGATGGATTTCGGTCCCTCTCTCTCTTAACCCCTTTTACCATCCCATAGATCTTGAGTCCATGTTCGGCCAACTTGCCCTTCCCCTGTAAATGCCCCCCTTGGCTCTCAGAGGTCCTCGGTCTCCACACCAGGAGGCTGAGACAGCAGAGCTGGAGGGGGGTGGAGGAACTGGGAAAGAGTCAGTTTCCTTGGTTGCCCTACACTGTGGTGCCAGAGGCCAGCGGATAAGGGACAGCCACAGTCCCCATTCATTTTCCTGAGTTCTTCTAAAAGTATACTACCTACACGTCCAATTAACATGACTATCATGCTAGTAATATGCTACTAAAGGAAAAAGCAACAAAAAAAATGTATTTAACTCCAGTATATAGATGCCGTTCCAGCAACCATAGGCTAAAGATAGGAAAGAAAGCCCATTTCTGTGAGACGCATTCCAGTATCCACGTGTCTTCCCTTCATTCATGCAGAGGGATGAGCATCCTGGGCCGAGCGACGAGGCTGAGATGAGGGATTCTCGTCAGAGGAGGTGGCCAGGCAAGGCCACTGTCTGCCCGGTGCCAGGCTCCAGTGGCCTATGTCTCCGGGGGCAAGCAGGGCAGGAGGTCTCATCTCATCTCTGAACCTCAACATACATTCCGCCTCCCCTCAGCCGTTTCTTTGGCAAGCTAGCATAGACACCTCCATCCGAGGGCAGAGACCGGGAGATTTAAGATGTTGCAGCGTATTTTCCCCTTGTTTTACGGTATCCAATTTTGTGTTGATTCAGCTAAATTATGAAAATAAAGAAAAAAAGTCCTTTGATAAGCATGGCTTTTGTTCCCTGGCCGTGGTGTCCTGGGAGAGGGGAATAGTCGGTGTGGCTGGTGGGGACAGTAGGTGGGCACCATGCCCTGGGTCCTTCCTGATCACCGCATCTGAGGCCGATGCTGTCACCAGCTCCTGCTTGCTGCACTCTCTGGGAGTTGAGTGCCAAGAATTTCCAGGGCTTGCGCAGTGGGCTCTGAAGCCATCCCTGATTCAGAGGTTGTATCCAAGGTTTCTATACTATATGATAGCCCTGCTCAGCTATACTCCATACCCATAGGATGAACCCTTGAGCCTCCCAGACACACCCAGAGGGTTCTCTGCTCATTAAAGACACATAATCATCTGCTTTACTTCATCCCTGTGGGCCAGAAACATCCCAGGTGACCTGAGGGAAGATGGACTGTCATATGTATTTGCCTGTCTCCCAGTTCCTGTGGGCCATAGTGGCCAGGACACAGGGGAGTCCTGTTCCCCAAAGGACTCCCTTTTCACAGAAATCTGTTCCAGCCTCCAAAAAGCAGTCCTTAGAGATGAGGCCTAGAGTCGCCACCCAGTGCCATTTGCCAGCTCCTTGTGACAAATACCAACCCTGAATAGCTGTGGCGGCTGGGTGGGATATGATGCTCTGGTATTCTGTGCTGTGTTCCAAAGAGACTCTCATCGATCTCAAAGCCACAGTTAGGTAAACAAGACTAGTCTGTCTTTAGGGAACTGGCTTGTGCTGGGATTGAGGAAATAGTACAAGGCAGCTTGCCTTAGCCTACGAAGGCCCCAACCAAACCCTGCCCCTTCTCATGTGAAGTCTGAATGCCCAAGCCAGGAAGAATCAGCCTAGGCTGGGGCACCCTCTGGTTCCTCCTCAATGGTATAATGTGGTAAGCTACCCTGGAGTATGACAGTCAGAACATAGTCAGTCTGAGACAGTGGGACCAATTCCAGGGTCCCCTCCTCCATCCTCTAAACACATGTATGGCATTATTCTCAGGGAGATGTCTTTTCACCCCAAATAGGGAACTGGCAATAGACTAAAGCAAGAACTACCAAAGTCCTATGTGCTGTATCAATGAGTTTACTGGAGTTGCAGGAGATGGGAGAGGGGTTACTGACAGGTGCATAGTGAATTCCAAGGCGGTTACATCACCGAAAACCCACCCAGCATGGGTGACAACTCATGAAGAGGGAGCTTCGTGACTTGCAGACAACTCAAAAGAAGAGTCTCTTCTCAGCATCTTTATGGCTTACACAGCCTTCAGGAGGAAGGTTTTGCGACCGATAAGCTTAAAGGATTTTTTTTAGACTTGTGGATTGTGTACTTCCTGAGTCTTAAAGAGCTTCCCCCAGGATGGAATGTTTCAGTTGTGATACGTTGGCACACACCACTGCCCTAAGGAGTCGTCACAGGAGAGATACAAGAGTCCGGCGCTGAGAAGATCAGCTCCCTCTCCAGCACAACTGGGGCCGGTTTACGCTGTGTAACAAGCAGTCCTTCCTCCCAAAACTGGCCACTGGAGGGCATGAGGAGTTTTCTTTGGGTGAGGAGCCAGTATAGGCCTGTGGAAACATTCTATTCAGGAAACTTCCTGGGCAAGCAAGTGCTTCGGAGTCTGGTAAGGACTGGAAGTCTATCCCTGGCCCAGAGACACTGAATTAGGTGGGGGGTGCGCTTCTCCTGAGTAAGGGCATGGCATATACAGGCTTTTGCTATCTCTGGGGTGAGAGCCAGCCTTGCTGCTGGCACTTGGGCCCTGTGGTCAGTCAGTAGCCTTTGTTTCCCCTCCCACCCATAAAATCACCCTGGATGCTTTCCTTCCCTCCTCATGATGCCCTCAAGGCATCTGGGGGTTGACAGTGGCTCCTCTACAAGTGAGTGAACACCTCTATAAGGTTCTGTACACGCCCAGATGCCACCTGATAGAAGAGAATTCAGGGACAAGAATCTGCCCTCTCTGCAGATGTAAGCCCACTCCAGGACAGCTCTGCTGCAGAGCTGATGCAGTTTCAAAAGCCATCAGACTTCACGATCCCTCTGGGCCTGCATGGCAGCCAGGTCAGCTGTCCAGTGGGCAGGGTTTTCATACCTCCCTCCAGGCCCCTGCTGAGAAGATAGATACATAGTAGCGGAGCCATTCAGGCCTAGGCTGATGCCACTTGATTGTATTTTCCGTGGAGGATCTGGGAAGTCATGCTTTCTCCCTGAGCCTCAGTTTACCCAGTAGAGGAATGACAGGACTTTGGGGAGGCTTTTGGACCAAGAGCATGCTTCAGTGTTGGGAACCACAGCCCAAGCACGGCATCACCTTCCCTCTCCCCTTTGGGGACTTTCTGTGCCTGTATCAAGCTCCTGCCTCTCAGAACCACACCCTCGACAGTGACCCAGGACAAAAAATGCTCTGAGCCTTCTCTCCAGTATCACATTCTGGGGATTGGTTGAGTTTCGCCCCACATTATGGCAGGTAGGCACACCTGTGAAGCCATGGACCCATGCAGTGGGAAGTTCATGAGCCAGTGCTTGTGCTCAGAGATATAAGTTGGTGGTATTCTGACACCAGGAGGTGCTACTCTGTGGATAAGCCTAGAGTTCCAACACGCAGAGCCAATGGGAAAAGGTGGTGGGGAGAAGTCAGGTGAGCATGTGAGCATTGGTGACGGTGGCAGAACACCAGCATCAGAGGGCAGGTGCGTGGGGCTGGTATAGACTATGTGTCAGAGTGTGTATGCACGTGTGCTCGTCTTCACCGTCACTGAAAATGCAAAACACTTTCTGATCTGGAGTCCTGAAAGGGTCCCTGTGGTGTTTCCCACCTCACTGAACACCCAGATGGTGATCAGAGGTGTCCCTTGAAGATAGGAGATAGCTGAGGTAAAATGACCTAAGGTGACAGCTACCTACTGTCACCCAGAGAGAGTTTTGCTCCCCTTTCCCTGCCATGTCTGAGTCTTCCCTGCCTCCTGTTAGACACTTGACATCTAGATGGAAAGACACATGGAGATCTTGCCCGAGCTGCCCCTCACCTTGAGAAGTGGGTAGACATACAGGGCTTGTTTCTCACAAAACTGTCCCTAGCATGGAGAGACCCCAGATCCTGGGGGAATCCAGGATTCCACCTGACAGGAAGAGATGGACTTCTGTGCTTCCATCGGCAGGGTCATCGATAGGTTCTTCCCTCCTACTTGTCTGAGCTGACTGTGGCTATTCCCCAGCAAGGCCAGCTAAGGGTTGAGCAGCAACTGGGAAAGACAGGTAGGGAAGGGTAAAATGGGCTTTGAGTGGTGTGATCGTGCATGCCATCTTTCAGGGATGAAGAACTAGATTTGAGGGTCGTCTGTGTTGCTCCACAGAAAAACCAGTATCTCAGCACTCAGGATAGTGATCCATTGTTACCCTAACACATACCCAGCCATCCCCACTTCAGGGTTCTGCCTCCACCTCTGTCCCTCTTTGCTTCCCCAGCTCAGCCTGCATACCAGTCAACTCCCCAAAAACATGTGTGTAGGAAGGGGTGCAGGATTTGGTCCCTTCTCACTCCTGGCCAGGTGCCTGCCAAATGGAGACAGGACATTGCTCAAGATCCAATCTAATCTTTGTGGTCCCTCAAACCTGGGGTAACTATCATGGTTTCATCTCCTCAGAGCTCCTACGTGCTGGCTCCTTGCAGTGAGGGCTCATCTTGTTCTGTGGCCAGAAGCCAACACCTCTGGGACATGCTGCATCCTAAATATATTTCATTTCTTTGTTTGTGCCTGAAGTCATGGAATTACTCTGAAATAATAACCACATTTATTTTCTGCTTTTAAGAATATCATTCGTTTATTTCCCCTCCGCCAACGCTTCGGCGGGGGGGGGGGGAATTTGTCTCCGTCACTGGTCATGGGTAGCCATTGGCCCCATGAAGCTGGAGCGGCCTTTGGTGGCTCAACTGAAGCTCCTCTCTCTCTTCCTCGGGCTTTTCTCTGAGAAAACTCTCTTCCTGGACAAAATCAACCAGAAGAGCCAATCGCTGTCTAAGGCCCAGCCCAGTCCTGGTTCAGAAGAGGCCAGTGACTCTAGGGAGGGACATGGCCCTTGGCTTCAGAAGTGAGTATTAAGAAAAACCTGTTTGGATTCCCATTAATCAAGATGAGAAAGGAAATGTTTCCTCAAGACCCTGGTGGCAAGAGCCCAGACCAGAGAGACACACAGAGAACCTCAGCTAAACTCCACTCACAGCGGATGGCAAGGCCTTCTAGCCTCCCTCTGACACAGTGGAGGGAACTGAGCAGAATGAAGAGGACACATGGGGACAATGACTAACAGTTCCTGTGGAAGGCAGGACACAGGCAGATACCCATGCCAGGGGGAGCAGTGTGGAAGTCCCCAACTACACAGGACTCTGGGGCGTGGACACACAGTAGCACAAGTTTCCTCCTGGACAAGAGGAGACCACAAGTCTGAGCAAAGCACAATCAAGAAGTACCTCTGTCATGAGTCTTCTTTGGACACAGCATGGAGCCTCTGAGAGCTCCCCACCCACCATCCTAAGCAGTAGATAGAAGAATGCTCGGAGAAGTGAGGGGACTCACATGGAAGGGAGAAGTCGCAGCTTTTCTTGAATGACACTACTCTGTGATTCCCAGGGCACAGGGGTGTATGGAAGAGAGAGATGGAGACAGACACTCTGGGAAGCTGCCATCCTATGTGACTCTAGTTTGTGTCAAGTTGACAACAAAATCACCATCACAGGCAGATTCTCTGGTATAATGAGACAGGGCATTCTGGCATAGCCAATGCCAGTCAATGCGGTGTGGGTATAGAACTCATCAGCCCAGTATGGAGTCCATTCTCCAGGAAGGAAGAGCTGCAAGGAAGAGAGCCTGTCTTAGAGTTCTGACTATGACACTGTGGACAGTGGACCTGTGCCACCCGGTGGTAGCTGTAGTGATCTTATTCCAGGATAATATCCAATTTTCCTATACCTTGGGGAAATTGCAAACCCCATTTGATGGCAAAATGTTACAGGGTGGACACGAGACTTTCATGCTTCCAGTAACAAGCATCCCCATTGGCTCATGAGCCCCACATGAGCTTTGTGGGAGAAAGCAAATGCCTATCAGTGGATTACCAGTGGCAGTGGCTGATGGCTGTGGGCACTTCTGAGTCACCAGGTCACTGTTAGACGCTTTCATCTGTGTGATCCTACTACCAGCAGACAGGTTTGCTCCAGTCAGGGCTTCAGAATGAAGACAGACCCAGAGTAGGTGCCATGCCACAGATAGGCACTGGGACCAGTGTAAGGTATTTTGTTGGAACCTCTAAGATTTAGGGGTCACATCCTACCCCACCATAATGCATCCTTACCCATTAGTAACAGAGACCATGTATGACACCTCATCCACCTTCAAGTGTGGGGTGTAAAGTCTGGAATTGTAGGTATTTCTCTAAGAAGAGTTACATCTGCACTGGCTCCCCTGCCACTTGCCCTGGGCTAGAACTGAACCTGCCCTGAAGCAGAGTCCCCCATCCAGGTCAGTCCGAGGTATCTAGCAACTTGGGGAATAGAGCATCATTTCCCAAAGAGTGGAGCATCCAACAACTGCCACCCCCCCTCTTCTGTGACAAATGAGCCCATGTTCTATGTGTGATGTATGCCGGATTCTGTGTAACACCTTAGCAGAGAGAATGCTGGAGCCTGGGGGATGAAGTAGGATCAACTGACCATGGAGACCCAGAGGGAAGATGAAGAGGCGGGGGTGATTCCTCCTGCAGGCGACAATTGAAGAGTCTAAACACAGCTATGCATGAAAGACACTGGGAAGCAGAAAAGGCCGAAATTAAGCAGAACAGGCTCTGAAGGGATGCCTTTGTGTCTCCCGAGGACCACAGGTTTGCAGCTGCTTGCCTGTGGCTGCTCCTTAGAACCCCACCTGCTGTGAAAGCCGCAACCCTGCCAGCAGAGGTGGCAACAGTTCCCTGAGCAACAGAACAACTGGAAAAGTGAAGGGGACATTTGTAAGCCAGCACATGAGTGGGTTGAGACCTGCAAGCTGAGAGA
This sequence comes from Neodon shergylaensis, assembly GCA_025134845.1. Lineage (NCBI taxonomy): Eukaryota > Metazoa > Chordata > Mammalia > Rodentia > Cricetidae > Neodon > Neodon shergylaensis. The sequence continues at coordinate 1,720,191 of JABTXL010000186.1, forward strand.
GACTATCCAAATCCCTTGGTGACCACTAATGCTATGCATGAGTGGGAGGCCAACAGAGAAGGCAGAAAGAGCACAAGAAATGATAGGCTATATTTGCAAGAATCCTGTGTCCCTGGGCAAGCTTTCTCTACCACCTATGCCTTCCTCATGTTGAAGAAGGAAGTTTTTGCCTTGAAGAAGGCATCAGCAGCTGAAAAGGCAGAAGCAAGCATCCAGAGGGTGAGTGAGCCTCAAATTTAAGGATGAGCTCTGGCCAAATACCCTAAGCAAAGGCAAAGATATTTCAGAGTGCCCATGAGTTCTGAGTGAGCTTCCTGATACCATTTGTTAAACATGCAAAAACACTAAAACTGGAGAGCTGGGTGGAGGGCTCAAATGGTAAAGTACTTGTTATACAAGCGTGAGGACCTGAGTTTACATCACCAGCAACCATGAAAAAAAAAAAACTGGAGGCTGGAAACATGACTCAGAGGTAAAGAGCCCTGGCTGCTCTTCCAAGGGTCCTGAGTTCAATTCCCAGCAACCACGTAGTGGCTCACAACCATCTGTAATGAGATCTGGTGCTTTCCTCTGGCATGGTAATGAACCTGCACAAGGAACATGTGTACATAATAAATAAATTTTAAAAAATACTGGTGAAGTAGCACATGCCTGTAATACCAGTAGTGAGGAGGCAGAGGCAGGAGGATTCCTGGGGCTTTCTGGTCAATCAGTCTAGCCATGTCATTGAGCTCTAGGCTCGGTGAGAGACCCTGTCTCAGAAAATGAGATGGAAAGTAGCTGAGGAAGACACCCAACTTCGGCTTCTGGCCTCTATGTACACACACCCCTGTGCAAACACACAAACATGTGGATACCAACTAAAAAAGCAAAGGAAACTGGCTGGCACTCAGGAAAAGACCCAAGCATAGAAGCCAACCAGAGACAACCTTTTGTTGGCATTGGCAAAGGTTTCAGAGTTATGACAGTGTAGATTATTAACATGTATAGACATTATAAATAAGTCCACATGATTAAGAGAGAAGATGCTATTGATGAGTGAATTTCAACAGAGAAATATATATATATATATATATATATATATATATATATATATATATGAGATAGTTGTTCTAGAGGTGAAAAATACAATATCAGAAAAGAAATGGAAATAATTACCAGATGGCTCAAGAGCAGATTGAAGGGACCAGAAGGAGAACCAGTGAACCTACGACAGATCAATAAAAATGGCTTCATCTGAGAAACTGATAGAAAAATGATTGAAGAAAAAATTTGAAAGTTTCAGAGACCTTTGGGTCCACACCGAGCAGTCCAACCTGTAATCAGAGCTCCAGAAAGTATAGTATGGGGAGAAAAGATTTCAAGAAATCACGGCTCAAATCTTCCAGCCTTAGGCAGAAGAGTAACAGACAGATCTATTTAGAGTCACTCCCAGGTAAGGGGGGATAAAAATCAGAAAACTAAGCTAGGTAAGAGAGTCAGAGCTTCAAAGATGAAGATGAAGATAAATTCTTGAAAACAGCAAGAGCAAAATGACACATTTCATAGATGGGCAATGGTGAGATTAATGGGTCTACATCCAAAGTGCAGGAGGCCAGAGATACTAAGACTTAGGAGAGTGGTGACAAAGAAAAATATCTGCCAGCCAAAAGGTATAGCCAGAAAAATTAATCTTCAAAAATAGAGATGAAACAAAGGCATTTCCAGGGAAATAGAGATGATAAAATCATGGCCAGAGGGTCCCTACTGAAAGAGATGCTGAAGTATTAAATATGCATGTATGTGTATGCACCCACCATCTCTTAATTTATTTAGAATATGCATGACCATTTAAAATGAAAATCATATTATTATGTATTTTCTCAGGTTTAAAGGGTTTTGAAAGTCTATATTATATATGTATATTGAGCAAAGGATCAGTGACGAAATGGAAAATGATGGTTTTAAAATTTATTATTTTCAGAAATAATTTAATTTTAACCTTAGACTGGCATGACATACTTGCGATCTGTAGCGTTAGAAAATAATTCCAAAAATTATATTTGACAACAGAATTGAATCAACAAGCTGGAAATGTTTTATGACCACGAAGAAGACAGAAAGGAATAAGCCAAGAGGAATAGGACGGCACAGTGTAAAAGAAATAGAGGTGCACATATGTCCAATTGACTGATAGACCAGTAAATCCAATAAAAATGACAAAGAGGCTTCAAATGCTATGTGGAGACCCAGGTTTTTCCAACCTAAGAAAAAAATCTAATTAGGGGGAATAATTAAGACACAGATGCCATGAAAGGACAGGGGGATAGACATGAGATTAAAGGTTTAATTAGGGATGGGGGATTGGGACAAGGCAAGGGTAGCAGGTGGGTTAGTCATGACTAAGTATACATAAAGAAGCTCTATGGAAGTCTGCTAACTTTAATTAATTGAAATTAATTAAAAATATATACATACACATTTGTATATTGGGAAGAAAAAAATGGAGTTTGAGAGGATAGGCGAGGACAATACTGCTCTCAGACAACACGTTATTAAATGAAAATATCAATGTCAGCCACAGGATAAATCCCTATGATTCATTAATTAAGGTACCCCCAGAGGCACCCAAAACAACATAGACTATTGCCGTTGCTCTTGAGTGCCCACCACAACTACATGGTAAGACTCCATTACTCCAGACACAACACACTTTGGATGCAGGACATAGAAAACTCCCTCTCAAATTGACTAGGAAACTTCCTCCCTACTGGTTAGCTTTCACGGTGCAAGAAGGTGCTTTGTAGGCTGCTGGAGGAGAAAAGACATCAATGTTTTACCCGTTTACTTGACTGGACCATTATTACCATTACCATGACTGGACCCTGCATGCTAGAACACTGCCCCACTAGCAAGATGTTCCTATTTGTGCAAACGTAGCATGGTGGTTAGGAGGGGTAACCAAGTGCTCTTTGATTGCATATAAAGTATGCTCTACAGGAGGGATTTTATGCTTGATACTGTAAGCCCCTAGTCAAAAGCTTAGGACTATGGAGAGCACAGGCCCCGCGATAGTGTGGAGGGAACCTACTGTCATCATTTCACTGAATTGTCATGCCGTCAAAGTACATTCTAGACATGTATGTTTGCACCCACAAATTTTCATTGCTCTCAGCTTTGGTCAGAGGTGGTCTTGTTTGTTTACTGGTGGCTTTTGTTTGTTTGTTTGTGTTTGCAGTGGGTAATGGCTGAAGTGAGATTAGTAAATGTTCAAAATGTGCTGAGGATAACAGCTCTAAGTACCTAGCTGTGCATGGGCCTGCAGAAAGAAGGTAAGAGTTGGCGGATGGAGCGGGCAGTGGTGAAATGCCGACTTCTGGTGTTGCCTGGCTATGCGCTCAGGAATTGGCAGCAGCTGAGATCACCTGCACCAGTCCAGCGCGAGGCCAACCAAGGCATGACAGGGGTAGAGGAGAGGCTCCCAACTGAGGGATAACGTCAGTTGATGGCAGCTGAAGAAGGAAGGAGGGTCAGTCTGCTTTGTGGAGATGGCCCCTGGTAAGCCACTCATGGATCTCACACACCCATATGCATAGAGGTAGCTCCCATTAATAGCATATTATATAACTAAGGATATTATTAGTAATAAAAAGTAAAATAAAATAGAGAGCGTGAGGCTGGGAGGGAGATGGAGGACATTCTGGGGGTTGGAGGAGGATGATGACAGATGGACATGGCCAGCATATAGTGTATAAATGTATGAAACTTTTAAAGAAAAATATATTATGAAAATAAAACATTTAAAATTAATTGTCACAAACTACAATTTTCAAAAGAGAAAGATGAGCTTCAGCTTTATACAGTGAATATATTAAAATATTTGCATTTAAATGACAAAAACATAATTTATTAAAATCTATGCATGAAAGTGAAGGGAGGGAAAAGAGATGTCACAGAACTGGAAATAGAAAGTGACGAGGGATGGCTATTCCTGTGTCAGAAAGGCTGACTTCAAAACCCAAACCGTGACACAGGACAAAGGTCACCCCACAGTGATGCAGGAATGTACCCAGGTCAGGAACATCAATCTTGTCCGAGATAGAAGGAGCATACAGCTCTAGTGTGGTGACAGTAAGATCTCTAGGACCCCATTCCCATTGGTGGATAGACTGGGTAGGCAGAAAATTAACCAAAAAACATCAGAGCCAATTGACTGTAGAGCAATGGGCCTAACATACATGTGAGACAATGTGTTCAAGGCCTATTAGAGCAGATTCTTTTCAGGGCATGTGGAACAGCCCCTCCATCATAAGCCAGATATTAAGCCACAGAACATATCATATATTATTTCTGACAACAGTGGAATAAGCCTAAATCAGCAACATAAGACAATTCAGGAATTACACAAACAGGAGTAGACTGGCAAAAGTCATTGAATGAGCCCTGGGTCATTGACTGAATCAAAGGGAAATAAAACAACAACAACAAAAAAGACTTAATAGAATTCGATTGTTGTTGTTGTTTATGAGTTGTTGCTCATTTGTTTGGTGTTACTCATTTGATTGATTCGAGTGTTGGTTGTTTGATAATAGTTTTCTCTGTGTAGTTCAGACAGTCTTGGGATCAGCTGGGTAGTGTGTAAAAGTGGCAGAACTAGTTGAAGCCCGTTCTATAATGTCAGCACTACTTTGATACCAAAAGCAGAAAAATCACACACCAAAAGGATCACTATATACAACATCCCTGATGATCATACATGTAAATGCTCATAGCTAAATTCTAGCCACCATGTTCAACAACACACCAGAAATATCATCCATCATGATCCTGCTAGATTTACCCCGGATATGCAAGGATAGTTTAATATATCCAAGCCAATGGATGTAAATCATCATACTAGCAGAATGAGTGATAAAAATCACACAATCCTATCAATAGATGTTCCTTTAAAAAAAAGCATTTGCTAACATTTAACGCTCCTTCATGATTTAAAGATAACTGGACAAATAAGGTATAGAAGGGTTGTGGCTTAATGATGAAGGATACATGTGTCAAACAAACTACCACCAACATCATACTGAAAACTGGAAACATGCATCCAAAGCTGGAACCAGATGAGGCTGTCTACCACCAGTGCACTTACTCCGCAGGGCACTAAGACTAATCCAGAACATCTGGATGAGGGTGATAAGCTGAAGGCATGCAAATAGAAGGAAGACAGTCCAATTACCCTTGTTTGCAGATGTTAGGATTCTGTATACATAAAACCTAAAGACTCTATTTAAATGTGTTTAAAATTGCATCTTGGCCTTGGATAAGATCAAGTATAAAAGGCAACTTGAATTGACAATGAGTTCAGGAAAGTTGGGGGATTCAAATCCAGCATTCAAATATCAGTAACATGTGTAATGAATTTACTGGAAAAAAAAAACATGAACTAAATCCCTTTAATAGTTTAATAGAAGAAAAATACCTGGGGATAAGTTGTTAAAGAAGTGAGAGTTCTAGATACTAAACATTGACAAAAGGAGACAAAAAAATAAAAATAAAATAAAAAGACACATCAAAAGGAAGATGTGCCCTGTTCATGGGTGGAAAAAAATTCATGTTAAAATGCTCAGACTACTCAAAGTGACTTAGAGAGTCTTTAAAACTCCCATTGAAATAGCAATAACACTCTTCATGGAACTGTAAAAAGCAATCTTAAAATTCGTATAGCAGTACAAAAGATCCCGAATAGCTAAGGCAATCTTGAACAAAATGATAGAGTACCAGCAGATGGCCCCTCACCCATGAGTATATGGCACACATGTGACTCGGTGAGTTATTTGAAAAGAAGGACATGGAATTGGGAGGGTGTGGGGAGGTCGGATTTGGATCTAGGAGGAACTGGGTGAGGAATAGGGATAGATATGATCAAAATATATATTATACATGAATGGAATTCTCAAAGAACTAGTAAAATTATTATATTAAAAGCTGTAAAGCTGTAGACATCAAGACATACTACAGAGTACAGTACCTACAGAACAACATATAGGCACAGCACACAGAGTAGTGGAGCTGAACAGAGGACCAAGAAATCCACCCTTGTACCTACAGCCAACTGGTTCACTATCAAAGTACACAGTGCAGGGAAAACTATCTCTGTAACTTTTTAAAGTTTGATTTGTTTTTATTTTATATGTGTGGGTGTTTTGTCTACATGAGCCCCTATGTAGACATATGTGCAGTGCCCAGAGAGGCCAGAAGAGGGCGTTGGATCTCCTGGAACTGGAGTTAGACGTTAAAGGTTGGGGGGAAAGGTTTACAAATGATTCTTCCAATAATTAACTAATATGAAGAATTTGTAAAGATATTTTTAGAGCTTCCGAAGAAGCATCTCTTAAAGAAAGGAAAATGATGAACAAACAAATGGGAAAGAAACTCTGTATTATCAGCCGTGGAGAAATGCAAATTAGGACTCGTGGGCCGGTATCCGAAAGACCAAAGGAGGAAAGGAGATGATGTCAAGTGTGTGGAGAGAGAAGAACCTGAACATGTGGCTGGCAGAATCAAATGAGCCCAGAAAATACGGGAGGCTGGGCAGGGTCAAGGAGGGAATGCTGTGAGTTTGGTTTATGGGAACTGTGATGGCGAATCTTGGTTGTTAACATACTGAGATAGAGGGAGACCCCAAATAAGCATTGCTTCCCTCAGATTGGCCTGTCAGTATGCCCATTGGGCATTCTTCTTGATTCCTAACTGAGGTGGGTGGGAGAACCCCGACCACTGAGCAAGCCAAGGGGGACAAGTCGTCAACAGTGTTCCTTCATGGCCTCTGCTTCAGTTGCCAGCCCACTTGGGTTCCTGCCCTGATGGATTACAACCTGCACCTTTTCCTCCCCAGGCTACTGTTGGTCATGGTGTTTATCACAACAATGGAAAGTAAACCAGGAAAGGAAGCAAACAGTGACATGGAGGCTGCAGCTTCCAAAACACAGTAGGTGAGTGTAGTTCCTGGCACCTGGTCTGTCTTCCTGGGAGCTCAAAGCCTCTAAACAAAGACAAGGTCAGGGAACACTAGATGCCCTGATCTGATCATACAGGTAAATACGAGTATGCTCTGATACACATCCCTCTTTTGCCCTGATCTGATTCATATGGGTAGGTAAGCATGTGTTCTGATACACTACCTCATTTGTCCTGTATCTATCTGATCCATAGAGGTAGGTGTTTGCGTGTTCTGATACATGTACCTCATTAGCATGCACGACTGTGACGTGTTACTAACATAAAATTCCAGGAATCGGAATGTGAGATACAATACACAGCAAACCCTGAATGCACCTGTTCCTAGTGCAATGCTGGGGGGAAGAGGGGAGCAGGTAGGAGAACCCCACGGAAGAAGGCATGGTACAGAGAACACTGTACAAATGATCAGATTGCGATGCACAGTTAATAAAAGCGCAGAGGCAGATGTTGGGGTTCAACCTGAAGACCAGAGAAACAAAGCAGCCAAGCCACTGGCTCTTACCTCCATCTCACTCCGAATTGGTGGTCCTGCCCCCAGGAAACCTCAGCATGAGACTGTGTCTGAGAGCTGTCTCCTCCTGTTTTATAATCCTCTCTAGTTCTGGGATTAAGGGCGTGCACTACTACCGCCTGGTTTCTGTGGCAAGCTAGTGTGGCTACTGGGATTAAAGGCGTGTGTCATTGCTACCTTGTCTGTAAGGCTGACCAGTGTGGCTGTTTTACTTTTCTGATCCTCAAGCAAGCTTTATTTATTAACATACAAATGAAATGCCACAACAAAATGGAGCATGAATAAACACAGATGGTAACAAAACCAAACCTTTGCTTTTAAACATGACTCTTTAGGGGTATGACAAATAGATAGCTAACAGCACGTATTTAACACATAAAATTGTGGGGTTTAATGTATAGCTTCAGCCTGGCACTCACCCCTGTCCCAGGCTACCATAGCCATCTCAGCAACATCCCACAGACCGGGCAGGCTAAATAACAGTTCCTCCTTGTTCTGGGGGCCGCAGGTCCAAGGTGATGCTGCAGGTGGAGTCTATGCTGGGGTGGTGAGGGGGTTGTTTTCCTGTGCACAAGGCACCTCCACACAAAACAAAACCCATAAATAAATGTGATAAATAAGAAATAAATTTAAGCAAATGATACTTTGCAATGTCAGGGGTAGCACTTTGTCCGTCACACTTCGAGGAAAGACTTGGGGGCTGCTTAAATGTTCTCCCTTTATGGAACCTCCGTCGGGTTTCTCTATAAATGGCCGGAAGATGTTAAAATGTGCTGAGTGTGATGCTGACTGTTTCCACGTTCCTTTTACAGTTTTTCTTAATGCTTGTAAATAGCCATTGAACAACACGTTTGGATAGCTCTTTAAAATTCATGCTTTTCCTCACCTCAGGTTGAGTTATAAATCATGAGTAGGCACAATAGCTTTCTTGTTGTGGGATTGTATCTTACTGTGGTTTGCCCCGGTTGGCATCACACACCTGAAGTCCCTATAGCTAGCAGACAGCTTTATTTTATTATTGCCCGTCTTCTAGAAAACAGTCCTTTTCAAGATTTATTCTTGTTCTTATCTATGCATGTATATGTGTGCACATGTGTGTGTGTGTGTGCCGATGAGATCAAAAAAGGGCACCAGGCCTTCTGGAACTGCAGTTAAAGGCAGTTATGAGCAACCGGAAGTGGGTCGTTGGACCTGGGTCCTCTGCAAGAGCAGCAAGTTCTGTTAACCACTGACCTGTCTCCCAGCTCATGCCTACTTTTTTTTAGATCTATCAGTGGAATTTGGGGCTCTTGTTGCTTGTTTTATTTTTGTATATTCCTCTGCATTTCTTCTGCTCTTGCATTTTAAAACATACATTTTTTATCCTTTGACTTGGAACTCTGCAAGTCTGCATTGTTCTTTAGGTGCTTTTCTGTGAGTTAGGATATATATATATATATATATATATATATATAATCTCCGTCTACTCTGAGTTGACTCTGTTTTGTGTGGAATGTAGAACGCTCCTCACTATAAGGCCTCCCTTTCTCTCATCATGGTATTTTATTCTATCCCTGCGTAGACTTCTTCAAACACTGAAAAGCTCCGAGACAATGCAATCATCTTCACTTTATTTCATTAGACACATTCATTTCAAAGGGAAACAGTCTTTCTATTTACCCGTGTATTCATCTATTCTGGCAGTCTTCACTTGTTCCCGGGGAATCTGAGTTCCCCTCCTGCAGGATCTCACTGTGGCCCTGAGGACACCTTGAACTCTTCCCAGTTTCCCTCCTGAAGAAGGTCTCCTGGCAACAAATGCTTCTATTTTCTTTTATCAGAAAACGAGGGTGCCTTGTCTTTGTTCCTGAAGGATTTTTAGGCTTCGATGGTTTTGTTGTTTGTTTCATTTCTCTCTCTCCCCACCTCTAACTTTGAGGATGTTGAGACCTGTTTTCCAGACTCTGCCCTCCCACCACTGGAGGGTGTTGCCTGCCAACTTTCTCCTGTTCCTATGTGCCCTTTGTCTCTAGTTAATCTTCATCTTTACTCACCCAAAATTTCATTTGATATATTTTAAAAATATTTTTGGATTTTTTTTTTTTGGAGATAGAGTTTCTCTGTAGAGCCCTGGCTGTCCTAGAACTCTTTTTGTAGATCAAGCTGTCCTTGAACTCACAGAGATCTGCCTGTCTCTGCTCAGAAGTGCTGGATTAAAGGCGTGCACCACCGCTCCCAGCTATTTCTGGAATTCTTGCATCTATAAATTCATGCATTTCACCAAATTTATTAGTTTTGGTTCCCGAATATTAAAATGCCACTTTCTGTCTTGAAAACTTTATTTTTTAACTTAAAAATGGCATTTAATCTCTTTTAAATTTCTATTTCTCTTGACTATTTCTTCTGTCATCTACTTTCATCCAGCAAGTTATGTGTTTCCTTTGATATATATATATATATATATATATATATATATATATTTATATATTAATTACCTGAATGCTATGCCTTTAGAAAGATTCTTTTAAATTATGTGTATGTGGGGAGTGTGTGTGTCTTTGTGTGTGTGTGTGTGTGTGTATTCTTTGTGTATGTGTGTGTGTCTGTGTGTGGGTGTGTTCATGCAGTGCTTATGGAGGCCAGAAGAGGGTGGTAGATCCTCTGAAGCTGGAACCACAAGCTATAGTGAGCTGCCTAATGTGTGTGCTGAGAGCGGAACTCGGGTCTTCTGCAAGAGAAAAGGGCTCTTAACCACTAGGCCATCCCTCCATTCCCTTATGGTTTCATATATACTATTCTTTTGATCAGATTTTCTGCCTTTTATTATTATTTAAACCATCTGTTATCCTTTGGCGACATTTATGATTTTTCTCATCAATAGACTTACCTCTCAGGGTTTTGATTTTTGTTGTTGTTATTGTTTGGTTGGTTTTATTTCATTTTGTCTTGTTTTAACACACTGAGTCTGTGGGGGGTGTTTTGTTAATTTAAATAATTTCAATTCAGTAAAGTAACCTGGTACTAATGTCAGTGATGATCCTCTTACACTTCACCTGTTTCTCTTGTCTTACTTCACTAGGCTGGAGTATCACTAACTGGCTGTGAATTTTAAGCAGAGTTTCCAGAAGGATCGTGCTTGCTGCAAGGTTCACAGCTGACCTCCTTCAGGTGTGGGATGCTCTCCTGTGCATGCCTCACTCAGAGCTTCCTATTAAAGGTGGAGTTACATCTTTAAGCGCACTGCCATGAATCCATCACAATAATTGTGTGGTTTTATGTGGTGAGCCGTAGCATGAAGGGTTAATGCACCCTTTTACTCCTAAGAAAATCCAATTTGGTCATGAGTCATTTTTCGATGGGTTCCTGCTCTTGAATTGTTAATATTTTGAATGCTGCTTAAAAGTCTATGCCCATTAATTATATTGACCTGTGATTTCCATTCTTATGATGTCCTTGCCTGGCTGGGGATCAAGATTAAACTCATGTCATAAAGTAAGTTCATTCATTTTTTTATTGTCTGGAAAATTCTTTATGAATTGGAGTGATCTATTCCTTGCCTACTTGGTGGATGTCATCCATAAAACCACTCATGCCTCTTTTTAAAAAATAATAAAAACATACCATAGACAGTCTTAAAAACACAATTATTCCATTTCTTTCATAGCTCTAGGTCTACTTGGGCTTGGTATTACTTTTGAGGTCATTTTTTCTTTCAAGTTATAATTTTCTAGGAATAAGTTTAAGTTTTCACATTTATCAGGTCAAGAATCTGTAGAATTGTCTTGTGTTTCTGTGACCTGTGTTATGCCTTCCAAGTTGTGTGTAGACAGCTTGAAGAAGTATGAAACATGAAATACATGGCCACCCCAGCCCTGGATGGACAACTCCATCAGGACAGCCCATGATGTAGACACAGCACAGCTCACTCTGCTCCAGTGTGTCTCCACTTCTTTGTCACTCTGCACTGGATTTCATGCTCACAGACTATATATTCTGTTTCAAGGTACAATTTTGTTTGCTTTACACTATATTGAGATCTGATGGATGGTCTCATACAGATGACTTTCAGGAATGTCCTGTGTACACCTAGAGACAACAGCCTACAATTCTGTCATAAAGCATGGTATGGTCTAGATTCCCATTCATCCTGCCTGTCATGATTTTTGATCTTTCTATATGTTTATGTTGATTGCACTTTTTCATATGTGCCAGACAAATATAACTGGTCCTCTGTGGTAAAATTTTGCTTGTGTTTTAACAAATAAAGCTTGCCTGAAGATAAGAGTGTGGAACAAGTCACACTAGTTAATCATAGACACCAGGCAATGATGGCACACACCTTTAATCCCAGTACTCAGGAGACAGAAGTAGATGGATCTCTGTGAGTTCAAGGCCACCTGGAACCTGATTGAGATTGAATCGGTGTAAAGGAGAAACAAAACGAAGCAGTGGTGGCTTGCACCTTTAATCTCAGCACTAGGGAAGTGGAGACAGGAAATGATAGGACTGGGAAGAGAGAGGAATATAAGGCAGGAGGAGACAGAAGTTCAGGATTCAGTCTGAGGACTTGTAGAGACAGGATATCCCATTCGGTTTGAGGATTTCATAGAGCTAAGAACTAGTAACTGGCTGCTCTGCTTCTCTGATGTTTCATGTTTCACCCCCTAATATCTGAGTCTGGGTTTTTATTAATAAGACCAATTAGAATTCATGTTACAGTCCCCCAGTGGTGTTGACTTACAAAAGAGTTTTACAATAGCCTGGAATGGAGTATATTTATTTGGAGATAAACTCACAGGAAGTGTAGTGATCCACAGTCCTCTGCATGTGCTGGGAACTGGAACCGAATCCAGCAGTTGAGAGACCCATACATGCTTTTCATCTGCATTTATAGTACATGAGACCACACCCAACGTGGGCCGGATTCTTAAAGGCTATTGACTGAATGAGTTCCCACAGCACAATGGTTTTCTCTTTTCACTGCAAAGTGGCTTTTCCTCCTTTTTAGAATGTTAATTTTGTTTTTAATTTAATGCCACAAGAATGGCTTCTTTCTCTCACACATTTCTAGGATTCTGTCCTTCCATTTGCTTTCAAGGTTCATTTTCTTTTGTAATAGGTATGGCTCCAGTATTTAGCTTATGCCTACCTATCAGAATTGGCTGAATTGAGTGTTTGCTGTGAACATACAACTTCATGGTAGCATATTCTGTTTCCTATGTCTGAATGCTTTATCCCCCCCCCACACACACACACATTTCTTGCTTCCTCTGGAAAGCAGTTCTTCCCTGCCCTTAGGAAGAATCAGAACCAAACCCAGGGACATTATAGAAAGCAGTCACTGGAAACTGGAAGGTGAAGGTGGTGGCTTGAGAGGAGCGGTGACTTCAGCCGTGGGACCAGCAGCTCAAGGAAGGCCTCGATGGAGGGGCTCTGTGACCATCTCTTGTCTTCTCTCTTAGATCACTTGTATCTCTGTTGGCCCAAATCAACTGCATTAGGCTGGGGCTGAAAATGCAAGGGTGTATAAAATGTATTACTGGTATAGTTGTTTTTATTTATTTTCTTGGTCATACTAATACTGCATAATATATCCCTGCCTCTGTTTTTTATTTCATGAGCCTTATATAATATCTACTGACCTGAGCTGACAATGGCATTGGATCATTGTCACTGCCATCACCTTTGTGTTTGATAAAAGAGCTATCACTTCACTTTTTACTTGGGGAATAGCTTAGCTGGATATAAAATTATTGAGTGCTATTTTCATTCCACTAAAGTCTTTATGAATGCTGCTCTGCACTCTTTTGACACTGAAAGAGCCTACAGAAAATTCCAATAATAATTCAGTATTGTCCTCTATATCAACTACATGTTTGGAGCAGTGAAACCCTGCAGTATGTAGTGTTTCTTTATCTTTCATTCTTAATAGCATCACTCTCCTTTATGGCTAACAATTTAAATTACATATATGTTATATAATTGCACCTATAAAATGTAATTACATATATAATATATATATCAGAATCTGTGTGCATATATCCATGTATACATATAATCATATTTAGGAAACATTTTTTTGAACTATCACATGATTCTTACCTGCTTCCGTTCCCTGATATGGTCTGTGCCAATCTTTCCCTGACTGTGGCTTGTCACCCACAGGATGCACCTAGCATAGCTTCCTCTTGTCACTACTGCTGTACCTTTTCCCTTCTGTCACAACTAATTTCCGTCTCTTTCATTATTGCTTTCAGGGCCTCTGGCGTTTTGTTTTTTTAAGACCCCAATTTCCTGACTCATTATATCTTAAAAATAAAGCTAGTCTTTTTACTTTCGTGTGATGAGATGTCTCCCACTAATGTTTTTCAATCTGATCCCAGGTCAAATATATGGTTAATTTCCTCTTCTACATTATTTCCCTTTTTTTCTTCTTCTTATCTCTCTCTATTTTTGTTTAGATGGGAAGAAATAGTTTCAAGCCAGATGTTCATAGAGACGGGGTAGGAAAAGGGCCTAAAGTTAGTACTTTCTTTGACTCCCAGTCCTGTGTGAGTCAGACTGTGTATGAGAATGTGTGTTTGGGTGTCTGTGTGTATGTCTGTATGTGTCTGTCTGTCTCTTTCTGCATGCATGCATCTGTGTATGCACCCATGTGTCTGTCTCTCTCTACATGCATGTGTCTATATGCACATCTTTCTGTCTACGTGTCTGGGCAGCCCCACACATGGTATCTGGTGCAAATTCTCCCTGCACTCCACCTTCATACCTGTCATCGACACTTCCAGGTTGGAGAGCCTTCCACAGCCCTTCTGGGTCCCTAACTGAGGACTAGCTGTCCTTGCTAAGGCATCAGACTTGCTTTTCTCACCCATCCTTCGTTCAGTGTGCGTGGTCTTAGGGAATCTGTGACAATGTCCTAACCCATGCTATCCGCATGAACAGCAGCCGAGTGCAGTGCCTGCTGGAGGGCACGTCATGTTCCACCACCCTCCTTGGGACTGCAGAGAGCACCTGGGTCTTGCTAATAGTGCCTTCTTTGTGTTTTGATTTTGTAAATATATTGAAGACCAAGTGTCAGTTCTGTCCAATCTTACAACAGGCTATGGTTTCTTCTTCTTCGCTCTTCGTTCCCTTTACGTCATCACTCAGAGATGGAGGGAGTGAAATCCAACAGCAAATCTCACTTGGTGTGTGACCCTTGTTTCTGAGGCATGGTCTCAAGGAGCCCAGGATTTATAGGTGTGAACCCAGGTTTTTCT
>JABTXL010000186.1:1734945-1772139 GCA_025134845.1 Neodon shergylaensis
GCACTCCCAGAAGACAGCGAGGCCTTGGGGATATGTCTTTCTGGGAGGTACGTTCATCACCACGAGTGTCACAAGGGCGTGCCCTCAAAAGAAATGAGATACTCTTTTCATTCCCCACTCTATGGCTTACGTCATGGCACTTGGTACAGATAAGGGCTCCCTGGATCTGTTGTTTCTCGCTTTCCACAGTGGAGCCGATGCAGGCAACCCTGCTTTTCAGTTTCCGAAACCGTGAGCTAAGCAATCTCTGCTTTCCTCGTCTCAGATATATTGTTGTTGGGACACGGCTTCCTCCATGATTAGCTTCAGGAAATCCCAGAAACCAACCAGACTCACTAGGTTTCTCCATGCCAGAGTAAGCAGTAAAAGCTGCAAGGCCCTCTCAGAAGCACAGAGCCAAAGGGCGAAGACTCTGAGACCAGACCAGCTGCCCAGAAGAAATAGAAAACAGCCAAGCTACCTGGAAGAAGTTTGGAACAACAGAGTTACTTGGAACGGACACTCTCTGATAGCTTGAGCTGCCTATGGGCTGCGCAGTGAGCTCCAGATTCCCAGCTTTCCTGAACTGGCAGCCATGCAGGGGTGGGCTTTGGTGGAGCAGCTGTCTTTGAGTCATTGCTGCTCCTGTCAGTAACCCCTCACCCACACTCCCAATACAACTCATGGTTCACCAAAGTGGACTTTGATGGTACCTATACTTGAACTGTTTGGGTGTCCCTATCTTGGGTGAGTAGGTATGTGTGTTGCATCTTCCCAGGAAGACTTGTCACACAACACATGTCATTGCTGCAGCATGAAGCTGACATTGCATCGACAGAGGGAGGAGAGGCATGGGAGGAGAGGAGCTGGAGGCAGAGGGCTTGAAGGAGCTCCTGACCTAGCACAGTTGGGGCGCTATGGGCAGCAGGGATGCTATAGGGTCAAAGTGGAAGCAGGCGTGAGATCAGCATAGTGATGGAATATGAAACCCTAAGATCACTGAGAGTCCTGGCTGTCACTGGGAGGGAGGGGGAGCCACTGTGGGACTTGCCAGGGCAGTGGTGTGTTCTGAATAAGAACCACAGACCCTTTTGCTACTGTGGAGTCCTTGGCTGCTGGGGGAAACTAAGGCAAATTGGAGATATCCTTAATAGGATCAGGACAGAGTTGGGGGCTGTCAGTGCTGGTGCCCTCTCCAATGTCCAGGAATACTGTCCCCTAGAAGAGTGCCTTGGCTCTTATGACCAGTGCCCAATGTCCTGGGGAAAGGAGCTCGTGGAGAAGTAATGGACAGGGCACTGCTCCCTACATTTGGAAGAAACGGGGTGTGGGGGAGATTAACCCACCCATTTCCATGCTAAGGTGCCCACTTACCCGTGGATGGTAGCTGATGTCAAGCCATAAAATGGACCATTTGCCTTTATTTTCCTGTAACCTTGGACATTGCAAAACTCTGAGCAACTTGCTTGAAATTTAACTGAACATCAGCAAAGTGCCCGGCTCGACGGGTTTCACTGACCCAAGCGAGAGTTTGGTTTGTTTGGTCTTGGCTCTGGCTCTTCCCACCCCTGAGTAGAGTCCTAACAGGGTGGAGCCTGGAGGGGCTGGTGCAATCCTGTCTGCAAGTTTCCTCTTTTGCTCCTAAGAAGCCAGAGATCTTGCTTTGCAAGGCTGTGATGGGGTGAAGTTAAACTTCGTGTGTTTGTGTGTATGTATGTCCACATGTTTTCAAGTGCATGTGCATTGTGCACCTACGTGTGAAGACCAGAGACAGGAATCAGGTGTCTTTCTCATTCGCTCTCTACTTTATATTCTTGAGACAGGGTCTCTCACTGTCATAATTAAGGTTACTATTGCTGTGGAGAAACACGTTGATTAAAGGCAACCTGGGGAGGAAACAGATTATCTGGTTTACACATTTACATCACTGTTTATCATTGAAGGAAGTCAGTACAGGAACTCAAGCAGGACAGGAACCTGGAGGCAGGAGCCGATGCAGAAGCCAAGGAAGGCTGCTGCTTACTGGCTTGCTCCTTATGGCTTGCTTAACCTATTTTCTTATAGAACCCAGTGTTGGGAGCAGTGAGACCCCAGATCCTGAATTTCTTGTAAACAACTTGTTTTCCCCTGATCTGAGTGCCTACAGCTGCTCTGAGCACGAGACCTTCAGGAGTTCCTGATGGCAGGAGAGTGGTTTCTGGTGGGTTTGGCTGGGGCGTGGCTATCTCTATATAATCTGCCCCTGAACACAATAAAGAGAGCATTCTTGGGGCTTTGGTA
Organism: Neodon shergylaensis; assembly: GCA_025134845.1. Taxonomy (NCBI): domain Eukaryota; kingdom Metazoa; phylum Chordata; class Mammalia; order Rodentia; family Cricetidae; genus Neodon; species Neodon shergylaensis. Next base: position 1,737,205 of record JABTXL010000186.1, read on the forward strand.
TCAGCGTTTAAAGATCTGAGAGTCGGTCTGTCTCTGCATCTGTTTCCTCAACCTCCAGCCCCTTGCCCGAAACTCGCAAATTGGGGTCTAGCGCACAGAGCGCAGACACGGGGTCGCGGTGCGCGGCAACACAGAACCACTAGCCCAGAGGTGGTATCACCCACAATGGACTGAGACCTCCCATATCAATCACTAATTAAGGAAACTTTGTTGAGGTCCCCTCCTTTCAGGTGACAATAGCATGTATCAAGCTGAAATAAAACTAGCTACCATGCTCAGAGAACCTGGAATTGACCAATTTGGCTAGATTGGCTGGCCAGTGAGCCCCAAGAATCCCCTCATTTTCAGCTTTCAGGCGCTGGGGTTGCAGGTGTACAATACTGCGCTTAGTTTCAGCACTGGTGATGGGGACAGAAGTTAGGTCCTTGTGAGGGTGCAGCAAGCGCTTCACCAACTGAACCAGCTCCCCAGCCCTTAATGTGCATTTTATTTCAACCATCGAAAGCAAACTATTTCCAAGGCCAGAGGTCCCAAGTCAGAGAGGAAAGTCTGCAGCAGTTGTAGACCTGGACCAAGCAGCCTGTCCCTGAGACAAGTCTTCTGGCCTGCGGGGTGCTTCTTATACAGGGACAGCCTATGCTTCCATCCTGGAGAATAAGGTCTCACTAACCACATGGGCCTCAGTGACCAGCTGGCTGCAGAGACCAGGCTGGATCTGAGTAATAATAATAATAAAAAGAACAGAAATATGAAGAACAGAAATAAGGGAATATAAATGCCAGACATTGTCTGATATTTGGGAAACCACGGCAGGAACATTGCTTCAGCCCAGGAGTTTCAGGCTGACATGGACTTCTCTACATAGAGAGTACTGGTCTCACAAACAGGAGGGGAAAGCAAATACTTTTAAAAATATTTTTATGTGTATGTTTTACCTTCATGTATGTCTGTGTTTTGCAGGTGGTGTCCATGGAGACCAGAAGAAAGCATTGGATGCCCTGGAGCTGGAATTAGAGACTGTAGTGAGCCATCATGTGGGTGCTGGGGAACCGAACCCAGACCCTTTGCAAGAACAACTGCTCTTAGCTGCTGAGCCATCTCTCGAATTCCTTAATCACCTTTTTTTTTTTTTTTATGAAGCAGAAGTGGTTAATGGAGTGGCTGAGCTGCGAAGGCGGCTGCACCACAGCTGTGTTTGGGGAGCTGCTTCAGAAAGTGTGGCACACCACAGAATCACCAACACAAGAGGGTGTGGGGTAAGAGGAACACTCCTCCATTGCTGGTGGGAGTGCAAACTGGTACAGCCACTTTGGATATCAGTATGGTGATTTATCAGAAAATTAGAAAGCAACCTACCTCAAGACCCAGCAATACCACTTTTGGGTATATAACCAAAGGATGCTCAATCATACCACAAGGACATGTGCTCAACTATGTTCATAGCAGCATTGTTTGTCATAGCCAGAACCTGCAAACAACCTAAATGCCCTTGACCAAAGAATGGATAAGGAAAATGTGGTACATTTACACACTGGAGTACTACACAGTGGGAAAAAAATAATGACATCTTCAAATTTGCAGGCAAATTGAGAGAGAACCTAGACCCAGAAAGACAAATATAATATGGACTCACTCATAAGTGGCTTTTGGACATAAAGCAAAGAAAAACAAGGCTACAATTCACAATCCCAGAGAACCTAGACAATAAAAAAGTACCCTGAGAGAGACATACATGGATCTAATTTACATGGGAAGTAGAAAAAGACAAGATCTCCTGAGTAAATTGAGAGCATGGGGATCATGGGAGAAGGGTAAAATGAGAGGGTGGAGGGAGAGGAGTGGAGAAAAATAGACAGTTCAATAAAAGAAAGAAAAACAAAAGCTTTAAATTACAGTGAGCCCAGAGGTGGCAAGGCAAGGCATCTACAGGGCTAGCTCCTCTAGAGTCCTCTCTCCTTTCCCTGGGTCTTCAAACGGGGTTGTTCCTCACTGTGACTGTGTCCTGATCTCCTCTTTGCATAGAGTCATGGGTCCTACGGGATCATATCCACGACTATGACCTCACTTAGCTAGGCCACCTTTCATAGTGATTCTAGCTGTGGATGATCTATTTCAGGCCCCAGGAGCCAAGACTGGACACATGACTCTGGCTATACCATTATTCTATAGCAGCAGGCTCATGTCCGGGACACACATGCCTGTTGACTTGTACCCTTGGAGGTGTGAAGTATGAGGAACATGGCTCTCACTGGCCCTCCCTGCCTCCAACCTGGGATTAGGTTCACTTGCCAAAAGCCGTGGGTCACTGAGGGAAGGAGTCGTAGCTGTCATGGTGATCCTCTCTGGGGTTGGACAGAGTCTGTGCTGATACTATTCGGGAGTCCAGGGTGGAGGCTCCATATGACTGTGTCACCGGGCCTAGGGCCATGTGCCACCTGCTCTTTGTTGTCGTTTTGTTATTTTCCCTAAAGTGGCTTTGATTTGAGGCAGCATCAGTCTTGGCAAATCTATTGCCAGTGCTGGGATGAGAGACAGGGACCCAATCAAGCCCCTCATTACTCATGAGTCAAACCCAGTGAGGATCCAGGCTCACAGTCCCTGGATGAGGGGGAGGAAGGGCTGAGATACACCCTTTCCACCCCCTTCTATTACTTTAGTTTAGTTTAGTTTAGTTTCAATCCTGGTCATTCCTTTATCCATGATGTTCTCCAAACAGTGCCGAACCCAAGTTCAGTTTGTCCTTGAACGCACATGTCAAAGTTTAAGCTATAAATCGGACATAGGAAATAACAACAGCAACCAATAATGAGGTAGACCAATTCAGATAATATCTTATAACGAAGGAGAATTAGAAGTGTGAATTATTTATTCATGTATCTTCCTCATTGCTCTTGTCAGATGAAGGCTGGCTGCAATTGAAACCTGGAGAGTAAAGCCATGGGCCAGAGAGGTCTGCATCAGAACCTCTGTATGAAAACTTATACAGAATCAAAACGCCCTGTGTAGCCGGTGGGAAGCCAGCCTGGCTTTCATAGGGAGTGGAGGCTGTGACTGGAGCCCTGGGAGATGAACAAATTGTCTATTTGCATCTCATGGGACAGGACCCTCACCTGCTGGCTTCCTGCTAGAACCTCAGAGCCTGGAATTTTCTAGCATGTGATAGATGCTCCATTAGTGCCTGGGTTAGCTGAGTAGGTACCATGAACCCTGCTTATACTCCGTAGTCTTCATATACCTTTCTAGCGTTGAAACGCTGCCCATAAGTGGAGGTCATCTCACTACTTAAAGCGGTGGGAAGGGCCCGTCCCATGAGTCATTGTACTTACTGCTCTGTTACTGTGAGGACCCTGGTAAGCATGGTAACATCTTAGTCCTTCAACCTCACTTACTAATTTTGAGACGATAAACTCTTGGCAGTGGCATCACTGGGCGGAAAGGCATGAAAGGCCTTGTGTTCTAAAACCAGCTGTATGCTGCCAATATCACCCTCCAACAAGAGGTACTCTGACTCATCCATTAGCCATACAGTGGGCAGGAGGGTGCCCACTCTTCAGTTTGATGCCAAATTGGGGATTATAGTTCTTCTTAATCGTTGCCAGCTTATAAAACAGAAAAGATATCCATCTCTTTGTGGCTCTAATTTGCACGTCTTTGATCCTATTGAGTTCGGACACCTATTCATGTATACATCTGTTGGCCACTTATGCAAGTACACTTGAACATTTATAATGCTATTTTAAATGCCAAGTGATTTGCTGGAATCAGAGGTATATAGCCCAGGGGTCAGGGCCAGCTTAAAGAGAGAGGGTTCAGGCCATTGGTGGCTCTGTAGCCCACTTACCACAATACCCCTAGTTACTGGGCCCTCTCCCTTTGTGTTGCAGGGTCAACCCCCCCCCCCCCCCCCCTCAGGGTTACAGGTCTCCAGGCACAGCAGAGTAGCCTGGCAAGGCTTTCACTCCCAGAAATTTGCATTTCAACAGGGAACTCTACTTCAGGGCAAAGAGAGCCTGCACAAAGGAAGTGAGAGTTTATCTCTGAAGCTTTTGAACTTTAATGCTAAATCAATAACCAGTAACCCTTGTGGCAACAACCTAGCCAATGTGTTGAACTGTGCTCCCCAGCAGCAACTCCACTGGAGTGTGTGTTGGGGAAGCAGAAGAAGTTCTTGCCTGTCTCTGTACTGAGTGCTGAGTCCATGACACTTGGCAAGGAAATACCTCTGACGTGCTCTACCTCAGGCCTTAGTTATATCACTCCGTGGAGGTGTGCGGGTTGAGGGGCAGCGCCAGCAGGACCGTCCTGTCTAGTCCTTCACCTCTAAGCACCACTGATCTGTCGCACTCTCCCTCCACGCCTTCTTCAAAGCTTAGTTTCCCCGCACCCTGTCTGCGGCTGTCTCCAAGGCCAGCTCCAGCCAAAGGCAACCCCTCTCCTCCCCTCCTCCCGCTACAAGCCAGCGTTCCACTTTATCTATTTTAATTTCTGATTAGTCACATAGAGTTCATTAAAGGGAAGAGAGAGGTTTTCATAAAATATGTAGCAGAATCTTGGATTATTAATTTCAAAGTTAAAAAAAAAGGTATCACTTTGGTGATGAAAGCATCTGATTGTAAAACTCCTCAAGTATCTGAGGATAGAGTTTATGATCCAAGGGAGGAGCCCAGGAAATGCCTGGTTCTTTGCTGATCCCTCAGCTGCCCCAGAGGTATCAGGAGCACACCAGACATCAAGTACTCGCTTGAGGCAAGCCGTGTGCCTGAGGTAGAGAGGCTGTTCTGGGAAACCTCCAGATCAGAGAGACTGCCCTCAGATGGGCAGTGGAGTTTATTCAGGGTCTCCTCTGAGATGGTTGTATCCATGGAAGTGCCCATCTCCTCTCTGTAAAAGCAGGGGCCTCCCCTCTGTCTGTCCTGCCTCATTCTCGGTAAGTCCTGGCATTTGGAAAGCCTGCTGTGTCTGAGCCCCTTTAGAGAGTACCCTGAGGTTGTCCCACTTCTCCTTGTCCACATGGTGGATCAAGTGTGTCGACTCTGGGTGAAGCCTGGCCAAGGGACCCTAGGGTAGTGCAGCCAAGTATCCCGGCCTCTTCCAAAGCTTGAGTATGAACTGGGCTGGAACGTGCAATCCCATGGTCGCGGCAGCTCCTTTGTCTTGTGACACCTTGGACATATCACTTTTGGTTTCTTCCTGGCAAGTGAGGATTTTGACACCCAGTCAAAGCAGTGGGGAGTAGAAATCAAATTGAATGCTGAGCCTGGTCTGTGTCAAGAGAGAAGCCCCTTTGCCTTCCAGCCCAGAACCTCATGTACGTATCGGGGCACAGGGCGAGACATACCAGTGGAATGAATTCAAGTCCTCTGTGCATTTCCTGGAATTATGGGACTGAATACTCCCCTCAACTAATGTACTTAAGTCTTCAGCCTGGTCCAAGGCCTGTCTTTCCTGCTATTCTGGTGATGGAAGGACAAGAATGGCTTCATTGGACGTGGGTTCTGGTCCACTAGTCTGGTTTTCCTGACTCTGGAGCAAAGACTGAAGCAGAAGGCAGCGGAACAACTCTCTCTCTTCTCTAAGGTCAGTGACCTGTGGGTCTATGGGCAAGGACTCAGGAAAGGCCAGTTTCTTTCTGATGCTCTCAGCCCCTCCTTCTGAACCAAGGACAGGTCAAGACTGGGATCCAGCCAGGCCAGGCTTCTCAGTGGCTGGGTCTCTGCTCTCCGGAGCAGCAGGCGACAGCCCTTGTCAAACCACTAGTTGAGAAGTTCTGCCCAGGAGGAGAAGGTGGAAATGAGAATATTCAGAGCTAAGAACTGACGAGCACAGCCTGGGCATTGTCTGGTTAATCACAGTGGGAGCTGCTCTAGCTAATCACTTATAAGCATAGGAGATACTGTCTTCCAGAACAAAAATGTTAGATATGGATTTTCCATAATTGCAAGTTGGAGCTGAAGGTGAGCCATTTATAGCAGACTGGCCCGGCAGCCAGGAGAACATGGGGTCTTAGCCCCAAAGTGTTGCTCCCAGGGAGAGTCCTGTCTTCTGCCATTCCGCCTCAGTGGTTCACTTAACAGATAATGTAAATCAGCTGTTCTTAATAACTTCAAAGGCCTGATGGGAGGCCCAACGAGCACACTGAGGTAGGCAACAGAAGATGATGGGTGTGGGGTGGGTACCGGCATGTCTGGAAGCAGTAGCCTGACCCTGAAGGTCCAGTCAAGAGAGAAATAGAGTCAGACTCCATCTCCACCAGGCAGATCCCAACTCACACGATATGAAGCTGCTAGCTTCCTGCAGTCCTGGGGTCTGGAAACCTAAGAAGGGTCTGGCTGTACAAGGGAGTACCCTGTGGAAGGGCTGGATGGGGCAACAGATATTTCCAGCTCTGGCATAGATGGGAAGACTGGAGAAGTCTTATTCTCACAGTGACGGCCCTCCTTACCCTATAATATGAAGAAGCCACATGGGGTGCTTGTTCATCCCCTTTAGACACTGACTGGGAAGGGAGCTGTGAGAAGCCGCCTGGAAAAAGCCCTCTTCCCTGGAAGGAAGTGGGGAGCCAGTGAAGGGGGCTGGGCGCAGCCTGGGGATGTGCAGACGCATTTTTTGAAGAGAAAAACCTGAGATTGGGAAGGTTTCTGCAAGCTTCTTCAGGATGGATGGTGGCTTTGGAGCTGAGATGGCAAGCTCTCTGAGAGGTATGTGACTTTGCATGGGCTTGGAGCAAGGACCTCCGGTGTCCTCTGGTTATTTGGGTTTGGTGGCCCCACTCTGAACTTGCTGTGTTTGTTCTCGGCCCAAAATTCCAGACTGGGCACAGCTGGGGAATTGCTCAGTTTCTGGGCAAACTGCACGGCAGAGAATAAAGGTTTTGGAAGGCTGGAGCTGAGAGGCCAGAGGGACAGCCCAGGTCAAGACGATAGCCACAGGGATAAATGTAAGACTTGACAGACCATCATCACATGGGCCATTGTCTTGGTTCTTAAAAAACAGTTAACTTTTTGGACAGTTTTAGAGTCACAAAACTCTGGAAAGACAGTTCAGAGAATTCTCCACTCCCAGTTTCCCTGCGTGGTTATGGTTGACTGGGCAAGGCTGCTATGTGGCACTCACCCAACTGCCCACTCTTCTCAGATTCCCTTGGTCTGTATCTCTGTTCAAGGATCTGAGGACATTCAATGGTCATGTCACCTTTCGGTCTTCCTGGCTGAAGTAGTTGCTTAGACTTCTCATCTGAAACCGTCTTGGATGTTCTGAGGGGTGCTGCTCACTACATTGTGGGCCTTCCTTGACTGGGATTCACATGGTGTTTCTTGGTAGACTACGCTGTATTTTGGAACAAAACTGTGTTTCTACCATACCGTGTCCAGAATAAAAATTCAACCTGAGGTGGTGCAGGGATGGGGATCCTGCTCACCTCTTGGGGGTGAGGTCACCCAGCATTCCTTCTCTGTAGTCTTTGCACTGGAGTGACAGTGTGTGGCCCATGCTTTAAGGCTGAGACACCACCCCCCTCCACCTGAGGTGAATGCGGTAAGTACAAAAATCACCTGCCAATTGCTCTGCATAGATCTATTTCCCATATTCATTTATCTGGTATTTAGTCACACCAACTCTGACTCATATTTTTTTTAATGCTTTTAACTATTTCTATATGAAATTTATCCCACAGTTCAAATAATTCTAGTTCTGGCATTAGATTCTCTCTTAGTTGCTTCCTCTTTCACATATCCTCTTTATTATGTGTGTGCATGTGTGTGTTTTCACACATGTGTACATGTGTGCATGTATATATGTGTATGTATTTTCATGAATGTGTGCATGTGTGTACACACATATGTGCATGTGTGTGTATGTGTGTGCCTCTGCGTATATGTGTTTTCATGTATGTGTACGTACATGTGTGCACACTGTAAAAGTGTGCATATGTGTTCCTTTAACAGGAGGAAACTGTCACTCAAGAGAGTCTGGAGGACATTGTGTAAGTGGAATAAAGCATGCAGGGAAGGCAAACCCTGCACATTCTTGCTGAGATACGGAAGCCGAGGCAGTCAAGCTCACAGAGATGACAGTGGGATGAGGTTATGGTGGCTGGGCTCATGGAGGGGAGATAACAGTCAGAGGGGGTTTGTTGCTTCCACCAGGAGGAGTAACTGTATTGGAGCTGACAGACGAGAAAACCCGATTGCCTCAGTCTTCCACTGTGTGTGTGTGTTATACTGCATAGATATATCTCTTCCACTGTGTGTGTTATACTGCATAGATATATCTCTTCCACTGTGTGTATTAAACTGCATAGATATATCTCTTCCACTATGTGTGTTATACTGCATAGATATATCTACAATAACTTGTTATATTCAAAACATAGATGAACAGCTATATTAACTTTGGATTTCTGTGCTGTAGAGTTATGTGCATTTTACTGAATACAATCTACTGTTGCAATCGACCACAGTAGCTCACAGAGTAGCTAGGAAATCCTGTTTTATCCATTCAGCTCTCCTCCCTTCCCATCAAGCCCCTGGTGACTATACCTGACTGGAACCTAACTCAGTTGGGAGTTACACCCGTGGGCCTCTCTGTGGGGATGTTTCCAGAAAGGATTAGCTGAGGAAGAAACCCTCACTCAGTTGACTCAGATATAAGGAGATGCTAGAAAGAAGCAGTACTGCCTGCCTCTCTGCTTCTTTCCTGCTGGTGAGGGCATCCACTCTGCTGCTGCGACTGTTGCTGCCATCAGAGCCAACATCTTTTGCCTTCCAACATGGACTAGAGACCACCACTGCTCCAGGAGTTCCCTCAGTCCTTCAGTGCATCACAGAGACCACGTTAGGCATCCAGCCTAGGGGGCTGAACGGCTACTGAGTTTTCATTTTCACGCTCAGTCAATGAGAGTCCCATGGCTCAGCATCCCTCGGCTGCACTTAAGGGCTATCACCTTGTGGTTTAGTTGGACTGACACCCCCTTCACAGTTACTGGCACTCAGCCTCCCCCCGCTCTGCATGCTTGTTTGCCACCCATGTGTCTTTCAGGCACAGGGCCTCTTCCATTCTCTCACTCATATTTTAACTCTCTTGTTGAAGTTCAAGGGCTTTTTCTATATTTTAGGAGCAAATTCTTTCTCACATAGACATTCTGCACGCAGCTCTGCCTGTGCTGAGGCTCATCCTGCTGTTGTTCATCAGGATTTCTGCAGATGTTTTCATCTGAGTGTCCTCTGACCAACCCTTTCTTTCAGGGACCTCACCAGTGTCTCTTGACTTAAAATTCATCACAGGATACAAAGCAATCAAGGTTTTCCTCTCATGGCTTTCTTCTGGTCGTTTCATGGTTTTGCATTTTGGTTTGATTTAAGAGGTGTGATAAACACAAGTTGGGCCATGTGACCAGTAAGAATTTGTGTGTCTCAGTTCTGCTGGTCTCACAGGGGAGACAGGACTGCTACTCTGTTCTCCAGAAAAACCTGCTTGTGAGGATCATATGACTTCTTTTGGACACATTTTGAGAGTAAATCCTGCATCTTTTGTGATATTTCATTTTATTTGTTTGTTTATTTATTTATTTATTTCCCAAGGCAGGGTTTCTCTGTGTATCCCTGGTTGTCTTGGAACTCACTCTGTAGACTAGGCTGGCCTTGAACTCTCTGCCTCTGCTTCCTGGGTGCTGGGATTAAAGACATGCACCAGCACAAAATTTTTGTTCATATTAGACCTATTCCCTTTACATGATTGAAAAAAAATAATAATTCAAATTAAGATTTTTCTTACTGTGCTAAATTTAATAATTTCATTTCCCAGGAATTTTTATTGTTCTCCGGACTGTTAAATTATCATAATACTCATCAATAGGTGTTCATTTTCATTTTAAACAATATATATGAGTGTATGTCCATATGTGATTATGTATACATTGCTGCTGGTGGTGCCTGTAGAGGCCAGAAGGGAGCTTTGGATTCTCTGGGGCTAGAGCTACCTGTTGTTGTGGGCCACCATATATGGGTGCTGGGAATAGAACTTGGGTCCCTGGAAGAGCAGTACATGCTCCTAACTGCTGATCTATCTCTCCCATCTCAGTGTGTCTTTTTGGTTTTGTGTCTGAGACAGGTTTTTATTGCTCAGACTGCCTGAAATTCAGGATTATGTAGCTCAGGCTTGCCTGGACCCTGGGATCACCTTCAGGGCTCTAGCACCATTTTTATCATCCATTTAATGTAACTGAAAATATCCCAGGGCTCAGAGAGAGCTCTGAGCTGTCCTTAATCCCAGGAAAGGATGAAAGTTCCTGAGTTGAGCGCCTTTCTCTGTTTCACCTGCCAAAGTCATTGATATTTCATCTCCCTTCTCAGACTTCCCGGGCAAAGCTATCTGGAGTCTTTCTCACTGACTCACCACAGTGGGAGGCAGGGGACAAGCTGGGCAGGGCCCTTGCTGACAACTTTGATGCCCTTGCTGAGGCCCTCTATATGCTCTGGCCACACAAGCCTCTGGCTTGAGGCTGGTGGATGGAGTGTGATTCTAGTGCACCATTTGCGGGTCCTGAAGATTCATCACGTACTCACTCTCAGGAGCACATTCTGGATTAGAAAACATGGCTCTAAGGATGAGGAGGCAGCATGCCCAAGAGTATCCCACAGAGGAAGACTAGGGCAAATGGATGGAGTGTGCCCTGGGCCCCTGGATCTTCTCTTCTTTGTGCAGCACAGGCAAAGACACCCTGGGCTTTTGCAGTGCCCCCAGTGCCATCAGAATCACCACAGCTCTTCTGAGCAATGCAAGCCCCTGGTCTGAATGCCAGACTCAGGCTCAGACTCCAGAGAAAGCAGCAGGGAGGGGACGTGCTCCTGATGGAAGCTTCTAAGTGTTCTTGGCAGCTGGAACCCCTGAGAGAGTTTGCAGAGTCTGGCATAAGATGCTGCATTTTATATTTTATTAATTTATTTTAATTGGTTTGTTTCTTTAATTGTAGTTATTGTCCATTTTGTCATGATCACCTAAATATCTATCATCTACCTATAATCTATTTACATATTTATCTATCATCTATCTGTATATCTATTATCTCTGTTATCTATCAATCTTTTATCTACCACCTTTTATCTATCATTAATCAACTATTTATTCATGTATCAATGAATAAATTTTATCATCTATCTCTTTGTAGATCTCTTCATCTACCATTTACCATCTACTATCTATTATCTATCTATCTATCTATCTATCTATCTATCTATCTATCTATCTATCATCTATCTATCTATCTATCTATCTATCTATCTATCTATCTATCTTCTAACTGCATATTTATCTTCTATCTCCAGCTATCCATCCATATTCATCTATCTATATCTGTCTTTCTTCTTTATTTATCTGTCATCCTGGCATGTGTTCCAATGTCCTGTTACCTAGAGGCTGATGGTATAATAATGAATGTATATCATGGGTCATGCGGGTGGTTGCAGTTACTTTCTGTGGGCTTCATGGCTGTGTGTTCTGCACACTCACTGCACCCAGGGCTTATGATCTAAGAAGGGGCAATGGGTTTCTTTGCATTTCTGAGAATTTGGTCCTTCAAAGAAAGCATCCTACACAATAGTGTGATCTGTTCACTGAGTGCCCTTCTGCCATCTTCAGAGAAGTTGTGGTTGCCATAAAAAGCACAGTATAAGGCACAATTGCTCATGAATATAATCCCAGAACTTAGAAGGCTAAGGCAGCAGGATTTCCATGAGTTTGAAGCCAGCCTGGGCTACATAATGAGATAGTATGCTCCCAGGACAGCCTGAGCTACAATGTGAGACTTGTTATCTCCTTAGGTATCCCAGAGAGTGCATAAGATGGGACAACTCACCACAGGGGTTTGTCTTCACACAGTTCTAGAGGTTGAGACCCAGCCAAGCTTCTGACTTGAGTCTAGAGAAGAAATGTGGCCAAGACAATTGACTATGGTACTCAGATAATCCCACATCCCTGGAAGATCAGCCACTGTCTACTTGTGTAGACATGAATCCACACACCCATGGTACATCTCATGTAGTGCTGCTCACCACAGTCCTACAGAAAGGAGGGGAATCTGGGCTAAGCAGATCTTTCACTGAGAATGTTGAGCCTGAATACTGCAGCAGGCCAGAACCTTGGGACTGAGCCGGACATATCAGGACCCCTCTGCTTCTTACTTCCTCATATACTGACTGGGTTATTCTTGCTAATTTAATTTGTGTGGTTCCCAGGCTTCTCATAAAAATGGGCTTCTCCAGGCCAAAGGATCCATTTAGCATTCAAGATTTCCTTTGAGGATCTGTCTAGCAGCATGCCCTCTGACCTTCCTGGGGAATTCCACAGTCATTTCTGTGTTCTGGGTATCATGTATCACGTAGGGATCCAGGAGAGATGATTCCCATTGTGTGAGATGTCCTGAATGTGCTAGTGGGGTTTACAACATTCAGGTTTCTGCTGTCCCTCTTTTAGACATGTCCTCTCATCCATGGTCTTCACAGATGTGGCCATGTCTCTTCAATCATTTCTCTGGTTGAGTGTCCCGCCCCAATGGCCAGCTGTGCTTGGCGGCCAACTTCCCCTCCAGCATCTCTGTGCAGTCTGTCCTTGCTGCCAGCATCCAGTGATCATCCTTCTTAGAAAAATGTCACAGAGCTTATTGCAACGAAAGGAAGCAACAGCCTATCAGAGTCTCAGGAGACTGACAGGTGTCAGGGATCCAATCAAAGACAATCCTTTGAAAGAAGCAGCGTGACTGGTTTCGGATGGTGACCCATGCGTCATCTGTAATTTGATTGCTGGCAGCAGCCCTTACTTTACAGCTACATAGTCCTCATGTCCCAGAGCCTGGAGTCTAGACTGCCTGGTGAGATTTCATGATGTGATGCATAGACTGCCTGAATCCTAAGCCAGTGATGCTGCCAGCGTCTCCAGTGCCAACAGCAGATGACCAGACACCAAGAGAGAGTCTCCACTTGGCTTCATACCCAGGAACCATCTATAAGGTCTGCACTTCTAGCCCCTGCCACTTACCTGGGGTTGCTCACAGTTCATGGGAGGACACAGCCTGTCATGCCCCTGATAGCTCAGTGCCCAACATAGCAATTAAGAGTGTGCCTTGATATGACACCTTGAGCAGCTGATACTGTCCTGCATCCTTCAGAATCTTCTGGAAGAGCTAATGAAGGAGTTATATTTCCAAAATGGCTGTTAGGAAGTCGTTTAGTGCAGTTGGTGACACTGCCTTGAGCCCTGCCCTGTTCTTGGCTGGGCCCTCCCTTGGTCTGTGCTATAAACTTAACTGGTCACAAAGGCAGTCCTCTTCTTTGGCCCAGGCAAACCAGTGAATGATTATGAGCCAGGACAGATGTGAACAGACATAGCAGGGGAAGTGGCAGGTGACCCTCTGCTGGGACCAAAAAACAGACCCATTTTTCAACTATATTGTTTAGGGATAAGTAGGACCTCATTCCTACCTGAGACCCCTTCAGGAATATCACAGCATACTGTGAGCAAGAAGCCTGAACAGCCTGTTTGCACCCAAGCACAGCCTCATTGAAGCCCTTGACTGGCCAGTGGGTGACCTCCAACCAACTGGGCCTAACTTGCTTTTTTGCCTGGGCCAGAACAGGCCCATTCAATCAGGCAGGCCAGTGGTGACACTCGCAGTGATGAATGGAGTCATTAAGGAGATAGATGGCCAGGGACCAGCATTCATGTGCTTCCTGGGCAGGACATGAAGGGCTGGCATCTTTGTCAAGGCAGGGCATAGTGCACAAAACCTAGAGGAGGGCAGCCTGCTGCCCAGCCTTCAGTATCTGACCCTGTGGGAGGCTCAGGACATTGCAGGACAAAGCTTCCCATGTGGTTGGAAGAAAAGGGAAGAGTCCAGCAACAAGATAGCCAGGCTGGACAGGAAGTCAGTGATCCAGACATGCTCCATGCCAGGACCTCCTTCACCGCTGCTTGCTGCCTGGCTTTCTAAAGTCTGGATTCTGCACCAGACAGCTTGATACCAATGCGGACAGAGTCAGAGTACCTCAGGGACAAGAGGGTAGTGCTGCCCTCATCATTGTGGGTGGAACGTGACACCCTGAGCTGTGTAACATGTGAATCCAAGTGACTCCCCAGCCTCACCTGGCACCCGCTAAATGGGGGATCCAGGTTCATTGCTATGGGAGAGACTAGATAAGGATAACTCTGGAACTCTGGGGGTACCCAGTGGTTAAAGCTCTTGTCACTCAAATATGGGGTTCAGATCCTGAGATCCCAAGTAGATACCCAGGGGGCTTGTTATTGTGCCTGCATGGGAAGACAGATACAGGGGATCTCCAAAGCAAAGCATGATTAGCTACATCACTGAGCTCTGGGTTTGGTTGAGAGACTTCAATGAATAAGTTGTAAGAGCAATTCATAGAGATTCCAGACAGCATCCCTGGGCCAACGCCACACACACACACACACACACACACACGCGGGGTAAGGGGCACAGGCAGGTATGCAAACTTGCATGTATCTGCATGTACACCACACAAACATGTAGATGTGGAAAAAGAAAAGGCCTAGTCCCAAATAACCACTCTGAGACTTCTATTAATTATAAATGCTCAGTCAGTATCCCAAGCTTATTACTAACTAGCTTTTACATATTCCTTGTTTACGCTCTGCCACATGGCAGTACCTCTATTAGCATAGCATGTTCATCTTCGGCTCCCTCTGGGTCTGGCTGGTGGCTCCTCAGATTCCATACTTCCTCATCCCACCATTTGCAGTTCAGCTTTCCTGCCTAACTTTATCCTGTTCAGCTATTGACCAGTTAGCTTGTTTTTTAAACTAATCACAGTGACATATATTTGCACAGTATAGAAGAATAATCCCCAGTCCTCTGGGCAGTTGGGGCTTCCTGATATATCTGCATCTATCAGGGTTACCCCTGCCTGCAGCTCTGAGGAGGCTGAGCTCTGCACTCTGCTTTGCCCTTAGAGGCTTGGCAAATACCATACCATTGCATGACAGGGCCCAACCCCCAGCTCGATGGCAGTGATAGAGCCTGCTGACACCCAGCTTGGTCTTTCATGGAGATCCCCACAGTCTCGCCCACTATGTCTTCGACACGGAGGCACAGGACACAGTTCCAGACAGACCTAGCTTGGCTTTCTGCAGAGGACTTGCTCAGCCTCTAGGATTCCTTCCCCACACTGCAGCTGGGTCACACGTGGCTGCTCGAGACCCAAGGGTTGTCTGGGCTGCACACATGCTCCAAGCCCAGCCCACCTTGTCCTTTCTGGTGAAGAGTTGGATTTAGACCTGCGGGGCCTCCCCTGGTGCCCTCCACAAAGCTGCCTAATCAACCTCCTCCTGAGTGGAGGATAAGCGGGAATTTGGCTCCTCAGGTGGGCACGCAAAGCATCTTGCCCACGGAGGCCTCGTGGAAAACATTAAAAGATTATCTTCTGCTCAAAATGCCCATTAGCATCCTGTGTGATTGCCACTGTGGCCTCAGGCAGGGAACAGTCTTGCTGCTGACAGAACTGGGAAAGCAATGCACATGCACACCAGGCCAGATAGATCTCAATGACTAGACTGAGCAGGTTAACTAGGAGGGGAGACCCTGCAACTGAAACCACCTCGGAGAGGATGCTCTGCACACTGGAACCACCTGGGAGAGGAAGCTCTGCACACTGAAATCACCTGGGGAACACCTGGGAGAGGAGACTCTGCACAGTGGGGAACCACCTAAGAGGGGAGACTCTGCACAGCGGTGGACCACCTGGGAGGGGAGACTCTGCACAGCAGTGGACCACCTGGGAGGGGAGACTCTGCACAGCGGGGAGACTCTGCACACTGGGACCACCTGGGAGGAGAGACTCTACACACTGTGACCATTTGGGAGGGAAGTTCTGAACAATGAATTCGCATGGGACGAGAGGCTCTGCACAATGGAACGCCTTGGAGGAAAGCTCTCCACAATGGGACACCTGGGAGGGAGGCTCTGCCCACTGGGACCATATCAGAAGGAAGACTCTGTACACTGGATCATGTGGGAAGAGAGGCTCTACATATTGGGACACCTGGGAGGGAGGCTCTGCCCACTGGGGCCACCCAGAATGGGAGGTTCTGCACACTAGAAAACCAGGAATATGAGTACACACATCAGTTGTCCATTCCCTCTCTGGGCATAGCTTTTCTGCCTGTTCAGCTCTTCATCCTTCCGTTGATCCCTCTGTGACTACCCAGCATCAGTAGGCAGTGCCTTCCCACCTGTACTTCAGGCACAACTGGCTGGATGCTCCATCCCTATATGCAAATGGAGACCAAAGGGACAGATCACCTTGGGAACATTCTGGAAAGGGAAAGGAGACATGATCAGAGGCCCATTATATGTGTGTGTTGAGGGAGGGATCTTGGGCGGCCTATATGGGGCTTGATACTTCCACCTGCCCATGGTAGGTGTGGCTGAGAAGGTCTCTGTAGAGTTCAACACAGCTAACGATAGATGACACCCTACTGGAAGGGCTGCCTAAGGCCTCAACCTCTCCCATAGCAAGTTTAAAAAAAAAGCAGGTCTAGACTCATTTTACAAGTTCAGTCAAGCTACAGGCAATTATTGAGCATCTATTGCATTCAAGGAATGTTCTTTCTGCTAAGACTTGGGAGAATGTTCCAGGGTTTGATATGGTATGGTGAGGGAGTGGGGTGAAGGCCTCAGAAGGTGTCATGGGAACAATGCGAACGAAGGCTGAAAGCCCACCTTACAGAGTGGCTGTGCCTCACATAGCTTGAGTTCCCACATGCTGAGTTCATCCTGGCACCTAGAGCATAGGGAGGAATGTGGACTGGCTGTGGCAGGTTGCTCAGCACTTAGGTCCACTGTGGGGTTGGGTGGGAAGGGGAAGGCTTGCTCCTTTGGCTTGGTGGGGTTGCTCATGAGGGCAGGGGGTTATCGCTATCATAGCAAAGCCTAGACGGCTCTAGGTCTTTGAGTGTGTCATAAATGTTACCTGGGATGGATCTTTAGAGAGCATCCAGGCATGTCGGGATGTCTTCCTCTCCTCCATTCACGGGCTGAAATAGGAATCTGTGTGAAAAGGGTCCAGAGCCCTATGAAGACTATGAAGTCTTCCTTTTCCTGGTATCTTGTACAAATGAATGGCTTCCCGGCAGCTTCTCATAATTTCTGTGGACTTACCATTTTTATGTCACACCAGGAATTCACAGGTTTTATATCCCTGAGTTGTGTCCAGTCCACTGTGGTCACACCCTGGTGTCTAGAAGAAACCAGATCTGTCAGGTTAGTAGGAGCTCTGGGGCTCTGTGTTGATACAGTCCCACTAGTGTAACATAGCTTCCTGCTTTCTGATATCCCATGCTGGCCTTCTTCCCCAGAGTGGGCCACATCTCTCCATACAGTTCCAACCCCTTGAGAAGAAAGCAACTTCAGAGCAGATGGGCATTGGGTGTCTTTCATTGCCAAGACAGACAGACAGATTATCAGATTTTATATATATATATATTTAGAGAGAGAGAGAGAGAGAGAGACGGGGGTAGAAAGAGACTCTTTACAGTAATAAAGTAAAGGAAAGTGGGGGCAATGGCAGAATCTATAATTTTAGGCCATCATTATTCATAATAAAACCAGACACAGTCATACTCATGATGATAATTTTTTTGTTTGTTTTTTGTTTTTTCAAGACAGGGTTTCTCTGTGGTTTTGGAGCCTGTCCTGGAACTAGCTCTTGTAGACCAGGCTGGTCTCGAACTCACAGAGATCCGCCTGCCTCTGCCTCCCGAGTGCTGGGATTAAAGGTGTGCACCACCACCACTTGGCTATGATGATAATTTTTTTTCAGACAAAATATCACTTTATTTATATCTTATAATTTATATTGGAGCTTGGATATCTCAAAATCTGCAATAAAGAATCTCAAAATAAACAGATATTTCTTTTAAAATGTGACTTCAAGATGAAGTTAACATACTTTGACTTTGTGCTCATGATTCCCACCTGCCTAGCTTTCCTACAATGTGCACAGCTGAAGAATCACTGGCCGGATGGAAGCATATATATGCTTCCATATATATATATATATCCAGTTACGTCCACCTCCTTTTCATTATCAAAACGCCATGCTTTCATCATGTGAACTCAGTCCAGATGATAGCTTGCTCTTGTCTGCTTGTTACGGAATTAGGTTCAGGGTTCTAAGCTTGCTGCACAACTGTTAGGACGGGTTTCCCTTTTGATTTATCACTCCACAGAGCACTTCAGTGGCCATACAGTCACTGTTTAGGACACAGACACACCTCCATCAGTCCCCTTTATGTTTCCTGTTCCCTTTACCTTCTGGCTCTACTTTATGGTGACATTACCTCGTTCTGAAAACATGAGCATATTGGAACACATGTTTGTGCCATCTTATTTGCTTAAAAATTAGCATCACGAATATGATCCTGAGTCTGGCTTATTTATGCATAATATGCATAATGCTGAACCAAAACCAAAATTCTCCCATCACCCACATTTCTTTATTACTATTATTATTATTACTGTAGATGGATAGATCTAGCTATCTATCCATCATCTATTTCTATCATCTGTCTGTCCATTCATCCATCCATCTGTCCATCCATCTGCCTATCCATGCCCCTACTTATCTGATACGATGATTGCCACACGATTCTGTAGACAACAATAGACTGTACAATATTTTTCTTTGTTCTGTCCACAGGGACAAATCCCATAGAATATTTCTGTGGATTTGAACAAAATACTTAGATCTGTAGCCAATTTATGTCTGCAATACAGTGATCAGTTGACGGAATCAACCCGCGAAGGAGTGTCTGATTGCTACTGGGTGCGTGGAGAAGTCGCTGATGGATAAATGCTGTTCACATGTGGATGTTGGTTGCTGCTTTCATCTGCATTCATGACAACCACAACAGAGAAGGAAGATGTGTGTCCCGTTGCTTTCTCCTCCTGTGCTAGAGTTTGTAGCTTCATCTACTGGCATGCAGCATCTCATCATGAGGGCTGTAGACATGGCCCAAAGATTTATGCTCTGGAAGCGTGGTGCCCAGGTTAAGACCAAGTAAGAGACAGCAACTCTTTCAAGAGGCAGGGTCCCAGGGGGATGTCTTCTTTACAAAGGGGTTAACATAGCTCTCCTGGGACTCTAGTTACTTCACCAGTTGCAATAAAAGAGCAAACTTAAGCTCTGAATTCTGCACTGGCTCCTTGTCTTTCCAGGACACCTGTCTTTATCTCCTATGCTTCCACCTTGTTATGACATCTACCCTCGAGTCCTCAGTGTTGAGCCAAGCTGGTAGCATGCTTAGGTCCTCCAGAACTCTGAATCAACAGCCTTCTTTTCTTTACAGATGTCCTAGCCTCAGTTACTTTGTTATAGCCGCAGAAAACAGAGTGCTGTTTTATCGTCTCTTCTATCAGTCCCTATTGCTGGTTTTTCCCATGCTGAGTTTTGCTGTAGAAAAGAATGCCAAGGCGCACAGAGGCTCCTGTCATTTTATGTCATGGCAAGCATGCTTTGGAGCACAGTGGCACAGTGGCTCTTGACATCTTCCCAGTCCACTGGTTTTATTTTTCAGTAGTTTTTTTATTTTCTGTGTTTTCTTAACCCTTCTCATTTCTTATTAGTTCTTTGAGAATTTTGTACAATATATTTTGATCACATTCAGCTCTCTTCCACTCCTCCAGGCACCCCCACTGGACCAAATCTTAGCTAGAGCAATAAGACAAGTAAGGGAGAGAAGGGAGTGCAGATCAGAAAGGGGAAGGTAGAAGTATACTCCCTCGCCAGTGATATGATCCTATATATTAAGATCCCTAAATACTCCAGCAGAAATTCCTGGCCACAGATGAAAACAAAGTAGCAGGGTACAAAATCAACACATGGGAAACAGTAGCCCTCCTATAATCAAAGGACAAACCTCCCAAGAAAGGAATCAGGGAAGCAACACTATTCATCATGGCCTCAAAAAAAATCTGACCAAAGTAGTGAAAGATGTTTAAGTGATGTCTTTAAGACTTTAAGACACCAACAAAGGAATTAAAGAGGATACCAGGAGGTAAAAAGACCTCCCAAGCCCATGATGTGTAGGATTAGTATTGTGAAAATGGCCATGCTACCAAAAGCAATGCACAGATTCAATGTAATGCCCATCAAAATCCCAATCTGGTGACTCTTCACAAGTCGGGAGGTGGTGGCATATGCCTTTAATATTAGCACTTTCAAGGCAGAGGCTGACAGATCTCTGTGAGTTCGAGTGAGTTCCAGGAAAGCCAGGACTGTTGCACAGAGAAACCCTGTCTCAAAAAAAAAAAAAAACAAACAAACAAACAAACAAGAAATCTTGAATTTTATTTAGAAATACAAAAACCCAGGATATTAAAAACAATCCTGAACTGTAAAAAAAAAAGCTAGAGATGTCACCATCCCTGATTTCACATTACACTACAGAACTATAGTCATAAAAGCAGCATGGTTCTGTGTGGCTTCTGAATGTCATGGCATCCATGAACTAAAAAACACTCGTCTTTTCCTTTGTAGTCACTAATACTGTGGTTAGATTCTTTAGCCTAATTTCTTTGACTGTCACCTGCTCAGTAGTGATGGGCAGGAGTGGAAGGGGTGGGTGTTCTCATTGTGGTGTGCTCATACAGTTGCTTCTGGTGGTCCTCCGTTAGGTTGGTTTTGGGTTGGCTACTCTGTATTAACCTAAAATATAATATAGTGATCAACTTCTTTGACATTGGATATTACTAGAATAAGGAATGAGTGTTGAATTCTTTCACAGGCTCTCCTGAATTTTGTAGAGATGGCCAAATGAGCTTTTCCTGCTCTGTCACTTATTATGATGATAAATCACTGAAGGTTCCTCTTAATGCTGAGTGGCACCTGTGTTCCCGGGATGAACCCCAGTTGTCATGTCATAGTTAATTTTCTATGACTCAGATGCTGCTTACAAACCATCTGTCATATTGTTTGCAGATTTTTAAATATCATATTTGACATTTCGAATTAATATGCACAAGTTGTCATTAATTTGACTTTTTATTGTGAATAATGTTCAAATATTGGTATTAAAATATCAGCTACCTTGCTTCAGAAAGAGAATTTGGAAACTAATTAATCCTGAATAATGAGATTTTTAGAGGGAAAGATTGGGTGAAATGTGAGCGTTTGGGGTTGTTTCATGGGTAAAGAGCTTTATAGCTTTCTTTTGTCTTTTTTCTTTCTTTCTTTGTTTTCTATATTAGCGCCATACTATTTAAATATACAAAACCATTAGTGTAGAGTTCTCATAATACTTTGTTTTTATTGCTTCTCTTGCCCCACTTCTTCCCCATCCTCCCCCTCCTGCTGCCCTGCCCCACTAGTCCCTGTTGTGTTTCCACAAGTATCCTGTTACTGTGTTGGTCAGTTTTACTTGCCAAGAATGGACACAACCTAGACTCTCCTGTAAAGAGAAGGTCAGTGAAGAACTGATGGATGAATTTGGCCTGTGGGCATGTAGAGTGGGCACATTGATCATTCATGCCTTCATATCTCCTTGTTATCAACTGTACATGTGACAATGGCTTCAAGCGTCACCTTGACCTCCCCATATGATCTACCAGAACCTCAAATTGTGCATTAAAATAATCCTTTGTCCCCTCCTTGCTTTTTGCTTTTTGTCACAGAATATTTTATCACAGCAACAGGAGTGAAATTATAACAGCCACCCTCTTCCTAAAATCCCCGTTTTTAAGTTTCTTCCTGCTCGTAAGATCTCCTTTCCCTTTCTGTTTTCATGATCTATGGCCCCCTATGAATACTACAATCTAGGATTCACACAGGCAGAAAGCATTGTATTTGCCTTCCTAAGTCTGGGATACTCTGTTCAAGATAATACTTGACAGTTTCATGCAATTTAGGGCAAATTTTCTTATTTCATTTTTCTTTACAGCTGAATATCATTCCAGTGTGTGCGTGTGTGCATGTGTGCATGTGTGTGTGTGCACAGTTTCTCTACCCATTCATCTGTTGCTGGACTTCTGGTCTGCTTGTAAACAATGCAGTAATGAACGTGCATATGGAAGTGTCTTTGTGGTGGGACTTAGATTCCTCTAGGTATATCCTCAAGGGCGGGTGGTAGAGCTTGGTGATATTGCAGGACTATTTGTGGCTTCACACTGAGTCACACATTGGTTACACCATGACATTTCCACCAGCAGTGAATGGGCCTTTTTTCTTCCCCTTTGTGCTTCATCTCCAGCTTTCTTCTCTAAGCCATTCTGGCTGAGATGAGATGGACTCTCAAAGTAGTTTTAATATTCCTTTGCCTGATGGCTGAGAGTACTGGACACTGCTTCATTTCTTATATAAACTTGGCTTTGCTAGACTGCCTACCTAGACTTGAATTAATTACTAGTAAATGCAATTTTTTGCACAGTTTCCTTTTTCATTCAGTCTTAAATTTTTATTTTTTTATTTTCATAAAAATAACTTATTCTGGTGTATGCGTGTCTATGTGTGAGTGTGTATACATGTTTATGTGTGGAACTGCTGTGGGATGCTCTTGCACCCTGTAAAGATTTGTCACTCATACTGGTTTAATAAAACACTGATTGGCCAGTAGCCAGGCAGGAAGTCTAGGCAGGGAAACCAGACTAGGAGAATTCTGGGAAGAGGAAAGGCTCAGTCTGCAGTCACCACCCAGATGCAGAGGAAGCAAGATGGAAATGCTGCACTGAGAAAAGGTACCAAGCCACGTGGATAAACATAGATAAGAACTATGGGTCCATTTAAGTTGGAAGAGCTAGTTAATAATAAGCTTGTGCTAATAGGCCAAACAGTTTATAATTAATATAATCCTCTGTGTGTTTCTTTGAGACTGAACAGCTGTGAGACCAGGGGGGACAAAAATTTTCATCTACAAATGGTTCTCAACATGGGGTGAGAATTTCCACATAAAGCCTGAAAAAGCTTTTTAACAAAGGATTATAGACAGACAAAAGAACAAAGTTAAGCACAGCTTCTTAGTAACAGCATTGTCTCACGTGGATTCTATTAGCTAGAGGCAAGTAGAGGCACGGCTCCTTTAAGAAAGACTTTCTGATTCAGTTTTAGCAGCAAAAACCTCACAGCTCTTTTAGGAGACCCTGCCACCAAACAATTAAATGGTGTTTATGAGTAGCCACTAGCATGCTTCTTGTTAGTGGCATGGACCTAGAAACTCCACTGAGTTGTAGTAAAAAACAAAAAAGTGGTTCCTGCTAGTACCTCCACCATGAAGCTAGACTCTCAGGAAGCCAAGAAGAGGAGTGGATCCAGCTGCCAAAGCCAGAGCTTTAATCCTTTCCATAACGCTTAGCAAAGGAAAGACTCATTTGGTCAGAAAAGAGAGATATACAGGAAAGACAGACTCAGACAAAAACAAAAACAAAAACAAACAAAAAACCTATAACAGTCTACAGTGTGTTAAAAAATATATGTAGGCTTAGTAGAGAAAAGAAAAAGTATAGAGAAGGTTCTTACAAAAACAAGAGAGTAGTTGGGTGTGGTGACACATAGCTTTAATACCAGAACTTGGGAGACAGGGGAAGATGGATCTCTGTAAGTTCAAGAGCATCCTGGTCTATAAAGTGAGTTCCAGGATAGTCAAAGATACACAGGGGAACCCTGTCTCAAAAAAATTAAAAATAAAAATAAAAGAAATAGTGTAAAAAAAATTAAAGCCAAGTAAAGATAGAAAATACACGGAGAATTTGGATACTCTATGTTATTGTGTTGTCTTTGAATTGTTTGATGGCTAAGGAAGGAGCAACAGCTGCTAAAAGACATTTGAGTATAAATGCTGCTGAATTAATTCAATGTATATATTTTGAAAATGCTTGACATCAAAATTTAAGCCAAAAGATATGCTACTTTGGAGAAGAGGTCTTGCTTTTCTTTTTACAGGAAATGAGAGACTGTGGATTCATTCTGGGTTAAGAAAAACAAGGTTTAATCAAGGAAGATCCCCTGAAAAATCTCCAATAGGAGCAGATGGCCTAGATGATCCAATGTTTTAGAGCACCTCTGTTGCAGTTTCCTCTGAGTTTTATATCCTGAGCAGCCTCAAGACTGCTGGCTGAGATGATCCAGGTTTACAGAATACTTCAGTCAGGAATTGACCATAATCCTAAATTTTTGGGGGTCCTTATAAGAACCATAATCCTAAATTTTTGGGGGTCCTTATAAGATTATCAGTATCTCTTATCAACAGGAAGTAGCCTAAAAAAAACCCACATTCTTCAGAAATAGATTATGGATGTTTGTCTTTGTTTGGAGTGTTGGTTGCAAGTTGTTATTGATAATGGTCAGTAAAAAAGCTAAACAAAGGAGATTAGATTCAGAGTTCTTGTTTTGAAAAGAACAAAAAAGGAAGCGCTGTGGGATAATGCTCTTGCACACTGTAAAGATTTGCCACTCATGATTGCTTGATAAAACAGTGATTGGCCAATAGCCAGGCAGGAAGTCTAGGCAGGGAAACCAGACTAGGAGAATTCTAGAAAGAGGAAAGACTCATTCTGCAGTTGCCACATAGATGCAGAGGAAGCAAGATGAAAATGCTGCACTGAGAAAAGGTACCAAGCCACGTGACTAAACGTAGATCAGAATTATGGGTTCAATTAAGTTGTAAGAGCTTCTTAAGAATGAGCCTGAGCTAATAGGCCAAACAGTTTATAAGTAATATAAGCCTCTGTATGTTTCTTTGGGACTGAACAGCTGTGGGATCAGGTGGGACAGAAACTTTCCGTCTACAGTAACTTGAGTGTGCATGTGTGCGGAGTCTAGCAGTTGACATCACATGTCTTTCTTGGCCTGTCTCTACCCTGTTTTTGAGACAGTGTTTTGCCTTGAGCCTGTACCTTACCAGTTGGCTAGATAACTGGCCAATGCAATCTAGAGATCTTTCTGCCTCCACCTTACCAACTCAGAGATTAGAGGTACACTTTGCACCTGCTCTGTGTTGGGGACCCAAAGTCAAGTCTTGATGATTGTAAGGCAAGCACTCTATCCCCTGAGCCAACTCACAGCCCTGTCTCTTTCTTTTTTAGTTCTTTATTTAAATAACACTAGTTTCATTTATTTTACATAATAACCAGTTTCCTCCCCCTCCTCTCTTCCTGACCTCTCCCCTTTCCTATCTACCCCTCCCCATTCTTAAGATTAAACAGTCCTCTACTTTAGAAGATGTTGCCTCTGTCATCTCCTCCTTCATAGATGTATGGGCTTTCCTTTAAAGATTGTGGTTGACATCAAGATCTCTTTACTGATTTCCAGGGTGAAACAACAGAGGAGGGGCCCATACTCTTTATCAGATGAACTGTCAGAGAAAGACGGGGCAAAGGGACCTGTAGAGAAGGAACGAAAGAAGGATGGGCATTTTAATCAAGGAGGTCTGAGCAATCTTTCCAGGACACCTGAGTGACACATGCAGTCATTTTGCACCTTTCCTGCAGCATGTAACCATTTTCTCGTTATTGATTACACGCTATTGCTTTTCTACAGGTATTTGACGATGTGTGACCACTTATAGAACTGTGTATTTATTTTGTTCATTTCATGAAACACTACTGTACGCATTCTTTAGAGCACAGCTGTGTTCAAACATCTAGAAGCCTCATTTTCTTTTCTGTTATTTGTGAAGTGCTGAGGTTTTGTTTTGAGTTTCTGAATCCTGATAACTACATATTGAAAGTTGCGGGCATGAGCCACTACAACTGAGTTACGGTTTCTCTATATCAATTTTATGTGCTTTCACACACATTCATATCTATAATGCTCTGCTCTTATGACCTCTTGTTTTGCCCAATGTTTCGGGTTGACTTATCTTGTGTTGGAAGTTAATGGTGTGATCTTTGACTCCAGGGAATGCTGTCTTAGGATCTCAGCCCCTGGTTTGGTTTATACCTTTTTCTCTGTCACAGGCACACACCCCCATGTGCCCAGGATGGATTAATTTGTCTTTGTTAATGTGGGTTCATGGAAGAGGTGGAAGAGCATATAGCAGTTCACACAGACCACATAGGTGTCTCTACTGCCATGTACACCCTTATTATCATCTATTCTTTTGAAAAAAAAAACACCTTGATTTTTATCTTATCCATCTGGTGTCTGAGGGACTTTTGCTTGTTCTCCAGGATTGCCCTAACACATCTTAACCTTATCACAGAAACTCATGGAATCAGCTAGCTACTTTTTTTTTTCTTCCCACCCTGGCCCAGGAGCTGTGAGGCCATTTACTTCCCCTGTAGTCTGTTTGTCCCTGAAATCAGTTACTTGTGCCATTTTTTTGACGTATCATGTTGTCACATGCCAACTATAAGCCTATCACGTGATGCTGATTCTCCAGTTAAATCTAGTGAGTCTGGGCCTGGGAAATGGGTCAGTAGATAAGCTGCTCACTTTTGCAAGCTTGAGGACCTGCGTTTGGATCCCCAATATCTGTTCAAAATCTGGGTCTGGGGACAGTCCTCACATATAGCCCCAGAGTGGGGCTAGGTCAGGGCAGGGGGATAGTGGGGAGATGGGTGGGTTCCCACAGCTTGCTGGTCAGCCTAGACAATTGGTGAGCTCCAAGTTCAGTGAAAGATTAGTGCCTCAAACACAAAGAAGAGTGACAGAGACTCCTAACAAGGACCTCTAGCCTCCACATCCATGCACACCAGCACATGCATACTCATGGACCAATTTGCACACACGCTTGTGCTTGCTTCTCCCCTGGATCCCTGACTGACCTCAGCAGACCTGTCTGGTGCTGGCCCCAGGAAGACCTGTGGGCGATTTCAGGCTTGTGTTCACACTTGTTCAGAACTGTTTTTCTGTGGTCGTGCTGGTCCAAGTGGTGAGATTACAAATCCCTGGGCTTGTGTTTTGCTTTACTGAGGTTCCATTGTCTCCCAGTGCAAGGCTTTGCTGGTGATCGGTCCCATGATAGTCTTGCTGTGACTCTTCATGAGTGCACTGACTGTCTGTCAACACCTCGGTTATGTTCACACAGTGGAAGACATGCAAACATGACTATCGTCTCTCCGATGTTTCTGCAGACAGATACACTTGACCCTTTAACCTTATTGCTCTAGAAGACCTTATCGTTAGACTCCAGAGGTGTATAGAATACTGGCCTTTCCACACCCACAGATCTGGGCATGCCAACCTCTCCTGCTCGTCACATCTTTCTTTGGAAGCTGTGTTTCACCCCTTTGCCCTCTGAGGGACCCACTCAAACTATCCCACATCTTCCTTGCTTCAGTTCTCTGGCTACCCACTTCTCCCTAATCTCTGTAAAATTGTCCCCATTTTCTCCCTTTTCTCCCACATATCTGACTGATCTCTGTCCATTTTCCCTTGTTGAACTGTCACTTCTAAACTGTGCTCTTTCTCTGGAAAGCTGTCTTCCGAGCTGTCAGCTGTTCTCCGTCTCTCCCTGCTCCACCGACTCATTTCCTGGCTTTTCTATCCTCTGCTTATCAGAGGTCTGATGCCTCTCTCTCTTCTTCCAGCTCACCAGTGGCATTGAGCTCAGCCTACTGTTATTCAGCTTATGGTCGGTCACACTGGGGCATCTTTTTAGACCATTGTATCGACTACATGCTCACACTGAGGGATCCTCAAGCACTGTCTGTTTATTTTCACCAGGGCAGCTCTGGACAATCTCAGACCAACTTTTTTTTTGCTTACTTTTCAGTGGTATCCATGCTCCTGTGCTTGAGAGACAGGTCCCTGTGTGGGAGGTAGTAGCCCAGGACATCTCCTAGCCTCGTAGTGTATTTTGGCGTTGCCACTACTAGATTCACCTACCTCAGATTCCTCTCTCTCTTTCTACCATATTCTTGCCCTTTGCAAGTTAGACTCTCTCCCAAAAGGCAGGTGTCTAACCTCTGGGAGGCCACCTTTTTGGGACGTTTGGCACCACTGGAGCCTTGGCTGTCTGAGTGAGTCCTCCATCTTCTTCCCATAATCCTCATAGTCTCTTGTGTTCACATGAAGACTGGGGCTCAGAGATTTTTTTGAGTTTGACACTGCTTCTTGCTCCTTCCTGATTCTGTGAAGGATTTGTGTGGGCGTCCTGGTAGAGATGAGCCCTCATCCTACCATCTATCATCCCCTAAAGGTCCATGTGATCTTGATGCTCATCTATCTGTATCCTCCAATGATGGTAATGCCTCGTTAGGTAGTTTTATTAAAGGTTATGTCAGAGTGGAGTTGGAGCGGGGAGACAGTTAACAACCTGGTTTGTAATCATTAGTTTCTTCCATCTGTGCCTTGAAGGGTTAGTAATGTCATGTCATCGTATGTGGCCTGGTTTCTAGGACCTGTGGTGAGAGAGTTCTTAGGTTGTCCATTTGTCTGGTGTTCATAACAATCACCACATGTCCATTGCTGACTCTGAGGTGCTGTTCTACAAGGTCCAGGTACTGAGGATGCTGTCTAGTGGCACTAACAGCAAACAGAAGATCTGGGTTCTCTGGAGACCACCTCTTGGCCTCAGAGATGGCATCTCCAGAAACCACGTGGCCTGAGAAACAGTTATGTTCAAAGGCCACCTAGCCTGAGAGCTCGGTTCTGTGGAGACCACCCGGCCTAAGTGCTGGCATCTCCAGAGACTACTTGGCCTGTTACTGTCTTTTCTGTTGCTGTTTTTTTTTTCAGCTCTTAGCTACCCACAGATACTTTCCATGTCTTTTCCCCACCAGTTATCCTGGCCCTGATAATAGAGAACTTGCCCTGGAGGGACCACAATGATGAAATGTGGTTGTCTCTTCCGCAGCGGACCATCAGCAGAAGGAAAGTGTCCTGTGATTCCTGGCTGTTGCTCCTCAGGAGCCTGCTCCCTCCAACCTCAATCCTTTCACCCCAGTGTGCGCTCTCCTGACCCTTCACAGCCAGGGCTGCTTTCCTCGGGTCTTGGTAATTTTTCTGACACTGTCATGTCAACTGTCACCACTTTCATTTCTCACGGAGGGACACCTATCCAGGGTCATGCTCTGCCTGAAGATGTGGCTGGAGCATGTGGCAGGACCCAGGTGAAAGCCCTGCCCTCTTTGCAAAGGAAGAGGGGGCTCTCCATGGGCAGATAAGGAAGAGTGTAGAGGTAGAGCCTTGCTGAATCACTATGGCAGGTGGTCTGCATTCTTCAGGGGGAGTCCAACCCTCTCTGTACTGCATCTTCTCCCCAGTTTCATAATAACAATTTCTGCTACTGGAGAAACCATGATGTGGGGACCCCAGGACATGTACAAGGAGAGAAGAAAATATAAGGATATAAGGCATGGCATGAGGTCATTTGACGTGTCTGCAGAAGGCAGGATGGTTGAACGTCCCCACTGAGCTCTCTGCTCTTTGCTCCTATTTCTGCCTGGTCGTGTGACTTTGCTTGGGAGCTAGGATTAAATGTCTCTTCACTCTGGTAGGGCAAAAAGGGAAAGCTAAAGAAATTTCCCACCCAAGTCTATTGTGGCAAACCAGTGAGCTTATTGGGGTTTTCACAGGACCATGCACATGTCAGAGGTAGCTGCATCACTTAAGACTCCACCTAGTATAGGTAATGATCCCACAGCTCTCTATACAACTTACAGCCAGCTCCTCTGTGTAATAGTCTCCCTAAGCTACTGTTTTGCCCTTGAGACTTGTAATCGTTTTACCTCCCTGAGCTTCCCCAACCCAATGTATTTCATTTACTTGGGGAGTCTTAATGAATCCCACTCCTCCTTCCAGGAGAGAATGCTTCTATTTAGAGGAAACCACAACACAAAATAGCAATTGCTGGTATCTGTCTCTCCCGGGCATTGTTCGCTTGAGCATCAGTCCCTGCCAAGTAACCACCAGGGGTTGACCATAAAGACCAAAGCTGTGTCTTAGGACCAAACAGGTCTGGGACCCAGCCATGGCACAAGCATTGCTGACTGGGTATCGCTAGGTGGCCATATGTGAGCTGGTATGTCCCCCTTCATTAGGTGGACTTAGTGATGTCTCTTGGAAGGGTTGTAAGGATTAAGGGAGACAGTGGCATGAGGTCTTCATCTGAGTTCTGCTGGGACTCGCAAAGGTATGATCCTTGGTGTGGGGTTACGGGACTCTACACTGAAGCTTATCAGAATTCTTCTTGGGCCTTGAACTTGAGCATCTCTCTGGAGAAAAGATAGAGCTATAGCTCCTTCCTCACTCCCTGCCAGGAGGAATCCAGCATCTGATTCAACCCCCCCCCCCTGAGTGTTTGGGGTACTATAGTCACAGGGCTTCTGTTCTGAGCTCTGGTTCTTTGTGCTATGGAGGCTTCACAGAGCCTAGAGCAGTTCTGCCTCTCACGGGGGCTCCTGGTATGCAAGCCAGTCGTTCTGAGGACGCCCCTTGCACCTTACTCAAACCAATAATCTCATGTTGATGGGCAAAATTAGTCTCTGAATTCTAATGAGACTACGCACGCAGGAGACAGACAGCCCATCTGAAATTAAATGAGAGAAGCTGCCACTTCCGCGGCTTCCTTCAGAGGTGCATTTGCATTCTGTCAGCTTCCATTACTAAGGGACGGTGGCCACCAGGAAGGAAAGGAGCCCTCTGCCAGGCGGGTCAGGGCACTGCAAAGTCTGCAGAGGGGATGGGCACTCAATCAGGCCTGCTCTCCCGGTGACTTCTCTCTTCTCTGCCCTTTCCTCTGTTCTCAGAGGCCAGTGCCTCTACCTAGAGCCTGTTTGAGGGAGATGCAGACAGCCAGCCCTTTTTATCACCCAAGTTTCTCTCCTCTCAGAGGCTTCTGGCTCAGCCCTGAAGTGATGACAAATCCTTCCCAAGAGCCCTCACAACCTCCATCTCCTGGGCTGCTCTTGCCCTGATCTGGTCTTGTGGGGCTGATGTATGGGCCTCAGCCACAGACTGATCTTTCCCTTGTACATCACACACACACATAGAAATATATGTTATTATACTTATTAGCATCATATATACACTATTTATTGGCATTATATATTATATATGATATCATATTTGTTAATAAATATACAATAACATTTTCTAAAAGTGAGTCCTGGGTATGGTGATGAGCACCTATAATCACAGATCTCCCAGGAAGGCAGAAGTGGAAGAATTGCAAGTCTGCGGCCAGCATGGGCTCTATAGGGAGACTTTGTGTTATGTATAGGGAACCTAAAGACACACCCACATCTGCTTCCTGATGCTGGGACAGAGATTTTCTGTGTTTGGAAGGTCCTTTTATTCCCCTAGTTTAGAGTTTAGATCTTCACCTGGGCCTAACAAAAAGTCTCAGGAAAGACAGCCAATCACAAAAAATATGTGCAAACCCTGAAAGTCCTCAGGGCCTGGGGCTTCTCATGACCTGAGCAGCTTAAGGGTCTGTTTGTTTGTTTGTTTGTTTTAGGTGGTTGGAATGGACTGTAGTTCCAAAGAATCCACCATGAGTTGATCAGGGCCTTTTTTTCCAGTGTGAAATGAAAAGACTAGCACATGTCAACCTTGGAGACCTGAACAAAGTTCCTTCTCACAACCTGCTAAAGCACTGCAGAGTCCTCCTGGCCAGTGTCCCTCTTCTGTATCTGGCTGTGGGCTTTGAGCTCCTGCAAGGAGCTGGCTGCCACACGGGACAATGAAGGTGCAGAATTCAGCGAGCGAGTGAGGTCAGGTCAGGGCCTGTTGTGTCCAGTGGACAGAGTGTGAGCCATGCTGTGTGAGGTTCAGGACAAAGACATCTGGATCAGACGCAGGAGCTGAGTACATATCAGATCATTTCACTCGACATCCGAATCACTGTTTGCCCCAGCGACCTCTCCTTTCAAGTCTCACGTCAGAAGTATAATACAGGCAGATCATTAAGTCAGCCACCAGAGCTAACAGCTGACATTGGCACTAATTGTAATTAAAAATTAGCATAGAAATGTGCTTTTAGGAGATTAAAATTATTGGTGGGTCCTGACCCCCGTGCATCACCCTAAGTGATGGACGACAAATGAGCCCCGCATTAAATAAAGTCCGTCTAATAGGCTTCTGAGAGAGGAAAGATGCAGATTCATTGATTTTCCTTTCTCCCTGATTTACAAACACATCCCCTGCATAGATAAACAGCACACACTGGGACTGTTGGTACAGCAGACGTCACACTGCCTTTGAGAGGCCGTATCTCCATCAATTTTCATACAGGGCCTCGACCTCTGGTAACAGCTTTGTACTGTAAGCACTTTCTCTACTCAGCAAATTGCATTACATATTAGAAATATTATCTCCGCGCAGCAAAGTATCAGTTAATGATTAGCCGAGTGGCTAAAATGCGTGTCAGGAAGAGGATCTAGATTTCACGGAGCAATTACCGCACGGCGCTGTGTTTGCATTCCTGTGCTGGGTTTACGTCAGGGGTACCAGAGGCTCCTGTCACAGGCAAAGTGACAGGCAGACAGAGGTGTCACGGGGGCATACAACACCTCCAGCTGCATCTTCTCCATTGTCTCCACAAGAGTCCCAAGCTCTGTTGATGGACAGCCTCCTGGGTCAGTTGGAGGCTTCTGGACCCCGTAGATGGAGGCACTGGTGGCATACTGGGTTGGGAGGTAGCATCATGAGACAAATGGCTGGCAGGCTGCATGGAATGGGGATAAAACAGGCATAGCCTTGTGCTCATGTAATATATAGAGAGGAGAGAGATGCCAGAGACCAATGGGGCCCGACAATAAGGAGCAGGAATGGGCTAGGCATCATGAAGAAATGCAAAGCCGAGGGTACAACAGGCACCATGGGGGAAGGATGGCTTGGCTGCTACCACCAGGCCCTCTCTGAAAGGACAGCCCATACCAATGTCCCTAAGGAGATCCTAGAACAGTGATATAAAGGGGGTAATTCCAGACAGAATCCTGGCCATGGAGCTTTGGAGATGTCAGGATGGTCAGCTGGGCTGGAGGAGAGAGGATGAAGGGAAAGAGAGCAATGGCAGACTGGGGGAAGGTGCATAAAACCACACTGTAGGGATGCTGGGACCCAAGTGGAGCCACACTGCAGAATCCTTGTCAAAGAGGCCTGGTTAGACCCCGTTTTCCAAGGGTTTTCTGGCTTCTATATGGACCTTAACAGAAACTGGGATGGAGAGTCAGGAAATCTGGATGTGGGGGCTCAGGGGAGCACTAGAATCTACATATGGACTGAGGATCACTTAAGCCTTAAGGCTTGTGTAGACTAACAGGGAGAGGAAGAATTCAGGAAAACTCTAAGCCCAGGGTGCCGGGGGGCAGCTACTGAAAGGTGTTGAGGTGGGCAGATCCTGTTGGGGTTGGGGTGGGGGCAGTTATGATGATAGCCCAGATGCCTCTAGAATGTCCTATCTCCCAGTGGAACTAAGGGAAGGCAATGACTTGTCCACTGTTTTGCCTCTTGTTCATATGCATCACTCTTGGTCTATTGATACAAATTTAAGGTCAACTTTTTATGTATATTTATGCCCTTGGTTAAGATATTCTGTTTGTGCAACTCATTTAAAAATGTAATGTATAATTAGAAACATGGGTTAATATATAGTCATCTGTAATAGTCAAGCTTGTAGTCATATTAGGTTTTCTAGATGTACAGAGACATATTTCAGACGGGTAGGTATTCTTCAAACCTTTCTAAGACTAACAGAATATGGCATTTACAATATTTTAAGAACTTGGGACTTTTCATGACAATGAGACACATCTGCTCCTGGCGGCACCACTCTACTTCAAGAGGATGATGGGCATTGAAGAGGCTCCTTATGGAGTTTGATAGCCATTTGGGCAAGAAACTGCACCTGCCTGGACTGCTTGATGGGATGCTGTATAAACTGGACATTCAAGACCCACAGAAAAATGACTGCTGATGGTACCTAAAGAAGGTGAGACAATCCTTCAGGGTTCCTGCTTCATGAAAGAGCCTGCCAGACAATCTGAAGGACACAGAAGAAAGTTACTGACAAACTGCCAATATAGGTGGAAATGTCTTTGAAATTTCCTACTTCATGAAAAAGTCTACCAGATACTATGGGCCTGTAGGCTGAAGATGGATGCCCCAGTGTTACAGAAGAACTTTGGGTGACTGTCCAGGCAGCAAGATTTCTCTGTCAATTCTAGAGTTTTGGAAGTTGCTTATAATGTACTTCCTATTAACTTAGGTAATATTATATCCTTCTGTGGTCTTTGATGAAGTTGAAGAATAGATAATTATAATTTTCCTTAGTTATGATAAAAGATAAATAGATATAGATATTGTAACTATTTTTGCTTGATACCTGTTTTATTATATGTAATTTTACTATGTTAAAGTTAAAACCTTCCTTTTTATTTAGACAGAAAAGGAGAGGTGATGTGGGATTCCCCTCTGTATGCTATAGATATGTTTTGTTACCATTGGTTAATAAAGAAGCTGCTTTGGGCCTATGACAGGGCAGAACAGAGCAAGATGTGAATTCCAAACAGAGCTAGAGGAGAAAAGTAGATGGAGTTGAAGAGATACCATGGAGCTGCTAAAGGAGACAGACTCTCTGGAACTTACCAGTAAACTGCAAGCCTCATGGTAATACATAGAATAATAGAAATGGGTTGATTTAAGATGTAAGAGTTAGTTAATAAGAAGCCTAAGCTAATAGGCCAAGCAGTGTTGCAATTAATATAGCTTCTATGTGATTATTTTGGGTCTGGGTGGCCAGGAAACAAGCAAGCAAGTCTCTGCCTACACACCAGTATGTCCTGAGAGTTTTCACTCATCATCAGAGATGTTTCCAGCAGACTAGGCCAGTCAGCAAAAGTCTGCTGATTCTAGTACCACAGGCCAACATCAGGCTCTGTGTGTAGGGTGTGTGTGTGTGTGTGTGTGTGTGTGTGTGTGTGTGTGAGAGAGAGAGAGAGAGAGAGAGAGAGAGAGAGAGAGAGAGAGAGAG
>JABTXL010000186.1:1772149-1848648 GCA_025134845.1 Neodon shergylaensis
GAGAGAGAGAGAGAGAGAGAGAGAGAGAGAGAGAGAGAGAGAGAGAGAGAGAGTTTGGGAAGTGGTCTGTTCCCTGTCATCCCTGGCCAGCCTCCAGGATCCCCAGAGACCATGTGGTTTGATGTCTGGCTTCTCCTCTGTGGTGGACATACTCCTGCAGAAGTGTACACCTGGTACAGCAACAAGCTCCCAACTCTCCAGCAACCTGTAAGGTCCTCAGCATTGTTGCATTCCCATTGGTATACACGCTCTCTGACCCGTTTCTTGTTCCAGGTATTTCCTCCGGACAGGACCATCTGCCCTGCTCAGAGGCCACATCTTGTCTGTAACCAAGGGCCACTCTAGCAGGCAGCAGCTGCCCATCTGCTCTCTGGTGCTGCCAGGGCAGTGATTACTACTGCAATAGGTTGGATCCAGGAGGCTGCCCAGGGATGGGAAGCAGCTTCAGGAGCACTAAGGTTTATGGGGCACCTAGGCTTATCTGGGCTTGGGGATCAGTGGGCAAAACAAGGTGGAGTGGGCTCCTTAGGATTATTTCTTGAAGTGGGGTGAGCCCGTATGCCTCTGTACCTGTGGCTGCTACCTAGCGAAAGCCAGGTTTTTGGCTCAAAGCCTAAATTCCTAGAGATTAATGGACAATGCAATCATATTCCCGAGAATTGGGTCCTGAAGTCACAGGAAGAGATGATGATGGGGTCACAGGAGGAAGGTGCGTGCAGGCAGTTTTATTAACCCTCGGTGACCTCTACAATCCCCTGCACCCCTGCCCAGGCCCCTCTGCCACGGGCAGCTGGAATTGGCTGGTTTGGGTGGGGCATCTCAGACAGGGGCTCTAGAAAGATGAGAGGTTCAGGCTCCTTACTTCTCAGCTTGCTCAGTTAGGCTGTTTGAAGAATATCCGCTGCTGCTTTTTGGTGTCAGAGTGAATTATTTAACGGCGAGTGAAAACCTGCCCTCGGAGTGCCTTTCGGAACACGGAGGAATTAGGATCTTAGATTTGTTTTTCTTAATATCTCTTTGTTTTTCCCGGAGGTGCCTTGAGAGAGCCAGATCTTGGCTCGGTGCAGCTTAAGAGGAAGCAGTCTGGGCTCTGTCTTCATGTCCTCCTGCCCTTCCCACAAGCCACATAGCTCCCCGGAGTCAGTTTAACTCAGCACACATTGGCATTGTCGAGCCTGTGACAATTCATCTGCCGCCTGCCCTTAGGCTGACTTTGGGGACCCCTACAGTTCACCTCATTCTCCACACCTACTCTCCTGCTCCATCAGGCCTCCTCTCTGCCATAGACCTCAAGGCTTGGCAGTGAACCCTGGGAGGGGTAGATACCTGTTCTCCATCCTTATCCTCTCCCTGCCCCTGGTCTGGCAGTGTCTCAGACTTGGTGCTGCCCCATTGCTCTGCAGATGGGACACCAGCATCCTCCTTGCCACACTTCACACAGAGCTGTTCTGCTCCAGGGGATGCAGTGAGAGCCAGAATCTGGAACCCCGTTACCAACACATCCCAACTCTTCAGAGTATGGGCAGACAGTATTGGCAATCCTGAGATCTCCAGGTGTTCTAAGGGGGAAAATGGGAGTTAAAATAGAAACTAGGACTCCAGTGGAAACGATGTTGATTCATGCGGCCATCACCTTATGAAAGTGGTTCCCATTATGTGTGCAATCTTGGCCCAAGAGTAAGTCTTTCTGGGCTTTTAGGCACCCAGGCCTACTTTCTAGAATGGAGAGGAAGAAGGGCTGGTGTGGGGGAGTAGATCCACATCCCAGTCAGGCTTCTGGGCTCCAACAGCTGTCCACCTTCTATTCACTCGACTTCTGCTTTATTCTGAGCCCTTGGACTCCTCTGGGTGCAACCCTGGATTTTTCTAGGTGTTGCTTGATGCTCTCAGGCTGAAGTGAGTGAAGGTACTTGACAAGGGAACTCAAGTGTGCTGGATCCCAGGACTCCAGGTGTGATGCTGGGAGCTCCAGGGTGTGTGTGTGTGTGTGTGTGTGTGTGTGTGTGTGTATGTGTGTGTGTGTTTCTGTCTATCTGTATGTATGTATGTATGTATGTATGTATGTGGTGGCTTGAATAATATGGCCCCCAAAGGCCCATAGGGAGTGGCACTATTAGGAAGTGTGGTCTTGTTGGAGTAGGTGTGGCTTTGTTGGAGGAGATATGTCCCTGGGGACAGGCTTTGAGGTATCAGAAGCTTAAACCAGGGTTACTGGTTCACAGTCTCTTTCCGCTGCCCGTGGATCCAGACATAGAATTCTCAGCTACCTCTCCAGCACCGTGTCTGCCTGCATGCCACCATGTTTCCCACCATGACAATAACAGACTAAACCTCTGAACTGTGAACCAGCCCCAATTGAATGTTTTCCTCTGTAGGAGTTGCTGTGTTCATGGTGTATCTTCACTACAATAGAAACCCTAACTCAGATGATGTCTATGTTTGTCTGTGTGTTTATTTTTATGTATGTATGTATGCATGTGGTGTATGCATATACGTATGTATGTTTATGTATAGGTGGTATATGCCATGTATGTATTCATGCTTCTGGAGGCCAAAAGAGAGCATCAGACTCCCTAGAACCAGAGTTACATGAAGTTACAAGCTGTCAAATGTGGGTGCTGGGAACTGAACCCAGTTCTTCTGTACGAGTATCAAGTACGCCTAAGAGTTGTGTGTGCCTCAGCCACCTGTAGTTAAGATTCAGAAGTGGAATGACTGAGGGATCACTGAGTTACATTTTTCCCACAAGCACTTCTTTCTTCCAGCTCGACCTCCCTGCAGCTCCAGAGAGCCATCCTTGCCCCAGGTTATGGCTCCCGTGTTTAGCTCTGCTTCTTGGCTTGATTCCATCTCAGTTTATGTGCCACTATGCTTGTTTCCAAACCACAACTTTCAGTTCCTGTTCCTTTTTTCACAGACAAATCTTTCTGCCTAATCAAGAGGTCCCATTGCCTAGTCCTTATCTGTTGTCTTATCTACTCCTTTAATTTTGCTATCCGTGTCTTGCATTAATTAACACAGGACAGTGGGTTTCACTGTGACATCTTCATGCATGTACTTAACATGCTTTAATCCCATCTAAAACACTTCCATCCTTTCTTGTCTCTCCTACCCCTGGCCAATTTCCCCTCCCTGAGAGACCCCTTCTTCTGACTCATAGTCTGCATATAAGAGAGCATGCTATTCATTAATCAGGTCTGATGTATTTCACTTAATATAATTTCCAATTCTCCCCATGCTTCTCAAAATGACACTATTTTGTTCTCCCTCATAGCCTAATAAACCCTGCTGTGTTGATTTGCCACACCCTTTGGTACATTTTTCAGGGTGGGTGTGTCTTCTTTTAAACTTTTTATAAGTCTACACTAATAGTAGTTTAATCTGCCTTAGTGTTCTTCTGTGGTTTATTGCTTCCCATGCTCCCTACCCTTTGATTTTATCCACCTGTCTTGTAAACCTTCTCTGTATTAGTTACTTCCTGTCACTGTAATAGAACACAAGAGCCAAAGGCAGCTTGTGGAAGAAAGGATTTATTTGGGCTTACCATTCCCAAGGGATGGGAGTCCATTGTGGAAGGGAGCATGGAAGCAAAGTATAGGCATAGCAATCTAAGCAGAAAGCTGAGAACTCACATCTACCACAAGCATGAAGCAGAGAGAGCAAACCAGAAATGGATCAAGGCTATGAACAAACACTGCCTGGACCACATACTTCCTCGAGCAAGGTCATACCCCCCAACCCTGCCTAAACAGCATCTTCAAGTGGGTACCAAGTGTTGAGATGCCTGAGCAAACGTGGCAGGGAGGCATTCTCAGATAGACCACCCCACTCTCTGTATTGGAGTCATGTTCTCTTCAGCTAGAGAGCTTCTGGCTTTATGCAAGGAACTCCTGGCTTCATTGCACTGGATACAATTAAGTGTATGCTAAGGATTAATTATAACTTCACACAAATGACCTGCCCACTCAGCGTGGCTTTTTTAGTCACTCCTTGCTGCACTTTGGATGGTTATTTTTGTCATTTGTCCTCTTTCCCGTTATCTGGTTCACTATCTCCTGCTCAATGTTGAGTAACACTGCAGCCTGCACTTTGGACGAAGAGGCTCTAACAATGATGGATGTTCTAACACAAATCCCTAAAGAGGCAGGATCTTCGGGCCTTTGGTCTCCCCCCTATAATATACCTGTGCTGTCCTGCACTTAAATTCTTACCTTAGATGCCTCAAATATTATCACAAGTGGGATATAAAATTGTCATCACCGTCCTCTAAGAGGAAACCCCACTTCTACTTATGTTCTAAATTGCTCCCTCCCTGCTCCTCTCCTGTCTCCATCCTGCCGACCACGGTTTTCCAAATCCAAACAGCAGTGATGTTATAGTCTGAGCCTGTCAAGGCAGGTCCTTGTGCACTTCGGTTCTTCTTGCTCTAACTCCATGCCGTGCCTGATCTCGGGAAACAGTATAAGGAGGAAACTCTGTGATCTTCTGTCCCCTTCGGGTGCCGCTCCCTGCTCCCTCAACTCACTGTTTCTCACTCACAGTTTTAGAGTAAATCCTTGTTTTTTTTTTGTTTGCTTTTTCCTCTATCATTTTTAAATTCCCCCAGCTCTCTGACTGTCAGCAGTCCTTATTCTTATATACCTAGGGTTGAGTGGCCCTTTCCACAGCTCCTTGTAGTTCAACAGACTCCTTCAATCTGAGATTAATATCTGGCAATTAAAATTTTTCTTGTCATTTTCCTTTCACAAAAATGCAAAAGTTTATCTTTTAGAGATCTTTTAGGATTGAAGAAGAACTCCAAATGTAGACTTTTGCACATGAATCTGGCCCCTCAGTCCCTTCTCCTCTCTGCTGATATCTGACACTCCAGGCGCATTATGCTATTAGGTCATGGTCATTCTGCATCTGTACCAGCAGCATTCTGGTGACAGGCCTTCATCACCCTGTGTCTGTGTTCACACCAGGGCTCACTCCTAGAATGGTGTGTCCTATGGGTCGAGATGAATGACACGGCCTATGGTGAATTTATTAACCTATAACCCTCTGTGAGACACCTACTCATCTCCCACTCCTTTTAAGTTCTGTAATAACCAGTGTTTTGCCTTTTCTGCAGTATTATTTAATTGCAATAATATAGTTTTTTTACATTGGCTTTCTTCATTTAGGAATACTGCTAAGGTTCCTCCATGTGTTTCCGTGTCTTGGTAGCTCTCTTTGTCCTACTATTAGTAATATTCCTTTAAACGAATATGAAAGAGTATTTGTCTCACACCCAATGGTTTAGGATTGATTCTAAACTTCAGTGACCATTTATAAAGCTGCTGTCAACATCTGGGTCCAGAAGCTGTAGGGACATGAGTTTTCTGTTCTTTCATGTTCCTGGCAATGGGGCACAGTGTTGGGTTACGCAGTGAGAGTCTTTAGTAAAACGACGAGCTGTCTTTCCATGTGGCTGTCCGTTTCCAGTTCCCACCAGCAGGGAGTGAAAGATCATATTTCCCCACATCGGGCCCGTACCCTGTCAGCACTTTGGGTTTGGACAGTTCTCACGGCTGTGCATCTTGTGTGAATCTGTAAGTGAACAATTTTGCACATGACTGTTTACCACCTTTTCTTCTCGCTCTGCCTCCGACTCTCACCTCTCTGCCTCTCTGTCTCTCTCTGTGTCTCTCTGTCTCTCCCCCCTTTCTGAAGACTCCACCTCTCTCTCT
The DNA here is from genome assembly GCA_025134845.1 of Neodon shergylaensis. Taxonomy (NCBI): domain Eukaryota; kingdom Metazoa; phylum Chordata; class Mammalia; order Rodentia; family Cricetidae; genus Neodon; species Neodon shergylaensis. The sequence goes on from JABTXL010000186.1 coordinate 1,777,861, forward strand.
CCCTCCACCCTGCACAGGCTGGGTTTACTTTGTTGCTCCACCCCTCTGAGCCCAAGTGCCGCTTTTGCCTCAGGTGCCGGTAGCTGGAGTGACGGGTGTCACTGTGCCTGGGTTTTGTAGTGGGAAGTTTCTGCATCATCTTTTTGGTAATAATCTTATTACATGTTTTCTTACTCCCGAGCTTGAGAGGCTTTTTTGTTCATTTTGGATCAGAGTCTTTTATCAAACATTTCTTCTTTAAACCTTTCTCCTAATCTTCTTATTCTCTTTACTATGGTTTTCACACAATGGGAGTATTATTTTTGGTGACAGCTTATCATGTATTGCTGTTATGGATTGTGCTTCGAACACTGCACACAAATGGCAATGCGGCACCCAAGGTCCTTGAAGTTTTCTCCTTGTCATGCTGAGGGTCTGTTGTTTAACTTGGTCTCATTTGCAAACCTGTGACTAGAGTTTGCATATGTTCTATGTAGATGTCCAGTTATTCCAACAACAAATAGAATTAGCATTTTTTACATGAGCTGGTCTGGGAGACAGTGGTCCCCTTCCAGTCCCCCACCAGATACTGATGAGCCACAGGGCATGGTCACACTTGTTCCCTATACAGGTCTTACAGACCGCTCAAGGAGAAGCAAGAAGCCTCATTCCTGGTCCCACATACTGAGATTTTCCCTTTGCGTAGTGCATCTAACCCCGTCATGGTGATGTCCCCCCGGGATCACAGTCACGTCCATTTCATAGTGACATGGGAATCAGGTAGGGAAAACAGAGGTGTGACTGTTTAAAAGTTGGGAAGAAGAGGACAGAACTCAAAGTCATACTCATCTCTGAACTAGGTCCCTTTTCCCAACCTAAGTCAATGAGCAAGGAAGACATTAAACTGTGATCAGTGCCAGCCCCCCAAACACAGAATAACCATATTCAAGAAAAACAGAAAGACATATGTGGTATCCTGGAGTGTGGGCTATGTGCTGCTATGTGTATGAACAGGGAATATAGCCTTCAGCATGCTGTCTATGTGGGCTGTAAAGCTTGGGTCAGGAGGAGAGTGTGGTGGATGGCCCAGGGTGGGTAGTGTGTGTCCTGGGTAGTGACTACAAGCCCCATCAGAGCATAGCTCCTCAGCGCAGGCTCTATGGACCTGAGAAATAGGTCTTCCCTTTCTCGATGCACTCACATCCTTCTTGTCCTGTGCACACGTGGCATTGGTCTTTTTGATGCTGCAACTCAGTCCCAGCCCTTGGGAGTCCAGTCTGCCCAAAGCAACACCGTGGTTGTCTGTCCAAACTCACAATACCCACACCCTACATTGCTGCTAATTCCTTAATAAAAGACTGTGCTTGTAAAACCCGACGACATCAAAGGAGGATTCTAAGCCACGTACATTAGTCCTTTCACGGGGGCTAGTGGGAAATAGCTAATGACAGGCAGGCTCAGTGGAACAGATATTTCATCTAATATCAGTTTTGAGAAAGTCAATTGCTGGGTGATTTCTGCAGATTAAATTATCTTTATTTGGAGGTCACCTCCTACAGCTAGATTAAGAGAGACAGTCACAATACCAATGCCATGGGCGAGGTGTTAATTCACTTCACAAGCAAGGGTGTCCTGCCTCCCTAGCACTCTGAAAGAGAAGGGTTTTAGCAACCCTTCCCAATCTTTACACCTGCATTGAAGGACAGATGTGTAGGTTATACTGGGAGCGTGCACATCCATTTAAACAACTCCTTGGTAGTGTTCAAAACAGTAGCAAGAGAATTGGTGGCATTTCTCCAGCTGGGGTCCATACCGAGAGTTCAGGGGAGCAGGGATGGCAGAGTATTGTGGGTAGTTGGGAAACCGGGACTCAGGTAGAGGGCCAACAGCTAGCTCCCACGGTCAGCATTGCTGGGGAACTGCATTCTTCCAGACTGAGGCCACATCTTTCATGCTGACACTGCTCTGGCCTGACCAGAAATCCTTGTACAGTGTGAGATCAGCCCCTCCATGTGCTGTGGGGGAGGCAGGGCTTGGCCTTGCTCTTTCACACTGACTTCTACTTGACCCATTTTTGCTTTCGTTAATTTTCCCTGACCCAGAATCTAGTTGGTATAAAGAGTGAGTGAGCGCAGGGTCAGAGGCTGTATCAGGTTTCCCAGTAGCTAGAAACCGTAACCTGATTGTTAATGATGCCGAGTGAAGTCCCTTACCCAACACATATTCTGGTTCCAAAGTCTTGGTCCCTGTGAGGCCTCCATCCCTAGCATGAGCACACACGTTACCACTGTGGTATGTGTGAAGGAGACAAGGAGGCAGATTCTCATACTTGGACATGAGCCTTTAGCTCCCACAGCTATATTTGGAAAAGTTGGATCAGAGGCGACCTGTAATCTGGAGCTGCCATTGTCCCCAGGGCGTGGGGAATGCTCCCTTCATGGTCAGCCTCCCAGCCATTCCTCCCATGTGGATTCCCTGATTTAACTCAGTTGGCCTGGTGCAGAGGAAGTTCTATCAAGCCAATAAGGCTATCTAGTTCTATCAAGCCAATGAGACTAACTGCTGTAGCTCTTCCCCTTTCCTATGCCTAATTGAATTTTCCACCCCTGACTTCTGTTTCGATCACATTGCCTCCTCATCTCTTCCTAGGCAAAGCCCCCATGATTCATGACATCCCTGGCCAAAACTCAGCCATCACACATCCCCTAGACCAGGCGCAGGTGTGCATAACCTGAGACCAGGTCTTTGGGTAGAAGGGTATCTTAGTTTCTCTCCCAATGCTCTGATCAGAGACCTCTACAAAATCTACTTAATGAAGAAAGAGTTAATTCTGGACCATAGTCCATCATGACAGGGGATTCAGGTAGAGCCGACTCTTCCCTTCCTACCCCATTTTTCCTTAGCTGCCCTCACCTGCACGCCTGGCAGAGAAGGCAGCCCACGACGGTCTTTATTGTCATAGGATAAGAATGACACATCCTCTTCCCATGGAGTCTCTGGCGTGCTCTGCTTTTTCCCCAAGTGTAAGTTTACATCTACTCACACAGGCTTCTGGTTCGGCTCACGTGTGTCTCGTGGTTCCCATGCAGGTCTTGCACAATGCTTGTCCAATTTATTCATGGGTGTTTTGTCTCTTTTGTTGCGGTGTAAATGGGATCTGGCCTCCTATTGTATCTCCTGAGGGCTTGAACACATTATCACACTGTCTGTGTGAGCGGCGTTCAGCAGGGGCCGTATTCGGGTTTCAAGATTAGATTCCTCTTCCCTCTTCAAATCCTCCCCATGTGTTGCTGGAAAGTCGTGCCCTTAATAGAGGAAAATGGCTTAGGAAGTGGATTTGAATAGAGAGTATGAATCTTGGACAACAGGCTGGTACCTGCTGCTTCTCGGTGTTATAATCCCCAAGCCGAGGGTGCAGCCTCTACACACTGCGCTGGAGATGTAAAGTTGCGCTTGGCGCATGTTCAGCTTGTGTGGTGCTGCCCTTGTGGAGCTTGGGAAGTCAAACAAGCCAAGGAGGTCCCCAAGAGTTGAGGCGTGGGATGGAAGCAGGTTCCTACTCCATAGTCGGTATCACGGTTTCTTACCAGGCTGGCCTTGCCTGAATGCCCTCGGGTGATAGCCAATTCTTAGATTCCCCTGAAATGTCCCATGGAGAGATGGACTTGTCACATTCCTGTGTGCCTCCAGTTCAGTGGTTCTCAACCTGGGGGTCATGACCCCCTCAGGAATAAAATGATCTTTCACAGGAATTGCTAAGACCATCAAAAAAGACAGGTATTAACATTAAAATTCATAACAGCAATAAATGGCAGTTATGAAGTATCAGTAAAAATTTATGGTTGGGGTCACCACAACGTGAGGAACTGTATTAAAGAGTCACAGCATTAGGGAGGCCGGGAACTTCTGCTCTAGTTGATTGTGTGTTTTGCTTTGGACTTTAGTGAAGGGCCCACATCTCTGAGGCGAAGGACACACAGAGGATGAAGAGTAGTCACGGAGCAGGAAAAGCCTCATGGAGCTCTCTGGCACAGTTCTGTCCTCAGACATCTGTGGTCCCCACCATGAACCCAGACCTTCTTGTCTCTAGCAGGAGCAGATTGGCCTCCATCTCCACTATCACCTGGGAGCTACAAAGACAGCAATAGCAGCAAGTGTGTCAACTGCAGAGTTCCTTTCCATGAATCCCCTCCTCCTCCATCACCCTTATATTCCCTCAGGCTCCGGGCAGCTCCTGGACAGAAGTCTCACTGTATTTGCAAAAGAGGAGGAATTGAGGCTCAATGCAATTACATAGGCCATCCTAATCATGTGACCAATCACAGTCTCCCAAACAGTAACCCATGTAGCAGCTCATGCTTAAGTCTGGCTCCATGATAAGCCCTCTCCTGTCATGGCACACACACATATATATATATATATATATATATATATATATATATATATATATATAGATGTATGTGTGTGTTGTATGTATGTATGTGTGGTGTATGGGTATGTCCATGTGTATATGCACAGCAATGAGTTCTCATATGCAGACACATGTGCTTGTGTACCACAAGTGCGTGAACATGTTGTCATGGACACATGTGTGCTTTCATATGTGTGCATATATACGTATTATCCAGATGTACATGTATGTATGCGAAGTTCTCCATTTCCCAGGCTGAGCTGTGCTGGTCTCCTCAGCCTCTAGATTTCTGGGGGGGTCCCTCTCTGTGCTCTGGGTGAGGTGAGTGTGGGCCAAACACAGGTATTCTTAGTCCCCATGGAAGCTGCAGTCTCAGAGAGAGAGTTGGTATTTACAGTCAGATGATGCAGTTGTGTGCCAAATCTTGCAAGAGCTTGGGCTTCAGCAAGACAACCAGGCAGTTGTATCTCATGTAGGATTGTCTGTTGGGGAGGGGGGAGTTATTGGCTTTGTTGGCTCTTGGATGGTCATGGCTCTTCTTCTGACTTCCTGCTGGGGCCGCTCTTGTCATCCCAGGCCTCTCCATGCATCCAAGGATGTGCTAGGAAGGACTTGTGTTCTCCTGGGTATTTATCTGTAAGTACCCAGAATCGGCACACACAGACAGGTTCCATTGCCAGAGCCCAGCGGTGCCCTACTGGAAGATTAGGTTGGACACTTCAAGGTGAGAATGGGCCACCTTCAGATCCCACGGCTCTTCATGCAGTTTGTGGCAAATCCTCTTCTGCCTTTAGTCTAGTGGAAGCATGCTCCCCACAAGGCATCTACATCTGTTGGTCCTGTGCCATTGCCTGCGCAGCATGGCTGAGTGGGTGATTTGTTCCACTTAACCTACAATGTACTCAATCCTTTGGCTTCCTATCCAATCCACTCCATCATACATTCTCCACTTTGCTTCTTTGTTGCAAAGCAAGCCCAACCAGAAGAGTCCATTCTAACCCATTTCTTAGAAATTGCCCCAGCTTCCTGAGAAATGACTGGTGCCTGGGAATTTCATTCATCATCATCCCACCGCTGATGCTGGGCAGCCATGCTTTTCCATTTTATTTGGGGGTTTTTAGGAGGCCTGAGCATTGCTTTCATCTTCTAGTGCCTGCCCTGTGGCCTTGGGTACCTAGGCTATTTATTCCCTCACTCTTGCCTTGACTGTCTTCTACTGAGAGCCCCATGCTCATGTGTCTATGTCTGAAGATTTGTTCAAGAGACTGGTGACCGAGAGTCTCATAAACCTCCACTCCATCTTCAAACACAGGGTAGAGCTTCTTGATCATGGCATCCTTCCTATTACATATTCTTATGGGGAGATGTGAGATAAGTGGGTGAAGGATGGACAGATGCATGGATAGAGTGATGGAAGAATGGACCAGTTGCTGGATGAGTGGGTGAGAGGATGGATGGATGGATGGATGGACAGATGGATGGATGGATGAATGGATGGATGGATGGATGGACAGATGGACGGATGGATGGATGGATGGATGGATGATATCAGGTGGGTGAATGCATGGGCAGAAAGATGAATGGATGGGTAGGTAGGTGGGTGGGTGGGTGAATGGATAGACAGATGACTGAATGAATGGACAGACAGATGGGTGGATGGATGGATGGATGGATGGATGGATGGATAGATTGGGAGGATTAACCAATTGGTAGATGGGTGGGTAGGTGGATGCATGGAAGGGTGAATTAATGGAGCCACAAAGCAGAGTAGAGGGGGTGTCTTTGGGGCTATTCTGTACATTTCTATCCCAGGACTGTCCACCTGTTCATACCCTAAATTAGCATGGCCGGCTCTTGTTGAGGAAGTAAAATACCCAAGGTCAGCCTGATCCCAAGGAGAGAGAGATGAAAGGGCTGTTTCTGACTCTCTTACCAGCTTGACTAAGCTTCAACAGACTTGCGTGTGCCCACAGACTTCTGAATGAAAATACATTCCCAAAAGAGAAAAGTACAAAATTCAGAACCCCTTTAGGATCAGTTGAGCATCGGGGCACATTGTCTACCTGGCCCATTATGTTGTCTGCTCACTTCATCCCCAACTGCCCTGTAGAAGACCTGCCTGTTGTCACACGAACAGAGCCTTTCTCTGCTGGACCTTACCACACTGGCTGATGGCCGAGCTGGGAAACAGCTCCTGAAGCAGCCTCTTGAATATCCAGGTGTGAATTTTCTTGATAACCACTCCCCAGACAGTGAGACCCAGAGAGGGTGTTGGTGGGGTCTTCACAGACCTGGGAACATGTAACTTGAAGACAGTTGACACCTACTGCCTCGAAAGGGTGCAGACAGTTAACAAGTTTGCCTTGCGGACACTGTTGTGGGCAAGGCTGGATGGGGTGACCATCCTGACAGTCACGGAATGCTGGTGACACATATGGAGTCAGTTTTTCACAGGCAGACCCATCATTCTCTGAAGCAGCAATTATCACTGTCTGGTAGAGTCTTGCTGAGCAATATTCAGCCTGTTGGATTCTTTGATCTATTTCCAAATTTTCCAATTTTGTCACTCGACAGCTTTTCATAGCAATTCTTCTTTTCCTAAGGTTGAGCTGAGAGAGAGGCCAGTCCATCTGGTGACTGGGGTCCTGAAAGACCAGCATAGGCACACCTGTCCCCTTCAGCAGGCAGAGGACGAGGAGCTCCAGTGGGATGGCGCTCAGGCAAGTGGATACTAACTCTAGGACGTGCAGACCCTTTGGACTCTTGGGATACTCTAATTCCAAGTCCAGCTCTTCTAGCCTTTGTTCCCTTTGTGAACAAAAGGTGACCTCTCCCTCCTGATCTTTATTCTTGCTCTAAATGTGGAGACTTTTATAACTCCCACAAATTTGGAGAAGGCTTAGCCTCCCTGGGCCTGCCACTCCAGGCTCCTTGATTTTTAAAATATTTTAAGTGTCTTAGGGCCTTGATGTTCTTAGACAAGCTGCACCACAGCCTTTGTTCCTGATATGTCCTTGCCATGTTAATGCCTTTGTCATGTGTTCATAGTAGATTCTCCAAGAGACCCTTGCAGGTCCATGATGCCAGGGAGGCTACCTCCTCCCCTCAACACCAGGATGTTTTGAAGACAGCTTCTGTGAATAACACACCCTCTTTCCTCTCTCTATTTTTCTTCCCTCATTCTGTCCTTCCCTCCTTCCTTCTATCCATTAAGACTAGGGAACTCTACTTAGCATGTGTGACAATCTACTTGAAATATTGGACATGGCTAAAACTATCCTTCTCTCAGATTTTAGGACCTAACCTTGCCTATGAAACTGGGGGAGGTAGGCTCCGTGAGACACTGGATGTGAGAGAGGTGGTTGCTTTGGTTGTTTTGAAAATTTGGAGTGAGACAGACTGGAGGATGATCTAGTAATAATGCTCCCTGTATAAAACTCACCATGTCCGTGCATTGCTCTCCCATCCCCCTCTCTCAGGCAGAGTGTATGCAGTGTTCATTTGTCAGATGCTGACTGGTCACCTGATGAGCCTGGGGTCTAAGACGAGACCAACAGCCTCCCCACTGTTCCAGTGAAGATCATCACGAGGACCCAGCATGAGGACTGCTGCCTGTGTCTCTCAAGACTCCTCGGGCCAACATCCCTCCCTCCACTGCTGGCCTGGAGTAGGGGAGACAGCTACTCAGTGTTATCATTCATTTTTATTAAGAGCTTGAGATACACTCAGAGCCATTAGTGCCAGAGGAGAGAGAGCAGCAGGCGACATTAGGGGAGTCTTCCCCTCACGCACTTCTGAGTCCATTTGTCATTGAGAAATGGATGTGTAGATAGTGCGGAAGGAGACGTAGCTCATGAGGAGGTGCTCGCTGAGTGCTTTAAAACACCCTCAGAGTGCTGTTGGGCCAGAATAATCCAGACAGCACCAATCTGAGAGCCTGGGGAAAACCCTTCATGGAGCTCTTACTGCTGGTGGGTGAAGTCAAGTGCAGAGGGCCTGCTGTGAAGCCACCAGGACCAACTACTGCACTTGTGCTTGATTGAGACCACCTTTATGGAACACACACACACACACAGAGAAACTGTGACTGCTTAGCTACTTACCTTGAATGTCTATTGCTGTGTAGAAAGTTTTGGCTGGGAGCGGCTTTGTAGCATCCTACGGCAACAGATAGTGTGACAGGCTGCTGCGTACTCATTTTGAGGTCTGCTTGGAAGCCTCTGGATCCACACACTGGCCTGGCTTTTGTTTAGATTCAAAACCTCATAGGCCATTGACAAGTGTGTCCCTTGGTGCCTTATAATGGAGCTCCACTGTCACAAAAACACCATCCACAATGAGCGGATGAAGGAAGGGGGCTTGCCTACCCCTTTTTCTTACTTTTTAGAATGTATGTGTAAATGTTTTGTCTGCCTTCATGTCTATGCACTACATTCATGTCTGGTGCTTCCAGAGGCCACAAGAGGCATCCCATCCCCTGAAACCAGAGTTGCAGTTGGCTGCAACCTTCCATATGGGTGCTGGGAACAGAACCTAGGTTCTCCGGAAGAGCAGCCAGTGTTGTCTTTAATGGCCGAGCACCTCTCCAGTTCTTGGGTTACCCTTTTGAGACCCAGCTTCAGAGTGACCTCTTCTTTCTTGTTGGAAATAAGTCAGCATCTTCTTGCTGCATTCTGTGTATTAGAAGCAGGGCTTTGAATTTGTCTGTCACTCACAGGCAGGGGATGTATCAAGAGCACAGACCCCAGTGGTAGAGGTCCGAGAAGGCCTTGCAGAAGTGGCTTCAGCCATCACTAAAGATGCTTCTGGCTAGGAGCAGAACCTGAGTGCTCGTGTCTGTGGCAGGATGCTGTAGCTCCTCGCTTTGCTACACTTGCAAATGGACTGAGGGTGAGCTGAGCTCAAAGAGTTTTGTTCTGGACTCACCATTGGCCCGGAAGCCCTGCACAGCTCTACTTACAGAGACCCTTTATTCCTCAGGTATTCAGAGATGGAGAGATCTCTTCCCAGGAGTGAATGAGAGCCAGGGCACAGAGCCAGCAGGAAGGCAGTGCTCTGGCAAAGGTGTGAACAGTTCCTTTGTTTGCATTGTGAGTGTCCAACTTCGAGTGTGAGGGTGTCTGGTGGGGACTCTTGCTTCTGCTGGGTCTAGACACAGTGCCTGCCTCACCGGAGGAGAGGAAGACCAGTTACTATCCTCAAAGATGATGATCCCCTGAGGCCTCAGCAAGGATGGATTTTCATTCCTTTTTATTAACACACAATCTCTTCATCAAAAGTGGATGTCTTGTTGAGTTTCTAGTCTTCAACTACTTATTAAAAATCAGCACTTTGTGAAGCCGAGTTGGAATGAGTGCTGGAAAGATGGCCTTTCACGGGAGCAGTTGGGAGGATGGGTTTCGGCACAACAAGCATCACACAGTTTTTCTGAGCAAGGGAGAGAAAGAAGGGAGAAAGAAGAGGGGAGGTGGAAGGAGGAAGGAAGGAGGGGCAGAGGACAGATGTGGCAGGACTTACAGACTATAGCATAGCAGATCTGACAAAGTGCTTACTGTGACAGCAGAAATTTGGAGTTTGGGGGTGGGATCTAGGCTGAGCATGAGAGTACCCAATAGTGGTGCCCAACTTTGACAGTGCTAGCCTCTGAGCCATAGCTATAATCTTGCTGTCTTTGGGCCATCACACTGATTCCAGGCCTAGACTTAGCCCAACCTGGGTTCCCTAGGCAGGAAGGGCTTAGTAGATAAGAGAGGTAAGGGTTCAGGCTAGTGCCAAGGCCATGCAGGTCTGTCATCTATCTATCATGTGTCTGTCGTCTGTCATCTGTTTCTATTATCTATCTATCTATCTATCTATCTATCTATCTATCTATCTATCTATCCATCCATCTATTTCTATCACTATCTATTAATCAGTCAATCACTGGTCCATTTTCTATCCACCCATTTCTTCTATCATCCACATATTTTATTAATCTCCCAATCATTCATCGTCTGTTATGTTTATTTGTCATCTATTTGTCCATCAGCTCGCTTCCACAATCTCCCTAGGCATCTTTTTTGTCAGTCCCCTATCCTCTACTCATCTACATACATTGTATGATGCATTCATGCTATGGCTGCTTAGAGTTATCTTTTAGACTAAGAGAAATAAGAAGGGAATCTTGTCCTTCCACCCTCGCCACTTTCATCCCTGGCACTTCTTCTCCAGTGTGAGTCAGAGTTCTAACTTACACCATTTTCCTTCTCTACGATGAATTCCTTTTCTTTGTTATTTTATTAGCTCTTTGACAATACCAGACGATGGATTTTGATCGTATTCATTACTCACACGTATCCCTATGACCCAACCCTTCCGTCTCAACGCATCTCTCTCAGGGCAAGTGCTGGAAAACTCTCCCTTCATTTTTGTTCATCTCAGAATGATGAACAAAATATTTTTTTCACAAAAAAGCTTAGTTTTGTGTTCACTGATTCTAGAATGTTCTTGTCATCATTTACTTACACTATTTTAAGATTGTGATAAAATATCAATGGCTTTAAGATCGACCATTCCAACGTTTCAAGTGTATCATTCTGTGGCATTGAACATTCACGCTGTGCCATCATCATCAGGCACCTCCTGGACTTCCCTCTTACCAAAGCAGAGCTCCACACCAGCCAAGCAGTGCCTCACAGAGCCCTGCAGGCACCATTCTGTTTTGAGGCTCTGGGTCTCTGACTACTTCACACTCCGTGTGAATATCCTCATTCAGCATTAATCATTTTATAACCGGCTGGTGTCACTTACTGTGTCTTCCAGGTCCCATCAGTGCTGTGGTGTAGGAATGTCCGCCCTCCTTACAGCTGACTGATTTTCCCTGGAATCTGTAACCCCTGTGCAGTTTTATGCATGTGTTTATTGATGGTTGCTCCGCTGGTTGCCATGTTTACACCGTTGTGAAAACTGCACTACCATGAACACGAGTGTGCAGCATTGCTTGGAGACTCGGCTTGTAATCAGTTTGTGTGTAATTCAGAAGTGGAATTTCTAGATATATGATAATTAATTCCGTTTCTTTTTGAGAGGCTGCCACGCTGTTTTACAGTGGCTGCTGAATTTTGCCCTCCTACTAGCAGTGAACAAATGCTTCAATGTCCCCATGTCCTCAACAGCACTGACTGTACTCTGTGTAAGGTGCCATTCTAGTTGGTGATGGCTGATTGGACACGTAAACTTTTACTGGAGGAACATCTATTCAAGTCTTTGCCAGTTTCTAATGTTTTGTCTAGTTTTATCAGTTCTTTGACAGTTTTGTATATGGTGATTTGATCAGATTCATGCCCAGTCTCTTCCCAGACTGATGCTCCCCTTCTCTACCCTGGACTCTTCTCAGATCCATGCTCCCTTCCCCACCCATTTACCTTTCTGTCCTTTTGTATTTGGATGGTGGTCAGTCTTTCACTGGAGTGTTATTGCTGTACCAGGGCTACGTTCTTAGAGGAAACTTACCCTTCCTTCCCCACCATCAAACAATAGCCGATAGTTCCACTGCTATGGGTGGGATCTCATGTCCAAATCCCATCCTCATGCTGGGATTTGATCTGGCTTAAGCACCCTCAACTTTTATGCATGCTGTCACAACCACCATGAGCTCTTATGTGCAGCATCACTGCTGTGGCCAGAAGACACTGTTTCCATCACCTCTGGCTCTTACACTTTCCACCCTGTATTAGCTGGGGTTCTCTAGAGGACCGGAAAGTCCAGACTCCAATAGTTGTTCAGTCCGCTCAGCGGGATGTCTCATCTGGTCTTCAGTATATGCCAGGAACCCAAAAAAGTAGGTTCTAATGCCAGTGAAGGAATGGACTTGCCAGTGAGTGTGAGAACACACGGGCAAAGACAGCAAGCTTTCTTATTCCATGTCCTGTAGATAGGCTGCCAGCAGAAGGTGTGGATCTTCCCACCCTAAATGATTTAATTAAGAAAACAATCCTTCAGAGGGATACCAAGCCACTTGGGTTTTAGTTAAGTCCAGATGTAGCTAAGTTGACAACCAAGAATAGCTAGCCATCACACACACACACACACACACCCTCTTCCACAACGATTCCTGAGCCTTGGGAGGAGAGAGTGCTGCATATGTACTCCATCTAGGGCTGAACATTCTTCAGCCTCTTATTTTCTTACCAGTTGTGAGTCTTTGTGTTAATCGCCATCTACTGTAGATGGAGGCTTAGAAGTCATTAGGAGACAGTGTAATACTACGTCCACCTAGCAAAACCACAGTAGAGGTCAAGTTGTTTGTGGTTGGGTTTCAGGAATCGTCTATCAATCTCTAATCAGCTATGTGATTTGCAATCTTCCCCCATCTGTTTTACTCTACTTATATTAAGAAGTATGTTTTCATGAAGTCCAGCTTGTCTCTCTCCCTTTGTCGCTGATGCCTTTGGTACCCTATTCAAGAGGTCACCACCCTCACAATCCTGAGAAACTTTGGCCCTATATTTTCTTCCAAGAATTGTTTAGTTTTAGACCTTACACGCAGATCCCAGATCCCATTCTGAATTCATTTTGTATATGTGCAGGTAGAAGTTCCAATTCATTCTTCTGCATGTGAAACTCAGTTTCCCCAACACTCTCTGCTGTGTAGACCACTTTTACCTTACTGTCTCTTCTTAGTTTTCTTACCTAGTATCTTCAGTTAGCACCCTCTAGCACTGTGCTGAATAGGAGGGTAAAAACAAGCCTTTTGTTTTGTTGTTGACCTTTGAGACAAGCACTCCGTTTTTTCAGCAATGAACATGTTGTTCTTGGAGGTTTCTCAGATGTGATTTATAGTATGTTGTGATTTCCTTCTAATCTATGTTTGCTGCATGTCTTTACTGTGGAAGAGGGTTGAATTTCACCAAATCCTGTTTTCTGCTGCGTTTGAGTTGATCACATGACTTTGTTTTCCCTCCACCCTGTTAAGGTAGAACAATACCAGATTGCATTTCAGATTCAGGACCAGCACAGAAGCCCAGATACAAATCTCTCTTGGTCAGAGTGCCAGATTATTTTAGCATGCTGCTTAAAGTCGTTGGCTAGTATTTTGTTGTGGATTTTTGCACTTGTATTCATAAAAATACTTACCTGTCATTGTATTTTATTCCATGGCCTTTATCTGTTTTATTTCCTAGATCATGCTGGTTCCATAGTATCCACCAGGAAATATGTGAACAGCAACAGCATAAATTCCTGACACATGTTCCTTCCTCACTTTTGAGAGATAGTTTTGCAGAGTATAGAACTCCGAGTTGTTGTTTTCTTCTCTAACCCTTTAAATACTCACCCCAGCCTACTTTCTTTTATGTGGCTTCTGAGGGGAAGCCAGATGTGATTTTTAATCTTTCCTATAGAGAATGTGGTTTACATCCTGAATTCTTTCAAGAGTAAAAAAAAATCTTTGATTGTATGGAGTTAGAGTATGGTATGCCCAGGTAGAGAGGGGTTTTCAGTATGGGGAGCAGGGATAACAGTCAGCTTGATGTACTTTAAGATTCTTGGATCTGTGGCTTGGTGCCTGCCACCAGCTCTGGTGAGATTAACACTTGTCACTTCAGATGCTTCCCTTGTCCCTTCCCTCTCTCCCCTGCCATTCTCATCACATGCGTTTGTGCCTCAACCGTCCTTGAATGGCCTGTTCTGTTATCCAAGCCCCAATGCCCCCTTTCTTCCCAGCTTTAAAGGCTTCTGCTGAGAGGTCCTCAAGCTTAGAGAGTTTGCCTCAGTGGTTTCACGCAGCTAGTGACCCAGCTAAAGCAGTCTCCATGGCTGTTGCTGTGTTTTTGATTTCTGCCACGTTTTCTACCGGGCTCATACTCCTCTCTGCTTACCTTGCTTATCTGTTCTTCCATGCCCCTTCCTCATACTTTGGAACTCACTTAACACATTAGTCACCGCTCTTCCAGGTTCTCAATTCCAACATTCTTCGTCTGGCTCCTTCTGATACTTGCTTTGCCATTTTGGATTGGGGTTTTACTGTGACTTCTTTCTCCAAAGCCGACCATGATACACAGAGTAAAGAAAGCTTCCATAGCTGGGTTTGTGGTAGTGTGAAGAGAAGAAAGGAAAGGAAGAAATGTTTGGTGGGCCCTTGGATCCATTCTCGATCTGTTAGTGAAACCTAGGCTCCAGTGTGTGAAGGTCACAGCACCTCCTGCTGGTTAATCTTGCTTATCATGAAAAACAGGCCAGAGAGGCAATGAGAAGCCACACATCAAATGGATCGGTCAAAATCGTGTATATCAGCAGTGCTGAATTCTGAGCACAAGAGGAGCAAGAAGAGGCCCATGCATTACTGGTGGGGTTGCAAAATAGTGCAGCTCTAGGGAAGACAGATTCCCTAAAAAACCAAATATTCTATCTCCAGGATCTGATGATCACACGCCTTGGTATTAATTAAGAGGAGTAGAAAACTCTCTCTCTCTCTCTCTCTCTCTCTCTCTCTCTCTCTCTCTCTCTGTGTGTGTGTGTGTGTGTGTGTGCATGAGAGAGAGAGAGAGGCACACACCCAGGAGAGTAGACACTCCACAGCACAGGATATGATCTAGCACTACACAGAAAGGAGCTGTGACACCTCCTCAGCCAGAAACACACAGAAGCCACCTAACACTACGTGAGACCATCTGGTGAGCCGGGCTCGCTGGTTGTATTCTGGTTCCGTACCTCAGATTGGCACGGTTTCCTGCTTATATCTCTAGTTCACGTGTATCTCCCCTCTGAGAACACCAGGCACGGTAAGGCATCGTCTTAGCAGCCCTGCCTCCCAGATTGAGGCGCTCAGAACAGCAAGGGCATCCTTCTCTGGACAGCTCCACGCTGGCCATGACAAGCACAAGGAAGCAGAAAGCACAGCTGCCTACTGGTTGTCAGGATCTGGGTCACCGAGGGCCTAGATGCTTCCCTCCGGGAAGACATTGAAGCACCTGTGAGATGACAGTACACGCTCCCACCGGCTAGGACAAGGCCAGCAGGCAGCAAGCAGCAGTCACCATTCAGGTCTCAACAAGCAGCCTTTTTTTCTAACCACCAGAAGCCGGAAAGGCTGAGGAGGTGTTGCCTGAGAATGGAAAACCCACCTCCAAGTCCCAGTCCTGCTGGCAGGGAGTGTGAGCTGCAGAAGGAGATGGGCATATGAGGAAGCCACCCAGAAACACCTGTGTGGCATGGGGCCTTGCTTGTTACTGAGAGAGCTGAGGGAATGGGAGATGACAAAGCAGCCCTTCAGTTAGAGAGGAGGCAGGCTTAGGTCTGGAACTGCAGCATGCTAGGTTTACAGTTGCGGTGCTGTTGGCCGTGGCTCAGCCTGGATGTTCCTGGGGTATCCGGAAGGGTCCTGGGCTGTAATGAGTATGTTTCTTGGGCTGCCTTGGGGAGTCAAGGAGTATCCTAGGAGGCTCTGAACTGTCTTGAGTGTCCTGGAATATCCTTGGCAGTCCTGAGTTCTCATGACAGATGTGATTCACGGCAGCTCCAAGTAAATTTGAAGCTCTGAACAGCCATGTATCTCTTAATCATTATGTCCTCCCAATAGATGCTAGCCAGATTAACCTTGAGAGTGGATAGTATGGGCCAGGCTGCTGAGTGATGGCCCCAGAGAACCAACATTGACTCCCCACCCCAGGAAAGAACTAATTATCCACAGGAGTCCATACTGATTTTGCTTCCATGGAAATGGATAGAAAATCCTCAGGTCACTAAATCTTAATGTTCCTATCACCTGAAGTCTTTGGGGCCTTTCCCATTGTTACCTGTCTTAGGGTTCCAGGGGTATTTATCTTGTCCTCACTAGCTGATGTTATTGAGGAAATGTTAGTTTTTCCTTTTATAGCCTCATTTCTCCTCCAGAAGTAACAGATGAAGAACCCTGGAGGCAGAAGGCAGTTCCTACCTCTCACAGTCCCAGGAGGTAGAATAGGGAGAAGCAGAGGAGAGCCACAACCTCATCTCCCACCTACCACGGATTCCTTTGTAAATTAGCCAGGTGTCTCATCCTTCCAAAATATTTTAGTGTACATAGTAAGGCATTATGACAGTTTTATGCATGCATATACATACATATAATCATGCCTTGTTCTCTATTGTTCCATTGTCCCATCTTCTTCATCTTCCTATAAGGTCCCCCTTTACGCTTTCATGTCACATGTCACAGAGGTACCTGTATCAGGAATAATAAAAACCTAGAGACATATTAGGGTTCAAGCTGAAGGTCAGAAAAGCAAAGCACCCAACCTCTAAGAGAGACCTTTTACCTCTATGAAATCTTCAGGCCAAAAGAGCAAGATCCTGTCTCCATGAATCCTTAGGCTCCCCTCTCCAATGAGTTCCTGTCTCTTCCCCTTTATAGTCCTCTCTCCACCCAGGCATATCGCTCCTGTCTCCACCTCCCCAGTGCTGGGATTAAAGGTGTGTGACTCCAAACACTGGAATTAAAATTGTGAGCCACCACCACCTGGATCTGTTTCTGGATCGATCTTGTGTAGCCCAGGGTAGCCTTGAATTCACAGAGCTCTGTCTGCCTACGTCTCCCAAGTCCTGGGATTAAAGGTGTGTGCCACCACTCCCTGGCCTCTAGTGGGTCAGCTTTGCATTCTGATCTTCCAGCAAATTTTATTTATTAAAATACAAATAAAATATCACTACAGGTACCTATACATTGTGCTTGTTGTGGCATTGCCCAATAGCCAAGATCTGGCAGCAGCGTAGGTGCCCATCAACAGATGAATGCATAAAGAACATGAGGCACACATACACAGTAGAATCTTATTCAGGCACAGAGAAGAATGACATAGCATCATTTTCAGGAAAATGAATGGAACTGGAGAGTATCCTATTAAGTGACATAACTTGAGCCTTGCAGAATTCGACAGATCCTGTCTATGGAAGGCAGAAAAGTTCTTTCTCTGAGTTCTATCGTCAGCTTTGCTGTTCTGGCCAGGTCCAGCCCGAGCATACCTGTTTCAGACCAAAGCCAGACATCCGAGACCAGACACAGGGTGAGAGAGTCTGCAGACAACCACAAGACACATGGTGACCTTGCTTTGATTTGGGGAATCACAAAGTATGATTGAAGAAAGGTAAGCCTGCAAGAATAGAGCCCTAGCTTTGTAGGTGGATAGAAATGTGGCCCTCAGAGGTACCCATGGCAACTGCCAGTGCTACCTCTTCTCCCTACTACTGTTCACATAGTTCAAGCCCCACAGGTTATCAACTTCCTATGTACTTACTGAAAAACAAGTTCACTCTTGGCCACAGACCTCTAAAGCGTCACTAGATCCCGAGCCTTACAATGGGAACACCTGATGCAGCCACAGCTCTTCTAGGGGGTATAGAACAAGTTAGGGCTCTACACCACACCCTCTTTTCCTATCCCAGCCATGTGAGTCTTTTCACTCAGTGTGAGTATACCAAGACACCCTGTCAGTGATGGTTCTATGGGAGATGGGTCCCATATCTACCTCAGCCTCTATGGGTAGAATTGGCAAAGGCTGCCTAGAAGTACCCCAGTAGCTGGTCATATGCCAATCAGATAAGTGTGATGATTCAGAGATCAACAGAGTCATGTGGACAGCTCCCTGCTCACAGAAACTGCCCAGTGGTCCTCTGTTTGATCCATCACCAGCAGATTCATCCACCCCATCCATTTATTCACCAATCTATCCATCTACCCATCCACTTATCCATCCACTTATCCATTCATCCATCCATCCATCAATCCATCAGTCCATTCATCAATCCATCTATCCACCCACCAAACCACTTACTTATCCATCATCCAATCCCCCATTTAACCACCCATCCATTCATACCCCCAAGTATCTTCTACACATCAATCTGTCTGTACATTCATCTACTAACCTACCTTCCCATCAACTTATTCATTCCCTTTTCATGTTTGCTATGGGACTGTTATGGTTTGAATAGGAATGGCCTTCATAGGCTCATATGCTTGAATGTTTGGTCATGAGGGAGTAGCACTATTTGAAAGAGATTAGGAGGTGTGGCCTTGTTGGAGTAGGTGTGACCTTGTTGGAGGAAGTGTATCACTGGGGAGTGGGATTTGAGGTTTCAAAAACTCAAGCCAGGCCCAGTGTGTTTCTCTTACTGCTCTTTGGAATCAGAGATAGGTCTCTCAACTACCATGTCTGCCTGCATACTGCCATGCTCCTTGTCATGAAGATAATGGACTAAATTTTTGAAACTGTAAGCAAGCCCCAATTAAATGCTTTTTAAAATAAAAGTTGCTATGGTCATGGTGCCTCTTCACAGCAATAGAACACTAAGACAGGGACCTAGCTCTATGTTCTGTCATTGTTTGAGAGGCTGAGAGACAGCTAGACACAGAAGCAGATGGGGTCTCGCCCTCTATTCATTCAATTGTAGAGTCAATGTAATAAATACGTAAACCAGTTACAAAGTTCATGAAGATGAACGCAGGGTAGTTTGTGAAGCCTGGTGGTTAGTGAAGGTTGAGCCTATTGTATATGGGAGCATATTCTGGGGAGACTAGTAGAGATTCAGCAAGGTCTAGCATCATGAAGGAGGCATGGTGACCATTCACTCCTCTTATAGTCTTGGACAAATGTTTTCATGACCCTGGAGCCTGTCCCCTGTGTCCACAAGAGCAGTCAATGTGTTTTTCATGATTGTGTGATTTAAATGGACAGAAGACTTGGATATTCCCATGGGGACCTGGCTTGAGGGCCACGGTTTGACTAGATAAGATGGGTACTGCAGATGGGCCTTGGACTGTCTTCAAAAAGCCATCACCCAAGCAAGGGCTTGAGGAGGGGCTGTTCTAGATCCAGCTTCTAATCACCTCAGTTGAAACCTTTGCACTTGTCACAGCCTGAGTGGGACCTCATGTGCTGGCCTGTTCCCCCACTGATACTTCAAAGTGGTGATAAAGAAAATGAAGTCCAGACTTCATAGAGGGTCTCTGACATCTGTATTGGGGGCAGTGAACATGGGTGTCTTCTCTCAGCATCTCTGAGGAACTGGTTTCAGGACTTCCTGTAGATAAAATCCAAGGTTGATTAAGATCCTTATTCAAAATTATATAGTGTTTGCATGAAAATGACACACAGTCCTCTAGGTATAAACTGTCTCTAGGTATCTGAACAACTAAAAAATTGTAAATGCTGTACAGAGCTGTATTGCTTAATGAATGAGGACAAATGAAATATGATTATACTTGTTCCCTATTCACCCCTTTCAAGTGCCCAACATCACCCCCCGCAAACTTTCTGTCTTTTTTCTTTTTTTCTTCTTTCTTTCTTTCTTTCTTTCTTTCTTTCTTTCTTTCTTTCTTTTTTTTGATAACCCACTATGTCCATGAGTGTAGAGTCATTCATAAGAAACCAGCAGTGATCACATCCCCAATTAAGAATGATTTTTCCCTCATCCAGAAAACTTCAAATATCTGATGTTGGTGGGAACATATCTTGGTTTTAAAGTGCTTACCCTACAAGTATGGGGGCTGTGCTATTTTGAAAGACAATGGCCCCCCCAAAGGAAGTAGCACTATTAGTAGGTATGACCTTGATGAAGTAGGTGTGACCTTGTTGGTGGAAGAGTGTCACTGGGGACAGAGGCTTCAAGGTCTTCTATGCTCAAGCTACACTCAGTGAGACACACAGTTGCTTCTTGTTACCTGTGGCTCTGGATGTAGAACTCTCAGCTCTTTCTCCAGCACCATGTCTACTTGTACACTGCCATGTTTACCTGTTTGATGATAATGACACCACAAAAAGACACGTACTATGTCCCCATCATCCCACATACATTCTTGCGGCCTATGAAATCACTACCTTCTCTTCAGTGCAGTCCTGTTGGCAATGGTCTGTTTCAGCTCAGACCCTCCTGAAGAAATGGCTCTTCTGGCCAAGCAGGGCAGAAAGTCCCTTCCCTGTCACCCTACTAGCAGCCCAGATGGCCAGCGGCACCTTGAAGAGCATGTGGGAGCAGTCACTGCCTTGCCTGGTCCTTGACACATTTCCAGAGACAGCAAGAGATTTGGATGTGAAGGGAGACACAGTGTGGCAGTGTGGGAGGGAGGAGATCTGGCTTTGATGTTGTGAAATTCTATCCTCTGGGCATGACTTGGCTTTCTGTCTCCTAGAAATTAGAGCAACTGTATCAACTGAATAGGACCCTCAGGAGATCAGGACTATTAATATTTCTTCACAGGAGTTGGAAGGTCCTGAGCCCCTCATCTGAGATTCCAGCCGCTAGCTCCCTCCAGCCATCTTTCACCTACACAAGATCTTGAAGAGTTAGGGTATATGGGAGATGGAAAGTTGACTGGGAGATGGACTCCAATGATATAATTTTCCTGAGTCATCACCCACTCTGGGGTGGCCCTTTTAGGTGACACACTTTACTCTGTCCCCCATGTTCTTATATGGAACCCTTGACTCATGCTCCTCCACATAACTCCAATAAACTCTCTGGTTCATCTGCTGGACCAGGATGGAATCATTTATTTCATCTGTTATTGTCCTCTCTGGGGTGACACAGACTCCCCAGGGGATGTTATGCAATAGACGTGGTCAGGCCTCTTGTGACCAGGGCGCTTGAGTAAGACCGATGCTTCAGGCGTTGGAGGGATGGCTTGTCACTAGAACATGCGGGGGAGGGTTTACAGAGGATCGGATCTGTGACACTAATGAAGGCCAAGTGATTAGGACACCATCCATCTCAATGTAACAGTCATTAGCGCCACGATTACCATAACCGCTATAAGCTCATGATTTATGGAGATTGTAATGATTATTTTTGTAATACTAAGTTAGAGGATTTTTTGGCAGTAGATCAATTTGGAGGGAATTAAAATACAGTTTTTTTGAGTGAGAAATGTCACTGAATCACAAAACAGTGTCAGTGTGTGTGTGTGTGTGTGTGCATGTGCTCATGTGTGTGATCTGTTCTAAGCCCTGATCATGAACCAACTTGGTATAGGCGGACCCAGAGACAGCTGCTTGTTGATCCTCTAGACCCTGGAGATGACTACTGTGATCTGGAGGTTCAGGTATGGGGTCTCAAAAATGTCCCTAAGGACCAGGGTACAAAGGCCATCAAGCAAGAAAGTATGAAAATAAAACAAACCTCTGCTCTAAAGCTCACCTGCCCCTGGACCATGAGCTCCTCAAGCTGGAGACACAGAAGACTCCAACACTCATTTGAAATACGAGTCTAAGGACAGCAGTGGGTAAGAATACAGTCCCTCATCTAATAACACCCCCGCCTCTTCCCAGCAACCTCCTCTCTCCATGACCCCCGCCACTTCCCAGCAACCTCCTCTCTCAGTGAACACTGCCTCTTCCTAGCAACCTCCACTCTCAATGGCCCTGCTTCTCCCCAGCAGCCTCCTTTCCCAATGCCCCCTGCCTTCTCCCAGCAGCTTCCACTCCCAATGACCCCTGATTCTCCCCAGCAACTTCCACTCCCAATGCCGTCTGTGCCCAGCCTGCAGCCTCCAACCCCTCCAGTCCTGCCTCTTTCAGAGGCATCCCAAGTCTCGCTCTCCTTCCCCAGCCTTTTGCTTTATCTCCAGGTGACAGTGTGGGTATTCTCTCCTCTCTGGCTGCACCATCTTTCCTATGTGGCTCAGACTTGGTCCCTGCACAGGGTGACAAAATACCTCAAGGGGAATATAGGGTTCTCTTTGTTCTTGCACACTCCACACCCAAGTGGTCTCATTCTAATCTGCAGCTTCAAATGTGGAACACTTTTACACTTCCTGCTTCTACCTACCCCAGTGCCCTAGCTCTCACCGGTCCATCCTAGCCCAGTGACCCAGCGCTCACTGCATCTATCCATCACTGACACACACTACCAGTGCCCCACTGTGTCTAGTTCAGCATTTCTGAACCTAACTCAGGAGCCCCTTCTACCTAGGAACTCATCACCACTGTCCTGAGAAGAAACTAGAAACCTCAGAGCTTTTCCTGACACCTCCCAGACCCTGAGCCTCTCCAAAGCCATTCAACATCATTTATCAAATTACAGGCATTACAGACTTTTCAAAGATTTAAAAGTATCTTCAGGTAGCATCCTACTCTTTCCAACCTCCCACTAGGAAACTGGGGCCACTGCTCTGACTTAGAAATGCATTCACCTCTTCTTTTCTTGGCCCCCACTCCCTTGAGACTTTGAAGATATATTGCCATGTGTCTGATGTGGCATTCTGATCCCTCTTCATTATGTAGTGTGTGGCTGTGTGCATCTATCTGCGCCTATCTATCTATCTATCTATCTATCTATCTATCTATCTATCTATCTATTCACCCATTTGTCCATCCATCCAGCTATATATAAGGCTTTCCGTGGTGATCTGATGCTCTCTTCTGACCTGCAGACACCAGACACACATAGAGTACACAAACATACATACATACAATACACTTATATACATAATAATGAAATACACATGAGTAGTAGTAGTAGTAGTAAAATTTATAGTAGAAAAAATAGAGTACACAAAGTAATTGCGTGAACTTTGATGGAAAAAAAAACACACGGACTCCTCTTCACCCTCGGAGAAATGGACCCAAGACAAAAGTGAGATTCAGTGAAAATCCATGATGTACCCAAATTCTTATAGATATGAGCAGACAGCCCAAAGGAGAGGACAGAGATATGGATCTAGAAGCTCATGTCCTCTGGTCCATAACCCTGCTAGGTGTGAGGAGCACAGAGGTTTGCTTTCCAAGTCTACAAACTGATCTAAAAGAACATGGATTTAAAGAACAAATAAGTACTATTCAGATGGAGGGGACCAGACTGGTCAGTTAGAAATAACCTAGAGGGAAGCTAACTAGAGTCCATATCCCTCCCTAACAATATGATGACCACTGAGGGTCCACTCCACTCACTAAAGAGTCACTGATGCTGGACAAAGCAACAGGAGGCCATGTGGGCTCAAAGGACAAAACAATGGCCTTCAGAGGAGTTGGGCTGAGCAAGTCATGGTGCATTGTATCTGATCAGATGATCCAGAAAGCCAGCCTTTGTGGGAGAGTGGGATTAAAGGAGAAGCAGTCTGTCAATGAGGCAAACTTTGACCTAGAAGGAGAAGGGGAAACAAATGGACTAATATCCCATAAAACATTGGTGAAAGAAATTAAGGAAAATACAGCAAAATGAAATATAATTTGTGATGATGGGTTAGGACAATAAATATCATTGGTGTATCTGTACTTCTAAAAGGTGTGTCCGGATTCAACACAATCCTTATTAAAATATCAACATCCTTTCCAGAATTATGAAAAATATCCTAAAATTTGCATGGAACCACACAACACTCTGAATAGAGAAAGTTACCATAAAGAGAAAAAAAGCAGGGGTCATTGTACTACCCTGGCTATAGTACCCAGTACTGTAGTGATCAAGATGCCGTGGTATTGGTGTAAGAACAGGCACAGAGCAGAGAGTTGTGAAGTAACTATGCGTACCTAAGTCAGTGGATGTTGGCAAAGTATGCATGCATTGGAGGAAGAAGCCTTTTCAATGCACAGTGCTAGGAAGGTTGGGTGTCTACACACAGAAGAATAAAACTCTGTGTGTATGTATGTTTGTGTGTATGTGTGTGTGTGTGTATGTGTGTCCATATGCACAATACAAAGGGTTAGAACAAGGTTCAGGTGCTTTTCCATCGCTCTCCACTTTATCATTTTTAGATCTATTTATTTGTATGCAAATTTTGCCTTCATGTGTATCAGTGGATCAGTTGCATGCCTGGTGCCCACAGAGGTCAGAAGAGAATGTCAGATCCCCTGGACCAAAGTTACAGAAGTCTGTAAGTCTGTAAGCCCTTCCCATGGGTACGGAAAATCTAACTGAGGTTCTCTCTTTTTTCTTTTTTCATTTTTTTTAAATTGTCTTTTCTCATTTCACATGCCAAATCCATTTCCCACTCCCTTTCCTCCTCCTGCTCCCTTCATCTTCCCCCCTCTACCTCACCCAGCTACCACTCCTCAGAGAGGGTAAGACTTCCCATGGGGAGTCAACAAAGTCTAGCACATTGCTTTGAGGCAGAACCAAGCCCTGCCCCCATACATAAACTGAGCAAGGTATCCCTCCAGAGAGAATGGGTTCTAAAAAGCCAGAACAAGCAGTAGGGATAAATCCTGGTCTCACTGTCAGTGGCCCCTCAGTTTGCCCCAGCCATACAACTGTCATCCACATTCAGAGGACCTAGTTTGGTCATATGTTGGTTCCCTCTCTATCAGGTCAGAGTTGGAAGGCTTCCATTAGCTCAGGTGAGGTGTTTCAGTGGGTAACCCATCATGGTCTCAACTTGTATTCTCACTCCTTCCTCTCTTCAACTGGGCTTTGGGAGCTCAGCCCAATGCTCCACTGTCGTTCTCTGCATCTGCTTCCATCAGTTGCTGGATGTAGGTTTTATAGTGACATTTTAAAATAGTCATCAGTTGATTACAAGACAAAGCCAGTTCAGGCACCCTCTCCATTATTGCTTAGGGTCTTAGCTGGGATCATCCTTGTGGATTCCTGGGAATTTCTCTAGAGCCAGGTTTCTTGCTAGCCCCATAATGGCTCTCTCAACAAGGTATCTCCTTTCCTGTTCTCAGTCATCTCTTTTCTTGTTCTCAGTCTCTGTCCTTCCCCCATCTCTACCATTCCGTTCCCTTGAGGTCCTCTTTAAGAACAACAAGTGCTCTTAACTGCTGATCTCTCTAGCCCCCTGGATTGTTATTTTTATTTGCTACAGTGTTTTCTATTGCTTGTAGTGAAGGTGATGCTGGCTTCATGGAACAGATTTTCTGGAAGAATTTATACACGCTGACAATTGTTTCCTCCTTAAATGTTTGGGAAGAGGTGGTAATTTTCCAGTGAATTTGGACCAGGGTTTTCTTTGCAGGGAACGTCTCTTCTTTTTCTAGCTGCGGGTATTTGCTTCATCTGTTTCCTCATGAGTAGCTCTGGTGTGCCATTCACTGAGGAAAGTGCCAGTCCTGTGTAAGGTGTCAGATGTACTGGCACAAATCATTTCTATTCCGACACTACCATCCTCATCCTCTCCATGATTTTGGTGTCCCGAATGCTTCCTCTTTTGTTTCCAGTACACTAAAGGCAGAAACATTAGAGGAGTAACCAACCATTTCTGATTGGATGTAAGTCTCACTGTACAAGATAAAACCCACACCCAGCACCCTTTAAAAATGCCTGTTTTAAAAACATCTAGCTGTAATTCCCTTGACCTGTGACCCTCCCAGGTATTCTAACGTTGAGGCTGCCATGGCGTTGACAGCACCAGCGCACTCTCTGTACTACAGTGGGCACCTCCTCATGACCTGTGTGGTGTGGCAGGTGTTTGTATTGTCGGCTCACATACAGTTAGAGGGACCCTGAGATACGTCAAGACACACAGACGGTGAGGTGGCAGTCCTGAAGTTAACCATCCCTTACAGATTCTCACCCGTGACCATTGGTTGGATGTATTCACTCAGCAGCTCTTTAAAGAAGCACCCCCAAACTCTGTGCTTTTTCTGCCAGAGAAGTAAGTCTATGTGGCTGTCAAGTTCTCTAAAAGATCAAATCAGAGCAGCTGGCAACTGCCCCTTGGTCCCCCAGCCCCCAGGCTAGCCCAAGACAAGATGGTCATTCACTGCTGTGTATCCAAGTCACTTCCCTGAAGTAGTAGTTCCATGTGCAGGTGTCTGTGCTTTACATCAACGTATTTAACACCTGGGTGTGATACTGTGTGCATTTAAATCAGTGGAACTCACCCCTCTTTATTTACATACTCCTTCCTGCCTCAGTTGTACTCCTGCGCTCTACCAGCCCATCGGGGGACCAGTCTATGCTGGGTTCAAGCAGCTCTCAAAACTGGCAGTGGGACCTGCTGTGTTGGGCTCTTAAAATGATCCATTCTTTTTAGAGCTTGCCTAATTCTGTCTGAACCTCTTTCCTCTCTCACAGGGCAGAGCCTGGTCTACACCCTCTGTTCTTGGAGTCTGATCTGTACACTTTGCTGCCCCAGAATGGTGACACCAGACTTCTCTGTCCACCAACACAGAGCACTGTCCTACCTGGGTTTGACCCATGTTGAGGTAAGGGGGTGAATGACTGCCGAGACAGGTGGAGGTAAGAAGTTTAACCCCTGCTCAAGAGACATGGCATCTGCTTTTCCCACAGGTCCAACAATATTAAGATTGGAATCTCAAGAATGGAAAGTAAGGCCATAAATCACTAAATAAGATAACAAAGTAAATCTAGTCCTGAAAGGATGGCCGTGAACAGTGCTTCCCATGCGGTCTATGCTTTAAGATATGGGGAAGACACCTTCGTAAAAATCGAATAAATCACTTTCGGTTTAATCAGAAACACATAAATGGAATTTATTGCATCCTTGAGAGGCATCTTGTCCAACGCATCGGCTCCCCAAGCTGACACTTCAGGAGGGTGTTGGCATTATTCTGGGCTTGTTTATTTGCTTTTAAGTCGGTAGTTTATTAGTTTTCATCTTTAAATATTTGCTGAATGAATGATGT
The DNA here is from genome assembly GCA_025134845.1 of Neodon shergylaensis. NCBI lineage: Eukaryota > Metazoa > Chordata > Mammalia > Rodentia > Cricetidae > Neodon > Neodon shergylaensis. The sequence continues at coordinate 1,804,789 of JABTXL010000186.1, forward strand.
CCTTTCTCTGCTGCTCATCTCCAACTGCAGGGGTGATTTTGTGCCTTTATGTGTTTGTTTGTTTTGTGCTTAGCATCCTGGACTTTTCTATAAAGGTCTTCTTGTGTCCCCACTCACCCCACTTCTGTGACATCAGAAGAAAGGTCCTGGACATAGAGGTCCCCAGAATTCCCAAGTCAGTCTCCTGTCCCACCCCCTTGCTATGTGCAGCTTTCCAAGAGGAAGGCCCAGCCCAGGCACCTCGTTCATTTACCCAAGTGCCCTATATTCTAGAAGTGTTTGCCTTTGTGATACCCAGATACTCAGAACTCAAATGGATAGCTTCTGGACAGCCCCTAGAGCTGAATCTGCTGTTCTTCAAGGGCTGTGTATGCCCCTCCCCATGGCTGTGTTCTACCTGCTTTGTGAGCAAGGCTTGTGGGACCCATTTTTACCCGCAGGAAAGTGGGGCCCCCAGATAACATCTGAACCTGTGCCAACAAGGAACTAGTCTCCAGCCCCCAATCCAGGGGTCAGCCTCTGTGTCAGCAGTCACCAAAGAGAGTGGGCAGTGGTGTTGCATGGCTACTGAAAGATGCATGAAGCCGCTATCATGGCTACTGTGGACACAGAGCAGCAGAGCAAGGTGGCCAACATCTTTGCGTTTAACTAAGCCAACTGCCAGCCACGCATCGTCCAGCCTCCGCTGCCTCTGCAGTCTGGAGGGCTTCCATGCATTTAGGAAGATGGGTTCTGCTCTGACCTCTGAGCTCTACCCATAGTTCCCCTCGCGCTAGAGCCCAGGGCTGAGGCTGACTAAAATACTCCAGAAGCCCAGCAAGTACGGTCTCGGCTCTCCATCTGCTGGAGTCTTGCAGGGCCTTCAGGTCTTTTGTTACACCTGCTGGGGGTTGTATGTGAGTGTGTGCAAGTCAGTGTGTGCGTAAGTGTATATATATATATGTGTGTGTATGTGTGTGTGAATGAATGTGTGAATGTGTCCGTGAAGGTGTGTAAGAAAGTATGTGTGTGAGCGTGTGTGTATAAATGTGTATGTATGTGTGAGCATGTGTGTGTATAAATGTGTATGTATATGTGAGTATATGTATTAATATGTATGTGTGAGCGTGTGTACGAGCATTTGTGTGAGTGTGTGTGAGCATGTGTAAGTGTGTGTGTGTATGTGTGTGTGAGCATGTGTGTATAAATGTGTATGTATGTGTGGGCATGTGTACCAACTCTGCAGGGCCCAGATTCAGGGACCTACAGAGTGTCACTGTTGAGAGAAAGCCAGCCATGTCAACCATGCAAGCCTCTGTATGACTGGAATGCTGGCCTTTGTGGAGACAGGACTAGCTGCTCCTCTCTTTCCTTACAATGAAGAGTCTGAAGCTGCTGAGGGTTACTCTGAACTTCCAAATGGTAGCAGCAGCAGCCACTGGGAGGCTCTATCTAGGGGTATGGATGTGAATGCAGGCACATGGGTGAAGTTGTTAGAAGGACAGGCCTTCAGTGGATGTGGAGGTGGGCCCTCGCTACCTTGCGCCTGGACCAGGGGGTCCAGTCTGAGTCAGCTGGATCAGCATTCAGCTTCCAGCTCCTCCCTCCATCTACAGAGATCAAGGACCTAAGTTTGGATATGAGTGCCAGTAAGTAAAGTCCCAAAGCCTCCTGGTTGCTCTGCTGTCCACCAGTGTTACCCAACCCAGCATTCTGACCTCTGGATAGATAGAACTCGTGGGACCTCACCTACTATGTTGGCATGAACTTACAGCTTACTACCAACCCACAGAACATGGCCAATAATGCAGTCAAGAGTGGACTGGTCTTGTCCCTATTCCAATATGGAAAAGTCTCAGGCCGTGGATTATTCAGTATTAAAGTGGTGTCTTTTTATTTCAGAGTTTTAGGCCCAGCAGAGGTTCTGCTGACCTGGTAGGGCTGGTTGCATGAGGGACAATGAGTCTCAAGCTCATGGGACTGTGGCTTGAGCCTGTGCTAAGGTCTCCATGGAGGGGAGAGTTTGGAGATGAGAGAATCGACTCTGTTGAGTTCTGCGGCACCGGCAGGAGATCTGGTTCCCTGGGCTCAGGCACGTTGTACATTCTGGCATATGCTGAAAGGTAAGGCAGACCACATGATCCCAGTACCCACTTTCCACCCAAAGCTGGCTTCCTTCTTTTCATCTGGCTTATATTACCTTTATCCTTTAGGACAAATTTATATAAAATGGTAGTCTTTGTTTCTTGAGCTTGGTGGGTCATTCTAGAGATTGATAAGCCTCACAGAGTAAGGGAGATTTACTGTGTTTATGCCCAGTGTAAGGGATGTGTGGCTAGGGGTACCAGACATGTGAGGGCTGTCTTGGGACACACCCTGTACCCTTAAACTGTGGCCCGGGATTCTGTAACCTGGTGTAACTGCTGTGCTGTGGCTCTCTTCTGCTGGCCTTGCAGTCACAGTGAATTGTTGTAACCTGCCTGTAGAGATGGCGGTGTGCGGTCTGCTGGAGTTGCCCGGAGGGGTCTGGATGCAGACAGGCAGCATGTTTGCCCTATCATTTAATCATTAGATTGTACTTTACCGACACACACACAAGAGCTGTCATAGCACAGCATGCATACGACACCAGCAGCTCAGATAACTCTTGTGTACCATTTGCTTCAAGCACATCCTTTGCTTTTGGGTTGATTTCTTCTCGTGCTGGCATGCCCCTCCCTGCTTCTGACTGGCCAAGAGTCCTGGAGAATGTTGCCATTAAGAGGCACCACGGAGGGACTAACTTGGAGGAAAATTAAAAGCCATTAAGGACTGTAAAGGTGGCATATCAATCTCTTGGTGTTTTCAATCTCAAGTGTTATTTGTCAGGTACATTCCACATCAACTGGGTCTTGACAGACAGGGCCAGGGCTGGGAGCAGTAAGATGAACTGCTACACAGGGTCTGGCAAGCATAGGAACACCAGAGAGGGGGCGGGGGACTTCTAAAGCCTTGATGGCTGTGTATAGGAGCGTGCCGCTCTGGGAACTCTGACCATGACCACAGCAGAAGTTTGTTTGCAGCCGTCACAGAAAATACTGGCTCCACCAACCTCGACACTGACTTTGCTGCTAACTCAGCTGTATCCAATCACTTAAGAATGTGATTCTCAACCAGATACAGGGACTCAGGCCTGCCATCCTGGCACTCAGGAGGCTGAGGCAGAAGGACTGGCATAAGTCTGTGAGTCAGACGCCAGTATGGTGAGAAATGAAGGGAGAGGGGAAAGAAAGGAGGTATAAAGGAAGGAAGGAAAGGAGGACAAAAAGAAAGGGAAGAGGAAAGGAAATAAAGAGTCATTACTGGATTACTTCCACAGTGGAAGCAAGTTGAAAGTGAGCCCGATGTGTTGGAAAGTTTGCATGCTCCACCTAGGCTCATGGTGGAAGAGTCAGGTGCTGGGCAAACCTTTGGTGTGGATAATGCCACCTGCTCTGGAGACAGGTGCTGTCCCCTAAATCCATGACATGTAGTATGCAAGGCTCCATGATGTTGTCCTGATGACAGTCACTCAGCATGCATTTCTTTGGATGTACACCTGGCACTGACCCACATGTGTCTTGGTTCTAACCAGGTGTTCTAGGATAGCAGATGCAAATGGTTGGAGTAGAAGCAGCTACACTGGATTCTGAAACAAACATGGTAGAGGTCAAAGAGCAGTTATATGGAAAGGGCCTAGCCTACTGTGGATCCCTCTGTTCAGACTGGTCCTGGCCCTGGCATTCATCTCAGAACAGATGACGGATCTTCCATGCAGTGTGGTACCCACTTCTGCATCTCTTTCCTTGGTGCTCATTTGAAGAAAGATTATAAAAGTCTTTCTCCTCTTTGTATATCTCCTCTATGTCTTTGTCCATTTCATTCTCTGCCCCCCCCAGCTGTGTGTCCATATTCTCTCCATCAATGAGAATTGAGTTTTGTTTAAAAGAAAAAAAAACCTTTTGTGCATTTACTACCTTCTTCTTTATTTTGTGACACAGAATAGTAACAGAACCAATTTTTTAAATCAAGTTTACATTCCTGAGACTCTCCGAGGAGAGCAAAATCTGTGAATGCATGATTCTCTTAAATGAAATGTATAAGATTTGAATGTCACCTGCATATACCCTCCTGTGCACTTTAAATCATCCCAGGTTGCTTATCATACCTAATGCAAGGTAAGTGCTATGGAAATGATGGCTACACTGCATTGTACATGGTCAGCATAGAGGCAATTTAGAAAATGTATTCAATCCAGGGTTGGTCACTTGGATCTGCAAATATACAGCCAACCAGGGAGAAGGGCTCTGAATATGTCATACCATGGCTGTGTCTGAGGCTGTGCATGGCTGTCTGCCTATAGATTCAATTTTCTCATGATTTGGAAATACTTTCCACTCTGTGCTCATGATGTTTTAAGGCTAACACTGCCTTCATCTCCTCTTATGATGGCTGCAAGGAAATGAAACACATGCAGCACACTGTAAAGCTCTTTCCCATGACTCCTGAAGGGACGACTCAGTGGGGTGGCACTTCTTCCTTGAATATTTGATACGGTTCATCAGTGAGTCCAACTACAGAAGGAATTTTATTTGAGGAAACACTTCAAATATTAGGTCCAACATGTAATCCAATTCCGTTCTGATTCTTTGCTCTAAAGATTTGTTTACTTTTATTTTACATGCATGAGTGTTTTGCTTGCATGTATATCTTTATACCATGTGCAATTCTGGTGCCTGCAGAGGCCTCAGGATCTCCTAGAACTGGAATTAAAAGATAGTTGTAAACGTCCATACAAGTATTGGTAACTGAATTCATGTCCCTCTGCAAGATCATCAAGGGTTCTAACCACTGAGAAAACTCCCCAGACCTCATGTGTTTATTATTTTAAAAGTTTGATAGTGTGGCCAGGTGGTGGTGGTGCACGCCTTTAATTCCAGCACTTGGGAGGCAGAGACAGGTGGATCTATGTGAGTTTGAAGCCAGGCTGGATACAAGAGCTAGTTCCAAGACAGCCAGGGCTGTTACGCCAAGAAACCCTGCCTCAAAAGATAACAACAACAACAAAATGAAAATGTTTTTTTCTTGGACTTTTTCCATTGTTATCATTTATGGGCCTGATCTCACTCATTCTTCTTTCAGCCTTTTAATTCCTGTCGTGTCTGTAGTGATGTCATTGTGCTCCTATACCCCCCCCCCACACACACACTGCTTTATGTATTTTTTCGTCACTTTGTATGTCTGTCTGGAAGTTTACCAATTTGAATGACTACTTAAGAACGTCTGCAGCTTTTGGTTTCCAGTGTGACACAAGGATTCAGGAGTTGAACCCCTGAACATCAAAAATAGGCCTGAACCTTTTGACAAACAGGAGAAAGTTGACTCACAAAGCCCTCTTTTTAGTTAGACAGAACCTCAGCACACAGAAAACAGCTCTTCCTGGATCTTTCATTCGTGTCATAGGTGAGACACTTCTCCCCAGTGGGCATAAAGTTTGGCAGAATTGGAGATCACACTCACACGCAGAGGCTCAGGACAGAAGCTGGAAGATGAGTAGGTAATAGGAGGTGCATTTGAGATGCCAGTGTGAAAAGTTGAAAGCTAAGAACTTAGTCGGGAGGCAGAAGCAGGCAGATCTCTGTAAGTTCGAGGCCAGCCTGGTTTATAAGAGCTAGTTCCAGGACAAACTCCAAAGCTACCAAAAAACAACAACAAAGAAAGGAAGAAAGAAAAAAAGAAAGAAAGAAAGAAAGAAAGAAAGAAAGAAAGAAAGAAGTTAAGAACTTGAAAGGAAGAAGTCTTGGGGAATGCAACACTTTCAAATTCCATCCGAGTTCTTCCAGGCTTCTCAGGGAGTACCAGAAAATAGCCCTCTGATGCTTCCAGCAGGAAGAGTTATTCTGAAATACATACAGGCATTCCTTGACTTAGGCCCTGACAGTTGCCTCATAGGTTGAGGATATTGTAAATTGAGAATGTGGCTGATGGGGAGCTGTGCATGCTGCCTTTGCCTAGAAGTGGCTAACCCAAGGAAAGATCAGAATGTGAGGCCCACTTCCAACTGAATCTCATTGGCTCTTGTGCCATCACCAAGGCTGATGCCTGGTCATCACAGGTTGCAGAATATCTGCCTCTTGAAGAGGCCAATCTGGATGCCAAGACTGTGGAGTAATGATAGTAACATCTACACCTGTGTCTAGTAATCCCTCAATTACAATGTCATTTATACACGCACTCTTAGCTTTGGTCTCTGATCATTTATAGATGTCTGCCAAAATATATGTTTCCTATTTCCTACTGGAGTTTTTGACTCATCCTTGAGGTCTATTCCATCATCCAGAACAGTATAGCTCTTTTTACTGCTGATTAAATTAAATTATGAAAAGCCAATAAACCTTGGCAAAGAGCTTGTGCTAATGTTTTGAAGAAATTAATAGCAATTATCCCAAAAGTGACAGAATTAACCTCATAAAGAGAAGTACTCGGATTCTTCCCTGAATTTTATGTGATGCACCAATAACTGGAGCCCATACATTTGATACAGATGCAAATAAATTAGGAAAAGCAGGTTACAAATCAAAAGAATTAAGTAAGGTGGAATAAAGCCCTTATAATTCTGTCCAAAAGGCATAATTATATGTTATTCTCATGGTAATCAGGGATTTTAAAGAACCTCTCAATATAGTTACTGATTCACAATATGCAGAAAGAGTTGTCTTGCATATTGAAACTGATGAATTTATATAAGATGATACAGAATTGACTTCTCTATTCACACAGGTTCAAGACACAATCAGGAATAGGCTTTGTCTCATATACATAACACACATCTGATCCCATATGAGTCTGCCATGTCCTCTAGCACATGGTAATGCAGAAATTGATCAATTATTGATTGGAAGTGTGTTGAGGCCTCAGAATTTCATAAGAAACATCATGTCAATAGCAAAGGTTTAAAGAAAGAGTTTTCTATTACATGGCAAAAAGCTAAGGAGATTATAAAGAGATGTCCTACTTGCTCTTTCTATAACCAAACACCATTACCAGCAGGGAGTAACCCAAAGGGTACTCAAATGAATGAAATCTGGCAGATGGATGTGTTCCACTTTAAAGAATTTGGAAAATTAAAATATATACACCACACCATTGACACTTATTCAAGTTTTCAATGAGCAACTGCTTTGAGCTAAGAAAAGGCTTATTCAGTAATCACACATTTATTAGATGCTATGGCCATCATGGGTATACCTGCACAAGTAAAGACAGACATTGGTCTAGCATATTTGTCTAATAAAATAAAAGGGTATTTTTTGCTTATTATAATATAAAGAATATTATAGATATATCAAACAGTCATACAGGTCAGGCAGTTATAGAAAGATCAAATTTAACTATAAAGGATATGTCAACAAACAGAAATGGATGGAAAATACCCCCAGAAATAGATTGCATAGTGCTTTATTCACCTTGAATTTTTTTGTTTTGTCCTTATTTGTTTTTTTTGTTTATTAGCTAGAATTTATTATTTTTTATTTTTATTGAGCTCTACATTATTCTCTGCTCCCCTCCCAGCCTTTCACATCCCCCCTTCAGCCCTCCCCCAAGGCCCCCATGCTCCAAATTTACTTAGAAGATCTTGTCTTTTCTACTTCCCATGTAGATTATATCTATGTAAGTCTCTCTTAGTGTCCTCATTGTTGTCTAGGTTCTCTGGGATTGTGGTTTATAGGCTGATTTTTTTTTGCTTTATGTTTAAGTCCACCTATGAGTGAGTACATGTGATTATTGTCTTTCTATGTCTGGGTTACCTCACTCAAAATAATGTTTTCTATCTCCATCCATTTTCCTGCAAAATTCAAGATGTCGTTATTTTTTTCTGCTGTGTAGTATTCCATTGTGTAAATGTACCACATTTTCCTTGAATATTCTTAATGCTAATGACAAAGGAAAAACAACAGCAGAGAGACAATTGATAATAGAAAAGAAAAACTTCTGAATTAAATCAGGCACTATATTTCAAAGATGTGCTAACTTCACAATAGAAACCAGGAGATGTGCTATGTTGGTGAAATGGGTTTGCTCTTGTTTCCACAGGAAAAGAAAAGCTATGGATACCATCAAAATTGATAAAGATTCAGTTTGAAAAAAAAACCTCTTGAGAAAGAGAAATAATGGCTCATCCACAGAGGTGACAATCATACAGGTGTTAAGGAAATTATATAAGGTTGGGACAGGGTTCTGTTCTTGTCCTTGCAGGAAAATATTCATATTCAAAGAGTGGAGATACCTTGGACATCTAGATGCCTAAAGATAAAAATATCGTTATGCAGAAAGAATCAATAAGCAAAGAGAAATCTGCCTTATGAAGCTGTATTATCTGCATGATAAAAATTGACTATTTGGACACTACACATCTCTATTTAAAAATAAGAGCTGGCTTTGTAGTTGGACAGTGGCTATCCTTTTCTAAATCCAAGCATGTTGTTAAAAGAAAAATTCAGAATTTCTGTCTCATGTCAGAAGCTATCTTGTATAGAAAAGAAAGAAGATAGATTTTTAAGGAAATATTTTACTTTTCTCCATGCCCATTTTGTTTATATCATATCTCTTATTGAATAGATCTCTATATGAATAATGCTTAAGTTTTCCACAATGAACAGTAGATTTTTCCTGCAGTAATCTTTGAAGCCTTCAGGAAGAGGATGGGGGCCCACAACAATGACTCCACCTGGTTGATATGATATCATGATGCTAATAGCACTACTATGAGATTGGTTTTTGTTTATCAGCTGCAGAAATGGTGTACCTTCTTACAATGTTCTAGCAAGAACTCCAAATAAAGAACTTCAAAACAAACAAAAAGACCCTATCAACTACTCAGAGATCGTTTGTAATTATACAAAACAGCAGTATTGAAACTTAACCATCATTTTACTTTTACAGGATCCCATAGAAAAAAACATTGCCCTCATGACAGCAGGAAACAATTCTAGAAAGAAACATCCCCTCTCCCAAAAAAGTTTGTCCTCATGGGTAGAAATACCATTTGGGGTTTGATTATTACTTGCATAGGGTTGGGGTTGGGGTGGAAATTATGAAGGCTTAGAGATCTCTAAAAAAGGGGAAGATTAAATGGGATAATAGGTAATTTAGTGTGAACTTATTCACACTAATAATAGCAATAATCGTGAATAATAGAGTGAATACTTGTGAGCTACTATTTATGGACAATTTACACTGGTACAGTTTCTTGTATATTGATACAAGTTCAAATTATATTTGTAATTTCTGTTTACAATATTTGCTCACCTATGTAAAGTTATTTTGTCATATTGTATGCCTGCATGTTTCAACCTCTTTTTAAGATATTTTATACATTGATAAAATTTTAGGATATATTTATCATACTGCATTATATATTTCTACCTCTGATTAAGACATTTATACATTGTTTACATTTTGATGTCATTGTCCTCCTTTACTGCACAGTTGTTTAAAGATTGTTTAATATTCCGTTATGAAGTCTTAATCTTTAAGTTATATAGGTACTAAGTATTATAGGTCAATAGTCATTCATGTTTGTTATACTTTTAGTCAGGCTAATTAGGTTCTTTGGATACATAGAGATTGCATTCTGCATAGATAGGTAACTTTCAACCACTTCAAAGATCTGTAGAACATGGCATTTAAATAACTTAGGATTCTGTTGACGTGAGACATGATTGCTCCTGGCAGCACCAATGCGTTACTGAGAGAATGTTGAGCACCAAAGACACTCCACTTAGAGTTTGTCTTCTTCTTGGCACAACTGGCCTATGGGCAAGACACTTTCCATGCTTCAACCACTGAAAAAGTGTATGATAGCTGGACTGGACAAACAGGATATATATATATGACTGTCAAATCTTCCCAAGACAGGGTAAGATGGTTTTGAAAAACTTCCTGCCTCTAGAAATGGTCTGTCAGATACTCTAGACCTGAACTAAAGTTGATTGCTTCAATATTGCAAATGAGACTTTGGGTGATTGCTCAGGCAGCCAGTTGTCTCTGTCATCTACTGCACATTTTGGAAGCTGCTTTATTGCACTTCCTGCCTACTAAAGTAATATTATCTTCCTTCTCAAGCCTTCAATGAGGTTGAAGATTAGATAGTTGTGTTATTATCCTCTTTTGATCTAGCCAAGACATTTCCAATACAAGACTTAGACTCCTTAGGATAGAATATTTATTAAAACATTTAGCATATATTCCTTGTTTAATGTTGTTTATGCTGGTTGTAATTCTAATATTATACTTGATATCTGTTCCTAATGTATATAGTTTTGTATTAGGTTTGGAACTCTCTTATTTAAACAAAAGGGGGAGGAGCTGTGGGAGCTCCTTCCGCATCTTCAACCAATAGCCTTTAAGATACCAGCCCACTTGGGAGTGCTCTCTTATACTATAAATGCAGCTGCAAGGTGTGCGCTCACTCTCTTGCTTCCGGCTTTTGCTTCCAGCTGCTAGACTCTGTTCCTGTTCCCCATTTGTGTAGAGAACTGTGATCTAGGACAGTGATCTGTAAGTCTCCCCTAAATAAATAACCCTTTATTATAGGTAATTCTGAACAACTAGTGTGGGATTATTTTGTGACTTCCACCATCGTGTGTGTGTGTGTGCACATGCGTGTGTATCCATCCACCTATCCAACTATGAAAAGATATACAGGCATATTCCTAGTCTCTCTTGTATTTTGAGTCTGACACCAGTACTTTATATTTGTGTGTTTAACTTGGAGTCAAATCCAGTAATCTAAAAATAAGCCACTGGGAAAGGGAGAAAGATGTTAAGAGGGTTAATAGAACACAGGTATCACCATTAGATTTGAAAGTATATATATATTAGAGATTTCAGTGGCAGTGTGTGAGTGTGATTGCCAATGTTATTTTTGGCATTGTGTAGCATTTTCTTAACAGGTTCTCTCTTGATAGAAAAGATTACATTTTGACAAATTTGATCTATCACATTTTAACAGAGTTTGCTCCTGGTTTCATGTATCAGTATTTCCAAATTCCAGGCTCATAAATAAATCTTCTAGCTTTAGATGCAGATCTAAGATTCATTTTAAATTAGGTATTTTCCTTGTCATTATTCTTTGCCATGGGTTTAACTAGGGTACACAGGCTGGCTTCAAAATCCTCGATGCAAGAGATCATTCTCCTGCCTCAGAAATATGCCACACCTCTGACTTAAACTAAGGATTTTACAATAAGGTGTGAGGTTGTGACAGGTTTGTTTTGGCATGTAGATTCAATTTCCTTGCCTCTGCTGAGCTGCCCTTGTCATACATCGCCCTCATGTGTGAAGTCCCTTGCACCCTGTACCCATTCTACTGGCCTGTGTCTGTCCCTTACCCACACCACCCTATCTTTACCCTGCAGCTTCATAGAACTGCGCTGCTCATTCTGGCTGCCTTTGGCTTTCCACATACAGTTTGGAATCAGCTTGTCAGATCTGCAAAGTGTCAGAATTTTGACAGAAATTATCTACATCCACTGGGAGTGTAGCTTTATCTCAAACACACAGTCTCCCAGTTCATGGACTTCTTACATTAGCATCGCTGTCTCTTTGCTCTACTTTCCAACATCGGAGCTTCATGTCTTTCAGAGGGTAGATCTGCCCATCTGCTGACTTTACAGCCAGTAGCTCTCCTTCTCTCCCTCACTTCTTGTCCTTCCTTCTGAAGTTCTTCCTCTTCTTTTCTACTTTCTAAACACCTCTCTCTCTCTCTCTCTCTCTCTCTCTCTCTCTCTCTGTGTGTGTGTGTGTGTGTGTGTCTTTCTGTCTGTCTGTGGTGTTTTTGGTTTTGCTTTGGGTCTGGAGTCTATGGTGTGTCCCATACACATACTCTCACACTATCTGTGAAACTTGTCTCTTCTCTCTTCTGACCTACTCACCTGTTTCCCTTCCTTTCCTTATGGAGAATTGCATCTTTTGGACATGGTGTGGGGTATATCTGAGCACCGGGCACAGCACCATCCCACTGTGCAGTAAGACACTGTCCAAATGACTTTTGTGCCTGCCTCTAAAGCAATCTGCCCAATGCTGAGAGCCTTAAATACAGTTACTCGCATAATGCACATTTTGGTGACCCCAACCATAAAATTATTTTTGTTGCTATTTCATAACTGTATTTTTACTACTGTTATGGATCATAATGTAAATATCTGATGTGTAGAATTTCTAATATGCAACCCTGTAAAAGGTTGTGACCCACAGGTTTAGAACCACCACACTAAATTTTGTTGGAGAAGACCAGTTGTGTTCCCAGTGTGCCATGTTATTCTTGTTATGAATGGATATTGGACTGTGTCAAATAATTTTTCTGCATCTATTGAGATGGCATTCCTGTTTGTTTTTCTGTTTTAGCCTCTTGGGATGATGGATGGCATTGATTTATTCTCAGATATTTAAAAAGATTTGCACTCGCAGCACAAAACCCACTTGGTCACAATGTATTACTCATACAAATTGCTTGATTCGCTGAAATTTTATTTATTGTCTGAAGAATTTCTTGCCGCTATATTCACCAGGAATATTGGTCAGTGTGGATTTTGTTTCCCTTGCATTGTCTTTGTGCATGTTCTGGGTGCCTTGGCAAAGCTGGTTTTGTGCCATAAGCTTGAGTTGCAGTTTCCAGGAGAGACTTAGAGAATTGTCATCCTTTTCCTTTGTGGGTTTGGTAGAATGCCCTAATGAAACTCTCCTGGAGATGTCATTTCCTAAAGATTTTTAATAACAAATAATATTTCTTTAAAAGTTTGGTGCCAGTATTTAATAGAACATCACAGGCCAGGTAATTAAAAAAAAATAATTCTCATGGTCTCAGAAACTGCAAATCCAAGCTAGGTGCTGATCTCCAATTCTTTTATCTTATCTTTTGTTCATTGATTTGGGGGATTTGTGGGCAGGTTTTCTAATCTTGAAGCCCGCTGGCAGTCCAGGAAAGACTCCCAGTTAATCGCCCTGAGTAATTTCTCAGCATGCTCTTGTGTTCAATGTATTCCTTTGAGAACATCTTCATCTGCACTGGGACTGAGTCGGGCTTAAGGTCTGTCCCCCACAGTGCAATGGTGTGTCCTGGAAGCCAGCACTTCTTCAGACGACCTCCAGTTTTCCTGCCAGAAAGCAGAGGGACTTTCCCTAAATGTCACACTGACCTCCACACATGGACCTTGTTCCAGCAGCCTTCTCATCTCAGGCTAGCCCAGGACGTTTTACCTTTCTCTAATGCCCCAACCTTGGTTCTTGCTGGTCTCTCAGATGTATTTCCTCAGGTTTTCCCACCTGGTGGCTCTGAGCTGTTTGCAAGGAGATTATTTCAATGTGGGTATCTTTTTTCCACATCCTTCTTACTCCAAAGCTTTCTTTTGTTTTCTCTTTTTATTCCCTTGGTCTGATGAAGGTTACACTCTTACGAGCATGTCCAGATCTTCATTCTCCTTTCTCCCTCCCACAGTCTTCATGCCATTGCTCTTCCAAACCTTATTTTCCCTTCTCTGCAGCACGGTAGATGGAACGTGCGCCATGCAGCTTCCTCTCCCTTCTGGCCCTAAACACTCAGGCGATTGTTTTTGTTTGTTTGTTTGTTTGGGGGGTTAAATTTGGTTTTGTGTTTTTCTCAATGAACATGTTTAAAGATTTATATTTAAATTACGTGTATTTGTGTGTTCTGTGTGAGAGTATGTACAGGCAAGGACAGGTATCTGAGGAGGCCGGAAGAGAGGGTTGGATTCTCTGGAGCTAGGGTTAAAGGCTGTGTGTGCCGCTAGATGTTAGTGTTGAGAACCCTACAAGAAGAGAATGTGCTCTTCACTGACGAGCCATCTTTCCGGCCCCTCTCCAATGGTCATATCTTTAAGTCTTAAATTCCTCTGAGTGCTTTATCTGAGTTCCACAAGTGAAAGTAATGGCACCATTTTTATTCTCTTCCAAGTTTGTCACAGTTGCACAGTTTCACTTAGAGCAATCGCTCCTCTCCCTGCCAAACCGGGAGTAACCTTGTGCCTCCTTATGTCTCATGCCCTACACAAAGAGCATACAGTATATCCTCCTTTAACACATCACACGTCACATGTCTCACACACACACACACACACACGCTCCAGGACAGTGGAGTGGAGACCCCTATGCTAATGCCAATTCATCTACCAGGGAAGGTGTACCATGCTTTTGTAATAGGGCCATTAGCTCTGCTGGTTGCTGGTTGCTGGCTGCTGGTAAAGCCCTAGCCTCAGCTTCAGTGCACCTGTTGGCTCCAAATTCAACTCCAGCCCAGTGCACCCGCCAGATCCCAGTCCTAACCTCAGTGCACCTGCCAGCTCCAAGCCCAGCCCCAAACCAGTCCCAAACCAGCCCCAGCCCAGAGCACCTTCCAGATCCCAGCCCTGCCCTAACCTCAATGCATCTGCTGGATTGTAACTCAGTACAGGCTGCTACACCACCTTCTGTCTACCCTATACTTTTCCCCCTATGCCAGAGGATGTAACTCTAGCAACAAGGCTCAAGAAGAAGACCTAGGTTGCTGTCTACTGCTGTTTCATGCTGCCTGAGAAAGATGACACTGGGACCCTCACCTGTAGTCAGCCTTGGGCACTAACAACTGCTTCTCTTGTTTTAAATATTTGTCTTGGAGACTGTTAAATCCTGTATCCATGTCAGATTAAAGACTCAGAGCTGCAGATTATTGAGTTATGCATGTCTTTAAGTTCATGTTAGGTATCCAATCCACCCCAGTACTCTCCACATGGAGAACTCTGAACCAGTAAATCTGGACTTACCTGAATAGCCTCATGTGCCAGTTAAAGACTGGAAGGGGGAGCCAGGAGTCTATAGCTGGACTGGCTCTCTCCACAGGAGCTCTCAAGCTTTGTCTCCCGCTTCCTTGCTTCAGAACTCTCAATGCCCTGTGACTGGATGATGATACCAGCGTGGAAGCATTGTGACCTATCCGTGATGCTACTCCTGAGCCTCTTACCACGGTCGTGGAATCTGTGTCAAGGTTTATGCTTGCAGCAGAGGCAGTGGGATCCGAGAGAGCAGAGGATGACCTGGCAAAGAGAAGCAAGCCTTCCTACCTAACCTCATCCACATTCTGAAGTGGCATCCCACTCTGTGAATGTGAGTGCTGTGGGCAGCCCCCAGTAGCTACTCTGGACCTCCTCATCCCCAGGCAGTGGGTACAGTGCCAACCCCACTACCCCACAGCTTCCTTCTCTGTACATTGAGATTCTCCTTGCCATCTGGGGAGACTTCTGTGCAGGTTGGACGAGGTCATCTTTGACACTGAGAAAGGGCTGTCCCCTCAGTTCCTCCCAGCCTCCAGAGCCAGGATTCCCTCCCCGAAAGTTCTAGGATGAGGAGGTGCTAGAGAGGAGCCACTCTTCCTAGTCAGGCAAGACTGGTGAATTCCTGCAGGGTCCAGGGACTGAAAGCCAGAGAGGAGCCCATGCTTCCAGACCCCTCAGGGTGTGTCTTTTCTAGTAAGAGCTCGTCTTTGCTGCTCCTACAAATCCTGAGTCTCTCTTTCAGACCATGTTCAGTGGCACAATTGACACATGTTCGTGGAGTTGGAAGAAAGCAGATGTGGTGCAGAAAAACAGATGTGGAAGATCACAGGGAGTCTGTGTCTGATGTGTGGAAGGGCCACGTGAGGATACACGCCTGGCAGAAGAGTGCAGGCTCTGGACATAGCATGCTGGCCCTCTGTGCCAACCAGGGAGGTTGTTCCGTGTGTCTGTTTGCCCACATACTCTCATGAGAGAGTGGGTATCCAGCTCTCCAGAGCCACCCTGTTCCTTCTCTGCTAAGATGGGACTGTCACCGTGCTGCTAGCATTTACGTTTGAGAATTCAGGCTTCCTAGTCCATATTGGTCTTGGATGTGGCCAACATGAGATTGTTGGTTAATCTTCTTGGGCATATTCTACCATATTGCTATGGAAGGTAAGGGGGTGGACAACCCACTGAATTAGAGAGGACATGTTGCCTGACTCCAGGACAAAGGTAATGAAACCAGGCAATCCTGCCTGGTCCATCCCAGAGACCAGAGATAGCTGTGATTAGGAAGCCTAACAGGCTGGTGTGTCTCTCAGGGGCTGGCTGCTGGCTCCTGCCCTGCCCAGGCTGAAGGTCTGTGTGTGTTTAGGGGAGGTGGTCAATATGCACAGGGTGAATGAATAGACAAGATGAACATATTTTCTCCTGCTGGTCAACCTCCCAGGCTCCAGGGACGGGCTGTCAATGATGCGATTAATGACGGTGCCAATTCTGTGTAAATGAGCTGGTGTCTGGCCCATGGAGCACAGCGTCCCGCTGCCTAGCTGTCAGGAGGCCCACAGCTGCCAGGCCAGAACTGTAGCTGCCCGGGAAGGTGACCGGTGACTGCAGCCAAACTGCCAGCCCGGGGCTTCATTTCCATGCTGTAATCCCATAAGCAAATTGTTTGATTGTATTAGTTGAGGGTAATTTTCCACACTTCACAGTAGCTGCTCAGTTTGCTTCTGGATTCTGCTGACTCTTCGAAGAATTTGCACAATAAAATAATGGAAAAGTACAGTAGGCAGTGGAGCTAGACCCCAGATCTCATTCAATCAAACTCTTGGAGCAGCAAGTGCTAATGGGCCTGCTCAACCCTCTTGTCTCCTATGCTCTGGTCTGCAGTTTTTCCCCTTGGTGCGGATTGTGGGGCCAACTTCTTAACTCACGTGTGCAGCCATCAAGACATCAACGCTCCTTCCATCCAGCTTTATCAGTTGGGTCTTCTTCACACTGTGCATGCTCCTGGACCTCTAAGTCGTCTGCCCTGAGTGGACCTTCCAAAGGGTGAGGTAGGAAGAGAACCTTGCATCCAGATTCGGTGTCCTTGATGTGGAAAAGAGTCCTATGCACAGGTGTGGGGAGGGTCGAGAAGGACAGAGGCACCCACAGCTTTTGTGGACTCCTAGAGCCACCTGAGATGGGCAGCAGATAGAAGGAAAGAGGGAAGGAAAAAAGGAAAGGAGGAAGGGAGGAAGGAAGGGAAGAAGTAAGGGACGGAGGGAGGGAGAGAGGGAGGAAGGAAGGAAGGAAGGAAGGAAGGAAGGAAGGAAGGAAGGAAAGAAAATTGAGAGGGAGGGAGGGAAGGAGGCAGGCAGGGAGGGAGGCAACCCTCACTGTTGGAGGTTGAGGATTGGATTGGTCGCTTGTCAGCGCTGCTATCCCCTAACTCAAGTGTACCATATCATGCCCCCAAAAGCACATCCATTCTGACTCCATACCTGTGGCATCACCTCCCTTTGAAAATCTTTGTAGCTGAAATTGAGCTGATTTGAGGTGACATCATCCTAGATTAGCCAATAGTAACCGTCCCCATGAAGTCAAGGAGAGGATGCTCCTGTTTGGAAGCCAGTCTCCTCGGAAGTGGGGAAGGACCCTGACGCCCCCCCCCCCGCAAGAAGCTGTAGGCAGGGATGACGTGCACTTTGGATACCTCTGCCATGGGCCCCTTACAGCATCCTTCACTGATCCTTATAGCTCCTCAGAAAGAGGAGATTGTGGAGCAGGAAGGCAAACCTCAGAGGACACTACCATTCTCAGGTGGTACCTTGGTTTCCCGGGCAGGAACTCAATGTTTCCATCTTGGCCTCCCGCAGCCACTCTGTCCTATGGTGTGCTGACCACCGGCTACAGAGGCCCCTCCTGTTTATGTCCCTATAGTGCCTCCTTTGACTTTGTCCTCACTCCTAGACACTCACAGGGTCAAATTCATGATGTCCTCCCCTCTGCTCTTATTTTCATGACCCCTGCCACATCCTTGTGGCAACTGAAAGCCTCTTTAATCGGGGTGACAAGGCATGGGTACAGGAACACTGTGAGTCCCCATGCCAGCAGGGCAGTGGGTGTAGGGTGCACAGAACCTGCTATGCCTGTGCTGGGAACAGAATGCCGAGGTTGTGCCTCCTCTAATTGGTCCAGCTCAGTTCCAGGAGCCACTTTCTCAGCTCCACATAGCAAACTGCTGACACAGAAGGACCGTCTTCTTATTCTGAAGACTCGTGACCCACAGTCTCAGCGACAATCACAGCATGCTAACTAATGTCATTTGCATTGTGTTTGCTAACAAAGGGACTGAGGTTGCAAGGACAGCTCTGACATAAATCAACGTCTTGGTCCTCGGAGATACCACGGCAAGCCCAAAGCTGATTTGCTTTCCAGGAACAGGGGCAGCTCTTTCTTAGTCCTAGTAGACGTCCTCTAGGATGTAACCCTCTCTGCGTTGAGTGGCCCCAGCCTGGACATCACGAAGTGAACAGTATGGAGACGCAGAGTGGAGCATGAAGCTCTGGGATGCCCGGGAGCTTCCCTCTGGAATGCAGCCAGGTCACACATCTAGAGCAGGACAATGGTATTATTGGTATTATGTAGAGGAGGATGTCCCTCCTGCAGGCCAGGAGCCTGCATTACAGAAGGAGTCTATGTTCACTGTCAGTCTTTGTCGCCAGTCTCTTACCGTGGAAGCTGGGGACTGTGGGCACTGTTGGGTGTAAAAGGAGAGCCATGCCATCCTGTAGATGTTTGTCACCTCCCTCTGAGGTGTCCCTGGGCTTTACTGAGACAGTGCATCTACCAGCTCTGAGATCCTTCCCCACTGTTCTTTTCAACCTATCCTGAGCTCTGTCTCCTGAACTTCTGAGAAGTCTCCTATGTCTTTTGGATGAAGCAGAAGCTCAGAGGTGACCAGGGACTTCAACTAGATGTGTTAATTTCACCACTCAGTGTAGGGGTTAGAATAGGAAGTGTGACCCCGCAGACTTGTGTGCTAAATGTTTGGTCCCCAGATGATAGTACAGATGTGAGAGGCAAACTTAGGGAGGTGGGGTCCTACATAGAGGAAGTAGATCATGAGTGTGTAAAGTGGGGACTTCAGCACCGGAGGTATGTGGTAATGGCATGACCACATTTATGCACAATACACACATCACACAACACTACAGTGTACTGCACAACACCATACTACACTGGCACCCTGTGTCTACAGATGCTGTCACAGACAGTAGGAGGCCCAGCGACCCAGCACATTTTGCTGTGTCCCTGGCTCAGTAGGGTCCTCTGTCCTATCCTGAGAGGGCCAACAAGTATCTCAGCTCTGCTTGACCTCCCCCCATGCCCCTTGGCAGATAGGATGATAGCAGAACTGGGGATTCCAATTGCTCATCTCCCTGCCAAATTGGGATTAACCTTGTGCCTCCTTATGTCTTATGCCCTACACAGGAGCACATAGTACACCCTCCCTCAATACATCACACAACACATATCACACAGACATGCACACACACACACACACACACACACACTCCCGCATGAGCGCATACAAGCAGAAAGCTAAGAGAGCTCATGGCCCAAATGGCAGAGTTATACAACAATAAGAACCAAGGGAAATAGAGTAAGGGAAGCCCACGAGCTGGAGAAGTTTAGAGTCCAGGGTGGAGCGAGAAGAGCTGGGAAGAGCCTGGGTATCAGCATGGACTCTAACAGGTACTCCAGACCATGAGGGAGGTTGGAGGCCAGCATGCTCTTTGGTATGGTAATAGGGACCACAGTTAGTCATTTTTCCCCAGTTTCTTTTGGACCTGATAATGAGAGCGTTGCCTTTGAAGTGAGTACTGTGTCTCTTGCCCTTTTTTCCCCCCATCTCTGAGCCATTTTCCACTCTCAACTCAAATGAAGTAGGAGATAGCTTATTCGGAAGCCAAATTTGAGAAATCACGGCCCATTTAGTTTGCCCCAAATTCTATGTTCCAACATGGAAGCAGTTTTGCGGAGTTTTTATAGTACTAGAACAAAGAAAGTCTCAAATCAAGGCACGTGTGAAGTACATAGGTGAGAGGTGGGTTACGGTCAAGCAGTTAGGTCTCATGTTATCCGAGAGCATTCTTAGCCCTCTGATTGGTGGAGAATGTGGGTTTGATAAGTTAATACGCTTCAAAGTTTTTAAAAGTTGGTTTATAAGAGTGTTGGGTCTGACACAGAGGTGGCCAAGGGATGTTGTAATATGAGCGGCGAGGCTGTGTCCCGCCACCCAGCCGCCCGCACGGCTAGCTTTATACCCGAAATAATTACACGGAAACTGTATTCTTTTAAACACTGCCTGGCCCATTAGTTCCAGCCTCTTATTGGCTAGCTCTTACATATCGATCTAACCCATTTCTAATATCCCTGTAACACCATGAGGTGTCTTACCAGGGAAGATCTTAACCTGCGTCTGTGTCCGGTAGGAGAATCATGGCGACTCCTTGACTCAGCTTCTTTCTCCCAGCATTCTGTTCTGTTTACTCCGCCTACCTAATGTTATGTCCTATTAAAGGGCCATGGCAGTCTCTTTATTTAACCAATGAAATTAACACAAAACAGAAGACTCTCCCCCATCAAAGGGATGCTTCTTTGCAGGACTAAACATAGCCTGAGAAGTTATAACTAAGTTCTGGACCTGCAACCCTTCAACTTCTCTGTAGCTGCTGGAACTTTAACCAGTTACCCTCTGCGCACAGTGTCATCATGGACATTTCATTCACACTTGCTTGCTGCTTCTTGTCCTCCATGAGATGAGCAGGTTCTAGACTCCAGGTAGCTCCTCCAAATGTTCTCACCCCCATAACTCTCTCTCCACACCTCTAGGATCAACAAAGCACAGACTGTATACTAAAACCTTCAAATGGTGCTTCCCTAAGTCGTTTCTGTGGGGTTCTTAGGCACACTAATGTAACTAACACATCCGGGGTCTTGTCCTATCTGCAGCCATCCTTCAAACAGTGCACTCCAGCCCTAACTTATTGGCTATATGCCACACGGGTTCTGAACAGTCAGAGAAGGAGGGGCACAGGCTTTCAGACATTTATAGAACCTGCAGGTCGGGGGGTGAGCAGGTGATGTGGGTCAGGAGTGGGTCCAGTTTACATACGTGTGTGCATACTCTGGGATCTCACTATGCTTAGCTGGTGGCCCTTGGGGTCTGAGCAAGCTTCTGCCCCGTGGGAGGTGCCTGACACTAATGAAGTCATCACCAGTAGAGCCATTTGACTGGGAAATAGCTTTGGCTTCAGTTTTCTTAAGCGGCATCTCTGCTACGCGAATGGAGCTCAGGTCCACAGACACAGGCTGCATAACCAGGCTTTCAGCCCAAGGCAAGAGAGTATGTAGGCTCAAAGGTCCAAAGCAAGAATCAAAGCCTTTGGTTTGTCTGCTCCTAGCCTCTGTTCCTGGCCAAGGGCTGGAGTTCATGTTGCTTCCAGGTCCTACCATACGTTACAGTGAGCCGATGAAAAGGACAGGCTGGAAGGCCCAGGTCCTAGAGAGTACTATGAGGGGTGTGGTGGTTTGAGTAAGAATGGCCTCTATAGGCCCATATATTTGAATGCTTAGGAAGCGGTGCTGTTTGAAAAGATTAGGAAGTCTGTTGAAGAAGTCCCTGGGGGGTGGACTTTGAGGTCTCAGAAGCTGGAGCCAGATCCAGTGGCTCTCTCACTCTTCCTGCTGCCTGTGGATCCTAATGGAGGGCAGAGGACAGGGGGCAGAGTGAACCCCAGCAATGGTGAGGTCAGGGAGTAGGAAGGCAATGCCAGGATGGGAGGAGGGTGATGAGTAGGAGGAGGAAGGTGATGAGCGGGGGGGAGGGTGATGGGGAGGAGGGTGATGGAAGAAGGAGGGTGATGGGAAGGAGGGTGATGGAAGAAGGAGGGTGATGGGGAGGAAGGTGATGGAAGAAGGAGGGTGATGGGGAGGAGGGTGATGGAAGAAGGAGGGTGATGGGGAGGAGGATGATAGGGAGGAGGGTGGTGGAAAAAGGAGGGTGATGGGGAGGAGGGTGATGGAAGAAGGAGGGTGATGGGGAGGAGGGTGATGGGGAGGAAGGTGATATTGGGAAGAGGTGGAGAATAAATCTGATGTCTGGAGAAAAAGAGATAAAGGTGTGAGAAATGGGGCACAGACAACAAAGTAAGCCTTTATGACAAAAATCAGGTAGAATGCAGAGCCAGGAAACAAATATTCAAGGGACAACACAGCAGGGACAAAGAGTTTCTGAAGAAATAAGTCTCTCTCTCTCTCTCTCTCTCTCTCTCTCTCTCTCTCTCTCTCTCTGTCTCTCTGCAAGGTGGGCTATGGAAGTTTCATTCCCAAGAACTCTTGTGTGTGCCCCAGTCATGCAGCATGGGGTGACTCCCCTCTGGACAGGACTCTGGGACTGTCATGAGACAATGAGACAGATGCCCCTCCTCTCCCCTTGACAGTCCACACATGAGTGGGGGAGTGCCTCTCTCCGCTTTCTGAGATGACTGTCTCTCATCTAAGAAACTGGGTTGTAACTAGGCACAACTGACCCCAAGTAGGCAATGTTCTCGCCTTTCAAGGTCTTCAGAATGGAAATTCAAACCATCACCTCCCATGGCAAACAGCTCGCAGGATCCTTCCAAAGTGTCCTCTCCCAACATCTTCTCCATGGCCTCTCAGATAGTGTGGCCACTTGTGGCCACTGACCACTATTCCTG
The DNA here is from genome assembly GCA_025134845.1 of Neodon shergylaensis. NCBI lineage: Eukaryota > Metazoa > Chordata > Mammalia > Rodentia > Cricetidae > Neodon > Neodon shergylaensis. Next base: position 1,827,347 of record JABTXL010000186.1, read on the forward strand.
GGGGAAGAGAGGCCACAGCCGAGTCACAGAGAGAAGAGTGGTCCTTCAGTCCAGGCGGGAGAGTACAAATCCCAAAGTATCCCGCATCCCCAAGCTCAGCCTCAGTGGCTCTCAGAAGACACAGTGTGTGTGAATCTGACGTCCATCTCTGGATGCTTTGGGTCAGACTATAAATGGCTCCTGGCAACATTACTCCCAGGGGTCAAGCTGTCTCCTTGAAATGCCCATGACTTCACACTAAGTGCTTCCAATTTCCATTGAGTTATTGCATTCACTGACCTGCTGGTGCGCGCCAGCTGGAACGAATGAGCATTGTCTTCCTAGCACGAGGAGCACGTGAAGTCCCCTGCAGCTCCTGCAGTACTGGGGCGCCTTCCCTGCCGAACTAAACTGATGTCTCCATCCAGCTGGAGGCAAGTACCATAGCTGCTGGACCAGGGTCAGTCGGAGTGATAGCATTTCCATCCCCTAGAACTGGGAGCCTCATAGTGGGCAGCCACATAGGGTGTGGAAGGAGCTGTGGCTTCTTCCCCTGCCTGGGGATCGCATGAGGCCACCTATAATGCCACTGACGTAGCAGAGCCAGGTGAAGTTCCTAGAGGGGGCTGAGAAGAAGTTACCTGGTCCTCAAACCTATGTATGACACTTTCTTCACAGGCAGGAGTATGAGGCCCAGTCCTGGAGAGGTGGTCTTGTGCCCTGTGGGCCCTGGCTCCACATCAGGTGGGGAGAACTTTCTAGCTTGTAGTTATCCAGATACCTCCAGATGCTAAATCTGGTCCTGCATTGGGCTGGTGGTAGTTGATGGTGTTTGCTATGAACCTCTATGTTCTCCCTCCGATCTTTGCAACTAAGGGGGCTTCTTTCTCAGGGACACATAAGACACCAGTCTGGGATGGGAGGAGAGCAGCCCTCATCCTCAATGCCAAGTACGGTCCAGATGTAAGGGGAACTCAGCCAACTCACTTTAATGAGGACCCAACTCTCTTTGGGCTCCTCTCCTTGTGTAGCTTGTCTTCCAGGCCCCACACACAGAGCTTCCTTGATGGTCCAGTCTGTCTTAACATGACTCATATAAGGCTGACCTACCCAGACTTGACAGATTCTTTTGGCCTCCATTGGTACCTTCCATGCTTATATTCTCCACACATAAATACACATAAACAAAAATAATCTTTTTTAAATTAAAAATTTAAAAAGGAATATGAAAGGTTAATTCCCCTCAGCTAGCATTTTCTTCTAGAGACTTCTGTCTCCTGGTCTCACTTTTCCCTTGGCTATTAATTCCCCCCTGTCCTGCTATGTTTGGACTGGTCCCTCCCTGTCTTCAGCAGAGAACCCTTCAGCATCCAGATGGTTCTGAGAAATGTCCGCCTTGCCTAATAGATATTGATGAATCTTTTCTCTGACAAGGCTCCTAGGTCATGGCCAGCCTTGATCAAGTCTCTTGCTGGACTCAACCCTGGTTGTTTTTATGCCCTTCCTCCTACTGGCTTCTGTCTCCAAGGCCTGTCTTTTTCACCCTGAGATAGAATGACTCCAGCTTCCAGAGCTTCAGGACTCTATAAATGGACACCCATTTCCAAGATGGAGGGTCACTCTTGGCTTTGTCTGCCCTCTGTTGTGTCTCTGTTTCTCCAGCTCCAGAAGGGAAAAGTCATTGCACTCTGCGATCCCAAGGCCAGGTGTCCAAGATGGAGCAATTTTTTTTGACTTCTCAGCATGATTGAACTGTATGATGATAACACCCCTTAGTCTTGAGAGTCCCTGAATGCCTCATGTCACAAAGAGAAACCGAGGTACACGCCCACTTGTCCATGGTCACAACCCCCAGTAGAATGTGCTTGTTTGGATATGACTTGCTGTCTGGGGTTTGAAACGGAAAAGCATTATGAGAAGCATCTGTCTGGGACACTTCCCTGGCCAAGTTTCCCTCCAGGCCAGGCCACTGCCTTCCACTTGTTCGGATGCCATCTCCCAGTCACCCGAGTCATCATTATTCTGCACACAGCAATGCTGCAGCTTTCCAGAAATGGACCATATTAATACATGTGCACCAACGCCCCCAGGGTGGCATTGCATGGTGCTGTTAATGACGCCATTAATATTGTGTCCGGCTGCCGCACAGCCTAAGTGGATGCCCTGTTCCTCCACGGTCATTTTTCACACTGCGATTCTAGGTTATTCCTTGAGGAACCCAGTGCCGGACATTCACTATTGCTCCTGCAGGCATAAGTATCACCGATCGCCATCTCAGTCAATGAACTCTCTCTGGTTCCCCAGACTTCCTTCTGGAGGCTCTCACCAAGCTAGCACTGGGTTAATTAAAATCCTGGTAAGGCAGTGAAGCCCCTCAGTCAGATCTGCACAGGTCCAAGGGGCCCCATTGTGTGGGACAGCAGGCTGCTGCTCAGGAAAGGAAGAGGTAGAGGCATCAACACATGCTCTGGGGAGCAGCTTCCTTCTTGTCACCTAGCTCAGCATCTGGCCACATAAACCAAATACCCTTGCTGAAGCATAAGGCCAGAGGTTTTGTTTATCGCGCATCATAATGCCGCAGGTGCGATCCTAAGACAACACCTGCTGACGGAATCGTCTTCCTTGTCATTGAGGTATACGGCGCCAGCTCTGCAGGTGCTGAGACTCAAGTCCAGACAGACTTTGCTGTGCCCTTTGTCTTCATGGCCCAGATGAAGTGTAACTTAGATATTAGACACAGGAATGGGTGAGCATCAATAACTAATAAAATGGAAAGCCTATAACAAAATACTCCAGCAGAAATGCCAGCAACACTGCTTTTGTATTCTGTGGAAGTAAAATATGAGCACAAATGCTGGAGTACCACAGGAGTGGAGAGAGTGATGTCGTGATTAATGGAGGGGGGGCACACATACGCCTTGGATATGCTGGGTGAGGAGCTGCCTCGCCTTCTGGACTGGGCAGAGCAGAATGGTGCACAATTTAAAATGTGCACATAGTTCAGTTTTTAAAGTTGCCCTTCAGTGTTTTTGACAGTGGCTGCCACGAATTACTGAAGTCTCGAAAGGTGAATGCTGGGATGTGGGGTGCTACTGCAATGTGCCCCAGGTGCAGCCACACCTGAATTCAAGGATGCAGCTGTCACCTGTCAGCTGCAAAGCTGCTCCTTGGTAGCACCTGTGTGTCAATGGGGATACTGATTCTCACGTCCTCAACACAATGTAAACAGGGCAATGTGAATGCCAGTGCGTGCCTGTCTCCTTTACAGGCCAGATTTGAAAAGTCAAAGCAAAGCAAAATCCAGGGCCTTGCGGAATTGTTAAGCAATGACCATCAGCGTTGTCTTTCTCTACCTGCAAACACACCTGCCTCCAGCTCTCATCCTCAGAGGCATCTGACGCGGCAGGGGCAGTATCCCTGAGTAGATGGAATTCCACCTGAAATGCCTGGTGCTGAGGCCTGTGCAGACTGTCCGTTGGTACAGCTTCCTCTTCCAGCAGGGTTAGGGAACTGTCAGAGGGACCGTGAGACCCACCCCCACCTTCCACCTTCCACCAACCTGGGGTCCCTTCTCTAGTTGAAAACTCTGGATCTGTGCAGGTCACCTTTCCCTCCATGAGAAAGGAAGCCCCAGGGCACATTCCATCTGGGGGCCCCACAATGGGTGGGGTGGTAACCAAGGTTCTGTTGATGCCTCATTGCTGTGGGTTTAATTCTTTTTTTTTTTTTCGAGACAGGGTTTCTCTGTGGCTTTGGAGCCTGTCCTGGAACTAGCTCTGTAGACCAGGCTGGTCTCTAACTCACAGAGATCCGCCTGCCTCTGCCTCCCGAGTGCTGGGATTAAAGGCGTGCGCCACCATCGCCCGGCTTGTGGGTTTAATTCTTATGTGAGTGAACCTGCTCTCAGTCACCTCTCCGTTCTGTGCTCAATGGTCCCAGGAGGTGCTAGCTGTGGGCAAGGACACAGGGTAGGGTTTGGGGAGAGCATTGCTCTCGAGGATGAACACAGCCCTGGCTACACTTAAACCTGGGGCTACCTTTGGGGTATATTCAGCTCTGTCCCAAGATATGGTCTTGCTCCTCTGCTCTGGTGCCTTAGACTTCAAGGTGTATGCTGTCTTGGATGGGACCCTTGCCAGGAGGAGAGCAGATCTGGCCTATGTGAAGAAGACACAGTGAGCATAGGGCATGACAGATTTTGTTTCTGGGTACCAGAGCTCAGGGGATGTCACCAGGACTCTGTTGGGCCCAACACTAAAGCACTGTGGAGCATCAGAGATTGGTGCAGAAGACCTCCCATTTTTCAATAGCCCCATTGGGGTCCTGTCTCAGATGCTCTGTCTGTTGTGAGATGCCACTTTCCAATCTGAGGGCAAGTTTGTGACCAGCAAAGGCTCAGAGAGGGAGCTGCTGCCACCTGTGTCTGCACAGCAGAGAAGACTAAAGGACTGAGTTTGAACAAAGAAGAGTTTTGGGGTTTTGTCTTTTTTCTCAGGTAGGGTGGATACATACTGGCAGGGTTTGGGCATACCTCTTGGCCCTGTCTTGCCTCTCTTCACACCTGGCCTGTAATTTGGCTCTCTGCCCATGGTGACTTGGTTCCCCTGGTTTGCTAGGTCCCTGGGAGGACACCCTTTCCCCCATCCCCATCGCAGTCCTTTCCAGAGCTCTATGCAGAGTTCTCATGCATAGAGAATTCTGATGATCTAGGCTTTGGTCAGGGATGGATGCCAGGGTTGCTGCCTCACAAGGCTCACAGGTGGGAATACCCAAACCCTCTTGACTGTGGGGCTGTGAGTGGGCAATAAGGTACAGAGGTGAAGCCCATCACTGGGAACGTAGGATACCAGGTCCCCCAATGCTCCTCTCTGTGAACTCATGGGAGAATTCACATGGCAGGAAGATGGCCAGGTCAGAAGCCCAGCATCCTTATCCCACAAACCCTACAACATTAATTCACAAAGGGATTCAGCAAGCATGGTCATCCTCATAACAGCAGGGGAGGGGGCATTGGAACGTGTTTCAGAAATGTTGGCTTACTCTTGACAAGGACCTCTTCCCTCCCTCCCTTTTGGTGGCCATGTAGACTAGTTCCACAGCCTGGCAGCTCGTTAGCTTTGTGGCTAAATCCTTTCTCCTGTGGGGCAGAGAAATGCTGAGAGGTCATTTCCTCACTTGGTTCTGACCACAGAAGCTATACACATCCAATCCAATACCTTCCAAGGGTTGCCCTTTTGATTTCTGAGGAGGGAAGGGAGAAATGGAAAACAGAAGAAGAGCGGGAAGGAAAAGCATCCTCACATATCTCAGAGGCTGCTCTTTCCGTGGCCAGCCTCTCAGAGCCCTTGTCTACCCTCCTAGTCAAAAGGATGGATCCTGGTCTCTTAGTTCTAAAGTGCTGCTGCCCTTCTTGAGGATAGACACTCACTTGAGGGCCATCTGCTCCCTTCAACAGTCCATGCAGGCCTCAGCTGTGCACCTGCCTGGTGTGGAATAATCCTCTTGTACACTGTAAAGATTTCTCACTCGAATTGGTTCAATAAAATGCTGATTGGCCAGACAGAAGTATAGTTGGGGTGACCAAAATAAGGATGATGGGAAGGAGAAGAGTGGAGTCAGGGGTCACCAACCAGACACAGAGGAACAGGATGTGAATGTGCCATGATAATGAAGGTATCTCCACATGGCGGAGCATAAATAAATAATACGGTTTAGCTTAAAATGTAAGAGCTAGTTAGTAATAAGTCTGAGCTATTGTTCAAGCATTTACAAGACTAGTTATTTGGGACTTGGTGGTCGGGACAGGAAACTTCTGATTCACCAGCCTTTTCAGCTTCCTCAACAGAATACCTCAAAGGAGGGAGCATACCCTCCTTTCCCCTTTTATGCCCTGGTCCTCCCTCTCTCCCTTCCCGCCTCCCCCTTCTCTTCTCTCTCCCTCTGTCATTTACATCTCTCCCTCCATACATTCTTCCTTTCCATCCTGTTCCTCTCCTTAGGTCCTCATTTTTCCTTACTCCCACCTTCTCCCTTCCCTCTTTCCCTTCCACCCTCCAGTCTTTCCCTATCCATCCCTCCTCTTTCTTTCTTTCCCCTCTCCCCTTCTCCTTTCATCCATACTTCCATCCCTCTCTTTCTTTCTTCTCTCTATTCTCTCTTTTCTCTCCCTCCCTCCATTAATCCATCCATCCCACTGTTTCTGCTTTCTCTCCATCCCTTCCATCCTCTCTCCCTTCTCTTTGCTTTCCATCCATCCTAATTTGCATCTGCCTTCTTGACACTCCCTTCTTCAATCCTTGTGTTCTTTCAACCCCCACAGTGCCCTGGTCCTTCTCCACTCACTCACCAAGTGACAGGGTTTGCCCTTTGTTTTGTTTAAAAAATTAAATAGATTAAAAAAATCTATTTAAGAACGATGCAAGTATCCCAATCTCAGTAGACAAGGATGTTCTTCTTGCTTTTAAAATCTTTTTCTTCCCCTCTGACTAGTTTCCCAAGGGTCTGAACTTAGCTTTGCAGGTTTTCTCCTGAGTTCCTGCAAAGGCCATCAGGTTCCCACAAGGGTAGTGTGTACTGTCTTTACAGGCCACACCTTGAGCTTCTGTGAGAGATATTGTTCTTATGACTTTTGTCAGTATAAATCTGAGACATGGCCCAATCAATAAACTTTTACTTGGAGGGATAGATCAGGAGCAGGCTGGACCCTTGGATTTGGGCAGGGCCACATGCCTGGCTCTGTTCCAGTAGCTGAGAGGAGTGACAGACTCCTCTTCTACCTGACTATCTGATTGTCACAACAGATCTCTGATTCCCTCTAGAACAGTGACCACCACAGTGGAGATGCTGGCTGTGTGTCAGCCTGGGCCCCAACTGACTCACAGAGACTGTAGTATAAACAGAAAACAAGTCCGGGTTGGGCAGGTGGGGGTCAGTGGCAGTGTCTTCTCTGTTCTTCCTTACTGCTCTGAAGGAGAACTTAATGGGACATGGGCCTGTGTCTCAAGGAGCAGGGGCCAAGGCCACAGTACAGTCCCATGCTTGTGGGAACAAGAGACCAGACACAAAGGGCTGGAGAATAAACCCAGGAGAAGTGGGCACTAGAAGCAAAAAGTTCTTACCAGGAGCATGGCTGCAGAGGCCAGGAGACAGGGTTGTTGTGACAGGGTGGTAGGTGTTTAGGGTGTCTGTACCTTGCAGTTTCTGGTCTTTCATTCAGTCAAAAAGGGTCCAGCTGTGGTCAGGACAGAGAATAAGGACCAGCACCCATATCCCTGGAGGTAGCCATCCTGAGCGTGGGACCCTGGCAGATTGCAAGAGTTTCCTAGTCCCATGATGATGTTGCTTCCGAAAACATCTGGGGCAAATGCTTACTCTTTATTCCTGCATCCCCAAAGTTGGCTGATGTTTCCATGTGCCTGCTCTCTATCCTATTGCTGTGACCCAATAGGAGGAAGCTATTTCTCAGTCTTGTGGAGGCTGGATGTAGCACAGATTCTAACTGGTCTTAATAATAAAAACCCAGAGTCAAATATTGGGGTAAATGCTGAAAGATCAGAGAAGTAAAGGAGCCAACCACTAGACAGATCTTTTACCTCTACCAAATAAATCCTCAGACGAAAGTGAGCAAGATCCTGTCTCCACGAATCCTCAGACTGAATGCTTGAGCTCCTGGCTCCTCCCACCTTCTATCCATCTCTCTGCCCAGTCATATCCCTTCCTGTCTCCACCTCCCTAGTTCTTGGATTAAAGGTGTGTGACTCCCAAATACTGGGATTAAAGGTGTGAACTACCACCACCTGGCTCTCTTTCTCTTTCAGACTGGATCAATCTTGTGTAGCCCATGGTGATCTTGAACTCATAGAGATCCCCCTGCTTCTGTCTCCCAAGTGCTGGGATTAAAGGTCTGAACCACCACTGCCTGGCCTCTATGGCTAACGAGTGCCCCAACTCCACACTCTGATCTTCAGGCAAGCTTTATTTGTTAGATCACAAACAAAATACCACCACATAGAAGTCAGAGACCAAGGCTCCTGCACATGCTCCAGTGACTGGGACACCTTGTCATAGGAGCAGGGGGACGAACCTGCCCTTGTGACTCCACAAGCCCAGGGTGATTGTGTCTACTCCACCAACTGCTGCTCCTTCTCAGAAATGAAAGGCAGGTCTTGACTGCTCTGCCCAAGATATATCCTGCTTGTCCACTGGCTCACACATACCTGAGTTCAGGTTGCTACCTGTAATCCCCAGAAAACTCCCGCTGGGTTTTTCCTAAGTTAAGATGTTCCTGTCAGTTTGGTGGTGCAGTACTGACTGGTCCTTAGGATAGTCACTGAATCACTGACTGTACTTTGACCTTTGTTAGGCAATCCTGTGTTGATCTGAACATCTGCATCTCCAAGACTGCTCCTACAGGGGCTGCAGTTACAGGGCCTGCAGTTACAGGGCCCTCACCCCATCATGCTTCATTCATTACTGAAGGCCCCAGCTGTGTAACAGAGGGAGTATAGAAGCCCACACTACTGGGTCAACATTTCCACCTTCCCTCTGGAGTCCTGTCAGTTTTGGAGCCCTGTCTTAACTACTGGTCTCTTTGCTGTGACAAAATATTTAACAAATGTCACTTAAAGAAGGAAGTGTTTGTTCTGACCAGCAGTGTAAGGGTGTGCTCCCTCATGGTGGGTGAGGACTTCAGACAGGAGTTTGAAGTAACTCGCCACATTGCATCTGCCACCAGGAAGTGGAGACAAATCCTGGTGCTTAGTTCCCTTCCTCCTTTTTATTCCATCTGGGACCTAGACCACTGGAGATGTGTTTTCTCACCTTAGTTGCCCTAATCTAGAAGCATATTCCCCTCAGATACTTCCATGGGTTTTTCTCCTAAGTGACTGGATTCTGTCAAATTGACGGTGTTAACCATGACAAGAGCCCATCAGTTGATGGTGTTAGCCGTCAGAGGAGACCGTCTGTTGACCTCTAAGAAAGCTTTCCTGGAAGGCACTCAGGTCCGTGGTCTTAGGAAGCAGACCTGGACCCAGACTCGGCACCCTCTCAGCATACCCGTGAGGAGTGCCTTTTATTAACAGAGCGATGGGTGATAGATGGCCCGCAGAGCTGTGGCTATGTTCTGGTACGCCTTATGGGAGGGGCAGTATTGATTGAGGCTCAGTTCTTGGTCCACGGCAGACTAATGAAGTGCAGGCCAAGCTGGGGAACCCCAGTGCATCCTAGTCACATAACTCCACCAATGGCTGAACGCTTCCCAAGCAGCCATGGCCTGTGGTGTTTGACACTGGCTTCGATTCATCCACTAATTGCTTCTCTCAGACAGGGTTACTCACAGGCCTGGACTGCATCGGGCTCTACAACCTTTATTCTGCTCTCTGGCATCTTCCACAGCATAGAGCCCTGCAAACACCGTATGCCAGGGTTCTCAGATGTAGCTTTACCCTGCCACTATAGCTGCCATGCTCCCATGAGCCCAGTTCCAGGTTTGCCAAGAGCTGTCAGGCCAGGAAGGCACGGTGTTTACACATGTCTACACTGGGGATAATGATCTGTCTGCCCAGTCTCTGAGCCTGAGCCTCTCCAACGTGACATGAGTTCCTAGTGCTGGGTAGGGAGGTAATCCCAGGGCCGTGTGAGGCTGGCCCTCAGTGACACCAGAGATGGTCTCCACAGCTTACATGGCGCTGACTTCCCTGGCAGAACCTTAAACCTATCAGCATTGCCAGGTCCACCCTTGCCAGGTCCACCCCTCCCAGGTCTCTCTCTCTCCCCTTCACCAGAACACCCTGCCTTCTGTAATCAGATGCTGGTCTTGTCTCACAAGTTTTCCCCCCAACCTGAACCCTGAGATCTTGACTGTCCCTGAGCTCCTATGGGTGTCTCTGCACCAGATGTCCAGTTCCTTCTGGCTCTTAGAAACCTCTGGAAACTTCACATGGCATCTTCAGTGCACAGGCATTTTTCTCTAAGCACAGATGCCCTGAAAGGGAGCTGGGCAGGAAGGAGACATGAGATGAGATGAGCCCCTGACTCTGAGAAGTTTGTGCTCAATGCTCTTTCAGGTGGAGGGATTGAGGCATGGGACCAGCACCAGCAAGGAGCTTCTCACTGTACCCCAGGAGCCTCCCTTGGCTTGTGAATCAGGGGCACAAGATAGCACAGTCTATACTTGCCCTAAGACATGCGGGGCCAGGCTGCCCACACGAAGTGCAAGCTCTGCTCTGCTTCTCCTTTGTGAGTCCTTGAGCTGATTTTCACACTTCTTCCTTACTTCCAATCACTACAAGGGCAGGCAAGGCTGCCATGATGGGAAGGTGGGTATCAATGTACCCCAATATCAGAGATAGCAGAAGTCTACTTTCCCCTCATTTTTGAGTACATTAAGCTGGCCGCACAGTTTACCCTGATAGATGGTGGTATGATGCCCCCTGATTGGAGGAAGAAGCCTCAGAAGAGTCCCCTTCACGAGGGCTGGAAGAAGCATACTGTCATATTTGACTCTAGATTCCCCATGAGGGTCTGTGCTATTGCCACTTCCTTATCGGACAGTGGCTCTGGGGACCACTGTGCTCAGAGATGCTCTCCAGAGGTTTCCATGGAGGATGAGTGCTTCCATGGGAATTACAGTTTCCATGGTAATCATGCATCTGGGCTGCCAGGGAAGTAAGGTGGACCCAGGCGTGGGAGATGGGATCCAGGCTTCACTTCCTCGGTGAGGGGAAGGGAGCTCCTTGTTCATCATAGGCCAGCCAACAGGCTGCAGACTCTGAGCGTGCTCTAGGACCATGATCCTCCCCACCCTCTTGGGAGTCCTTGCTACCTCTGGCTCTCACAATCCTTCTACCTCCTCTTCTGCAGAGATCCCTGAGCCTTGAAGGGAGGAGCTTGATGAAGAAATCCCATTTAGGACTGAGTGCTCCAAAGTCTCTCACTTTCTGTACCTGTCCAGAAACTTACAAGAAACTTCTCTTCAGAGGGTTATAGTGAGTCACCCATTCCGGTCTAATGCTAACTGATATTTTTTAAATGTGTAATAGACATCTCTAATAAAGTCACTTTCCCAAAAGCGACGTTGTCACTTTCTTCCCCAGAGCTTCCATTTCTTGTATTAGTCCCCTGCGTTGTCAGACTGAACCACCACACTTGCGGCCACAGTCACAGTTATACTCGCCAGGCGCCTCTGTCTGTCTGTCTCCTTGGCAAGTAACAGGTGTTTGCCAGCCTTTTAACTCGGCTTCTCTGGGCTCCTGTCAACCATATTCATCTTTCCAGTCCCTGCCTTCCGGCTCTGTTCATTTTCTCCACTGTTTCCTGATTCATCGGTTTCTCCTTGTTTCTTTGTTCCTTTTTACTTCTGCTTCCCAGAAATTCAAGAATTTCTTATATTTAAGTCTAAAAAGGAAGCAGTTTGCTACCAAGCTTAATCTTCACGACCCTTCCTAACCCATGAGTGACACAGACAGCAGTTATTAACTTCCTAACCAGACAACTGGGTGTTTTGCATAACAATTGTTATTGATCGCTACTCTTGGTCCCTTGAGAATTGGACTGCTTGTTTGAGTCCCAGCTTAGGTGATCTGCAGAGCTGGCCCTGCCTGTGTTCAGGCTCCTACTGCAGAGTGCCAGCCCATGTGGACAGACTGGCACGTGCCCTACCATGTCAATTATTAATGTTTCTCACAACCACCTATTAATTAGCAAGAAAGGTCAACTAGACCTCTGCCAGGTGTGGGGTTTTATTTTTTTCCGTTAATTCTGTTGATATATACAAGAGGCCTTTCTATCGAAGCTTTATATTTCGAAACTTTCAAAGTGTACTAGCTGACTTGTCGTTTGCCATCTGTCTGCCTTATAGCTGTGTCGGTCTGTCTATCTTTTGTATGTCGGTTGTCTCTGTCTGACAGAGGTCTGGATGTCTATATGCTGATCTGTCTGCCTTTTATCTTTTGTATGTCTGTTATCCTGTCTTTTGTCTGTCTGACAACTTCCTGACATCTGTCTGTCCGTCAGCATCTGTCTGTATGCTTGTCTGCCTGTCATCTATTTGTTTGTCTTTTGTCTGTTTGTCACCTGTCTGTCATCTGTTGTCCATCTATCAGCATGTGCCTGCCTTTATGACTCTCTGGGTACCTGTCTGACTGACTTTCACCTGTGACATACTTTTTTTCTCATTTGACATTTCTCCTCTCTTTACTCTAAACCCGGCCTCTTGTCTTCAGTTTTTCTCTGATAGTGCAACCCCTCTGCTTGCACTATGCATCCATGCATCATCCATGTGTTTGTTAGTAACACTTACCACTCCCCATGTTTCAACTGCATCTCCTCTAGAACAGTCACACCTGAACTGTGCTCTCATCCACGAATATTTGAAATAATATTGGGGTTATGTTGGGCTGCCTCTACGGTGCTTCTTTCTGGGGTCTGTGGCATTTTCCCTCTTCTCCTGCCTCAGGATGGATCAGCTGAGCACACTTTGCCATTCCTGGTTTTTTTCCCATTGACTTACTCAGGATTTGTGGTCCCGAAACACATTTCATATACGCTAAAATCATCTGTTTTAAGGGTGTGACACATGGATTTTGTCATCATCAGTGTGATGAAAACACTCAACTTTTCTACCACCCCAGATATCACTCATGCTCCTGCCTTGGCCACTGTCCTGACCAGCAAGTGTCAATCTGTATTTCAGCACAGTGGCTTGGGGAGCCCTGGGGTCATTTTGTGTTGAATAGGCACTGTGGGGGCTTTCTCTGGATGTATGATATCGTACATTGCTGGGGTTCTCCGTCTCGCTTCACTTCCTGCACTGATAAAGTCACCCACACTGTGTGTGTTTGGTAGACTCTGCTTGTTGCATCCTGTCTTGTTGCTGACTGGCATGTCTCCCCATAGAAATAAACTGCAACGTGTTTGCACTCCGTTTCGCAGGCACCGAGTACTCTGCAGATGTTTTCTGGATGAAGATGAATAAATATTCATTTGCAGGTTTTTGTTGGGTGTCTTTCCATTCTCTTGGATAAACAACTAGGACTGGAATCACCAAGTCATCTGGGGCTTGGCACGTGGAGCTTTAGCAAAAGCGGCTGAGCAGTTTTTCCAAGTGGCCGTCCCCTCTCTGCTTTCTAGGCAGCAGATGTGCCTGCATTCCAAAGGCTCCATCCTAACAGGTGTGAAGGATGCTATCATGGTAGCTTTCCTTTGCATTTTTCCTGGAGCCAATGACAGGGAGCCTCTTTTCTCCCACTTATCGGTCACACATCTATCTGAGGTCTGCCCAGTTTCCACACGCCCCTTCCCAAGCGTGGAGCCCTGCACAGCCTCCACAGACAAGCTTCTTTCCATTGAGATTCTCTGTTCTTTTCTCCCTGGCCATGAACTGGCTTTTTATTTCTGTCTGAAGTTTAGGAGAAAATGGCTCGACTTCAATTGTGTCATTTATCAATTTAAAAAATGTCCAGAGTTCACGTCTCTAATATCACATTAAGTAATCTTTGCTTTAGCGGGGGAGTGCCAAGTGCAGCTGTCATGGTGCACAAAAGATTAGCATTCCTTTGTTATTTACTTATTTTTATTCTTTGCCAGTTTTATTCATGTAGGTAATGAATTTTTCTCGTTTTCTCCCCCACTCACTTCCCTTAGCCTTCTCCCTTCCCACTGAAACCCTTCCACTTCCCATCTCCCATTTTCAAGTCTTCCTGTGTGTGACCCACTGAGTTTAATTATAGTTGCTTGAGTATGCATGGGTGGGAAGTCATTTTCTGGAGCATGAGCAACTTATAAGTGGCTACATAGCTGAAGAAAATGACTCCCCATCCCCTAGCAGCCTTTACCTAGCAGTAAACCCTGAGGGAGGGTCCCTCTTCTCTGCTTGATGCCAGGTTCACGGGGCCCCCATCTTATGCAGAAAACACAGCTACAGTAAGTTCATGGATGTGTGCCCACCTTATGTGTGGAAGGCGCCTTTTGATAGTCATGTTAAACTGTCTTCTCTCTTAGGTTAATTGTTACATAAGGTGTACACTAGTGCTTTGGCTGGGACTTCAAGTTACCCACAAGTGTTTTTGTGTAACTGTGGATTCCTTGCAGTACCCTTAGCTGGAATATTATCCTTTCTTGCTATATTTATACCTTTGTTGAGAGCTCCCCTGACGGTATTTCTTGGGTCAGTTTCTATGCTGTGCATTCAGGTCTCCTGACCTGTGCATTTCTCTTTATGCCAGCATCTCCCAGCTGCTGGAGTCTTGAGACCAGTTCCTGTGAATCCTGCTGCTTTGTTCTCCTTTCTCACAGCTGCTTTGGCTCACAAGATTGCCTTGCATCCCACACAAGCCTTAAAACTCAGCTGTGAATTTCTGCAGAAAATGCCACTGAGATAATTGTTGAGATCGCATTAAAACCATAAATACCTCTATTGTGAACTGAAAACTGAGCGATGTTCATTCTACACGCTCGTGGATGACCCTCTCGCTGTATGTGATTGATTGATTGATTGATTCTGAAGCACTCAAGACTAAACCTATGGACAGACATACAGGTTGAGCTTTGCCATAGGGCTACACTCTCAGGCCTCTTTTGATTTCTTTTTCTTTTTTTTTAATTTCAAGACAGAGATCTCACCAAGTTGTATAGGCTGGCTTTTAACTTGCTCTATATTCCAGGCAGAATTTGAATTAAGTTGGGACCTGAGTCACTAGGCTCCACTTTCTCCATTTGTTTAGGGATTTGCTGTAAGCAGAGTAATTACAGACCAAAATGCCCTTGAAGGGGAACTGTGAATATCCTATCTCTACATGGCAAAAAAAAAAAAGAAAGAAAAGAAATATCTGTGCAGACACAATTCACTTATGACTTGAGATTAACAGGTTGTCCTGCATTGTTAAGGCAGATTCTATCTAATCAAATAGTTTGTTCAATTAAAACCTAAGTATTTAAAAGCAGAGAAAAGGAAGAAAAAAAAAAGCCCTGACCATTCAAAACAACAAAGAAACACAAAAGAAGAGAAGAGAGAAGAAAAGGAACAAAGAACTACAGGGCAAACAGATCCCAGAGGAAAAATCTCTCCTTATCAGGAGGTTCTCATGAATGGATCCAGCTCCCTGGTGAAAAGATAGAGTAGATGAGTTGGAAATCAGAAACAAAAGCCAACTGTATGCTATCTATAAAAAGGCCTCTCCAGGCTCAAGGACGTATGCAGTCTAAATGTAACAAGAAGGAAAACAATAGCTCAGCTTCAAGAAGGCAGATGTAGCTTTCCTGTTGTCAGACTAAGGAGCCTTCACCTCAAAACTAATTCTACTGGCAAAGGAAATTCTCACCGTGATAAGAGATCATCAGGAAGATGTCAATCACAACTGTTAATAAATATACACCCACAACATCCAACCTCTTGGATTTATAAAGCAAATACTGACAAGGAACTTGAAAGGAGAAATTGACATCAACACATGGGTGTCAGGGTCTTCAGCTCTCCACTTCCAATTACAGATGGAACATCTAGATAGGAAACCCATAGGCAGCAGGATCTAGAAGCATTGGGGACCAAATGAACCCAATATACAGAACTGATCATACGTCATACACATGTGGAACTATCTGCCTAGGAGACACATTTGGAATTGTCTACCCAACAGCAGCAAACACACTTTCTCTCTATGAACACATGGAACATTCACTGAGGTTGATTACAGGCTAGGCTGCACGTCTTTACAAGTTTAAGGCAATTGAAATCATATCAATTATTTTTCTACTCTGGAAATTCATAGCAAGAGAGTTGAAAACATCAATAAATACATAGAAACTAAGTCACCTTCTCTAAAACAATCACTGGGCCAAAGATGTCTGAAGGGAATCTTAAAGTATCTGCAAGGGGTTGGAGAGAGGCCTCCATGCTTAAGGCACTTGATGCTTTTGCAGAAGACCTGAGCTCAGTTCCCAGAACCCACACAGAAGTTCACAACCATCCATAACTCCAGTTCCAGGCGACCTGGTGACATCTTCTGGCTTTCTCAGATACCAGGCACATACACAGTGCACTTACATACATGCAGGCACAATACTCACACACAAAATAAAAAATAAATCTTTAAATAAAATACCTGCAGTGGAGTGAAAATAATATTCAGCTTACCAAAACTTGTGGGACACTGCCAAAATAAACATCTTCCCAGAAAGAGAAAAAAACACCTCCCAGACCTTCATCATCAGTGCTTCGAGAAGAGGAAGAAGGAGGAGCCTGGAGAGGAGAGGGAAGAAAGGGAGAAGGGGGAAAGAGGAAGGCATGAAAAAAAAAAACAGAACAGAAACAAGTCAGATAGAGAAGTGAAAGTATAGAAAATACCAACAAAACTAAGAATTTTAAGCAAAGATGAACTTTATTTTTAATTGTGTATTTCGTGTGTGTCTCTGTGTGGGTATGCGCATATAAGTGGGTACCTGTGGATTCCAGAAAGGGTACTGGGTCCCTGGAACTGTGTTGCTGGGGGACTTTAAGCTGCCATGTGGGTCCTGGGAACCGAACATGGGACCTCTGCAGGAGAAGCGAGTGCCCTCAGCTGCTGGGTCATCTCTCCACCCTTCTACTCACTCTTTTTTAAAAAGTTAGAAGTATACAATTGATAAATCTTTAGGTAGGTGTACAAGTTTCTGCCTCCTTCCAGATCAACTTCCATTGTTGGACTTCATTAAGGATTTTATATTTATACAACAAGAGAGTAGGAAATTTTAAAAAGCTACATCAGAATTGGCACATGGAAGAAGTCAATTTACAGGGAAGACTGGAAGTCCTTTTGGTACCCTGGCATCATCTAACGAACAAAGCTCGAAACAAATCATGCCAAATACAAACAAGAGTGGGGGCGCCTAAATGACCATACACCAGGGGGCCAGACTCTTTGGACTCTTTCCTCAGTTCGCTAGCCACTTCTTAGCGAGCTTTCTGTTTTGTTCTTCCAGACTGGGCTACTCTGTGTAACAGTCCTGGCTGTCTTGAAACTCACTTTGTAGACCAGGCTGGCCTCGAACCAGACCCAGGCTGGCCTCGAACCCACCGAAATCTGCCTGACTTCTGCCTCCCAAATGCTGGAATTAAAGATGTGTACCACCTCCACCATTGAGCTGCCACTTCCATTCCTGGACGTGTGTGTTCCTTTCTTCATAAGCTGTCAATTTCTATCCCATGCCTAACTTAAAGGGAATGACTTTTTCCCTATCTCTTTTTGGTGGTGACTGGGATTTCCCCTACCCTGTACTACATCTTTCTCTTAAATGCTGATAAAACTATCTTCTAGCTTCCTTCTGAGTTAATTTCTCAATTCTTTTATTAATGAGTCTAAGAACTCTGAAAAAGAAACTCAATTTCCCTAATAACATTCACACATTTTACCTTCGGGCTTTTCTGAATCATATACAAGTGGGTATAAAAGAGCAGCGGAAACTGTGGTTTTGATTGCTCGTGTCTTATGTGTTTTCTGTAAAGCTCGGGCTTCTTTCTCATAGCTAAACAAAGAGGCAGGTTACACCTGTCCCCTTTGCCAATAGAGCAAATCACCACAAATGAGACAGCACAGATTTATGTTTTTACCACTGCGGGGGGGGGGGGGGCAGAAGTCTGAACTGGGTCTGCATTGGCTAAAGCCACTTGTCGCTAAGCCTGCACTGCGTCTTTCTGTCCTCGAGGCTACCGAGGAACAGATCCACGCCGTACAGCCTCAAGTGTGCACGGATCCAGATCCTCCTGCCGTCTTCACGGCCACCCTGACTGACTTTCTCACGGTGTGTGCTTCTGGCTCTGGCTCTTCCCTGTCCCTCTTCCACATTTAAGCATCTTTGTGGTGACCTTGGGCTCATCTGGGTCACCACTGAGGACAACTGACACAATGCTAGATCTTAGTTTAATCACCACTAGAGGTGAGGTCTAGGGGCTGGGAAATGGGGCTTCCGTGTGCCAATTTCCTGCCTGCTTTGCTGGGTCTAACCTAGCTGGGAATGCCCTGAATTGTTACTTAGATCAAGTTGGTTTGTTTTCATGCTAAACTACAGCTTTTCCCTTGGTGTCTGTCTTGCTTGATGTCACATTTTGGGTCATACCAATGCTGGGGGGAGGGGAGGATGGACTGCTATCCTTAATGTCTCATTTCTCTATGGATTGTGGCATGCAGGTCCAGGCCTTTAGCCAAGCCAACAGTTCTTGGGAGGTGGCACAGAGATGACTTTCCCGAGAAGATATTCAGTCCCAAGTGTTCAGAGTCACTGTCTAGGCATTCAAGACGTGGTAAGGTAGTGGCCTAGTGGGCCTGTGGCTCACCCACGTTAAGACACAACTAGCCAAAAGGGCTATTTGCTGATCTACTTAAAGCTTTGTAGAGCCGTGAGCAACTGGCTGCTATGTGTCTCTCCATAAACTGACTGCACTGGTGTCTGCCCTGACATTGAATACATAGGAGCTTGGCCACAGGCCTGTTGGGGCTGGACAGTGCTCTGAGCATAAAGCGGTCCCCAGCCCCAGAGCTGATGACCAGGGTTAGCTGATCCCTATGAGCCGAAAATCCCCCTGGGCAGGCAGGAATTTCCAGTGGATCTTCAGTCACATAGACTAGGAACTAACTCGCAGCAAGGTTCAGGGTCTTCTGGTAACGTGGCCTGGAGTTCTATGGCTTGGTGTGCATTTTATTCCGCAACAATTTCACTATGGCACTGCTGTCCCAAGGTTCTGGTTGTTATGGCAGTGAAAGAATAAAAACCCATTTAACATATCTGTCGTAGCCCCGTGTTCACAAAGCCGCATGCATTCATTCTCTGTCACCCCCACGGACTATTCCTAGGTCAAGTTCCACAAAGGCCTTGTTGATGAGTCTGGTGAATGGTGGCTGGCATGCTGGCTTTGCTGCTGGGCCATAAATATTCATGTGGAGAGGACAGACAAAGAAACTGAGGTTCAAATATAGGGCATGCTTATGCACAACCCCAAACACCCAGGAATCCTCAGCAATGTGCTACTGGCTTCCCCGGGTCCTGACTAGACACACTCATGGGCACACTCCAGGTTCAGAACAGAATCACTTAGCATATTGGAGTTTTGCTAGGAGGGTGACAGCTTCCAGAGGCTCAAGAGAGAAGGCTCTGGGCTGATGCACCCCTCTCTGGGCTATGAAGAAGGCTGTACTATAACTTCTGTAGGGCGCTGTAGTGTGTGTAACACACTCTGTGCTTGAGGTACCTCAGGAGAGCTAGAAGAAGCCTGCATTCTGCTCTTCCTCTCCACAGGGAGTCAGGTCTTAAAGCTGATGTTATAATGCCACCTAGGAGGTCTTTTAGTTTTAGCTCCACCAAGTAAGCATCTCAGAAGGCATCAGGCCATCCCAGTGTCGGTGGAAACTGAGATGTAGGGGCAATCTAAATCTGAAATCTACAGAGACAAATGCAAAGAACCTCCGCAGACCTGAAAGGACCAAAGAAAGCCACTAGCGTGCACACTCTAGTGGTTCTGAAATAGTCGGGTGGATGAGGTGTTGGGGTGGAGAGTGGTTGGTCTGAACCCCAGGTCACAGTCTCAGGTTGCTGCTTGTTATTGGTGGAAGTCAAGGCAGGATCTTGTGGTAGTTATTCAGGTCACATCCTCAGTTAAGAGCAATGAAAATGAAGGATGTGTGGTTACTTGTGCTTAGTTTGCTCTGCACTTTCACAGTCCAGAATCCCCTGCCTAGGGAGTGGTATCACCCACAGTGGACTGCATCTTCCCATTTTATTATTGTGGTAGTTTGGGTGACAATGGCCCCATAGGTTCATATATTCGAATACCGGGTCCCCAGTTCGTGGAATTGTTGGAGAAGAATTAAGAGGCACAACCTTGTTGGAGGAGGTGTGTCACGAGGGGTAGGCGTTGGGTTTACAAAAGCCTATGCCAGGCCAAGTGTCTCTCTCTGCATGCTGCCTGTGATGTGATGCTCCTCCAGCACCGTGCCTGCCTGCCTGCCACTACACTCGCGGCCATGATCATAATAGAATAACCCCCTGGAGCTGTAAGCAAGCCCTTGGAGAACTATTTCTTTCTATAATAATATTGTCTTGGTCATGATGTCTCTTCAAAACAATAGAACAGTGACTAAGACACTGACTATAGTCGAGACAATACTCCACAGACATGCCCAAACTAATCTAGGCAGTTCCCCATTGAGAATCTCTTCCCAGATGATTAAAGATAGTGTCAAGTTGACAACTTTAGGTATCATGGTGGGTTTTATATTCAGGACTTTCTAGAAGGTTCCTCTGAGTCTTTGGACAAGTGAAAAAACAAGTAGCCATTTCAGAGTTCCCCATTGTTATTTCCAGTGCAGATCTTCTGTGCAAACTCGGGGACCCCCAGGTAGCTAGTGCACTTAACTCTCTTCCTAGACCCTCCGCCTTTTAACTATTTTATTCTTATTTTTACTTGTCTTTTCTTTTGTCCAAAGCCTCAGAAGGACACTGCTAATTGTCTCAGATCCAGAAAGGTATACAAAGGTGGATTCCTGGGATCTAGGGGCCTGACAGCCTAGTTTACTTAAAGATCTTCATGAAAATGGGCAATCTGGTTGATTGTGCAGAACCATCACCCCTGTGTCCCCAAGCCTTTGCCAGTGGCTTTGATGTCTGTCCCATAGCCAGGAATGTGTGTTGCTGGCAGATGGTCACTTTCTTAGGCAGCTCTAGTGCCAATGACTCTAACCTGTCCTTGCCTCCTCAAGACCCCACTCCACAGGCCTGGACATCAACGTGGACACTGAGTATCCAGTGTCTCACATCCGGTGACCTATATCAGAACTGGGGAAATAGCTATGGATGGTTAAGACGCCACTGGACCTATTGTGTGATGAACTGAGACAAACCTCAGTTGATCGTCTGACCTCAAGTCCTGCCGTAGCCAGAAGCCTCAATGACAGACACAGATCTGTGAGTTCAGACCCAGAAGCTAGCCATTCCCGGACCCACAGTGACTCTGTTGAAAACTCTTCAGGGTGAGGCCAGGGGAAGTAGTAACTAAGCATTTGTAAAGTACCTGGTCCTTCCTTCCAGTCATCCCTTTCCTCAAGGGCTTCTGGGACTATTAATTGGCTTAGTTCTGGAAACTGACACTCTCTGACTCGCTGCTAAAATTTGGGCTCATTCTCAATTGACCTTGAGAGGTTTTGATTATGTAGATAAAGTGAGGGTTTAATGGGCTTCTTACCAACTGTGATTCTACGCACACCGCGATGAACTCCCAACGCCCCGGGCTGGCGTACGTCAGACTGTTCGGCTTGCTGATCCAAGAGCCACACATTCTCTGTCTTAATCGTTACAAG
>JABTXL010000186.1:1851744-1864125 GCA_025134845.1 Neodon shergylaensis
TCTCTCTCTCTCTCTCTCTCTCTCTCTCTCTCTCTCTCTCTCTCTCTTTCTCTCTCCCTAGACACACTTCAGCAGCCTGGGTGCTTGCCTCCCATTGTGCAGTCCCGGGGAAAGCTGCTCCCAGTGACTCCTGTCCTGCCTAAGGTCTCAACTTTCTGTTTGTCAGCTTTATTTCTCATTGATACCATTACAAACACAGATTCTTTCCTCACTCAAGTTTTGGATTGTTTACTAGTGGTGTGAGATTGAGTTCTTGCAACAGAGCAGAGCACTGGTTAATATCAGCTGAGACACTCTGCAAACCTATGATTTTTTTTCTTTTCTTTCTTTTTTTTTTTTTTGCAGAGTCCTTGGGACCCGTGCTCTAAAAGATGAGTTTTGCAAGCAGGTGGTTTCGCCTTTCCTCTCAACCATATCCTATGGTTTTTGCCTCCCACCTCCTTTCTTGAGATGAACCTCCCAGCAGAGCACTGAGTGAAGTCCCAAGGGTGGACATCTTTGCTCACTCCATTATCTTAAGGACATCATTTGCTCTTTTGTCATGAAGCATGCTGTTAGCTGTGGCTTTTCACAGTAGTTGAGTATCAGCTTTGCATTCTTGATTCTTCAGTTTTGAGAGATGGATTTACCCGATGAAGAATTCCTGGCAGGTGTGCTTTTCTCCAGCTCCTTCTCTTGCTGCCACAGTGCCCCTCAGACTCCACAGTTTCTGGTGAGACATTGCTGGAATGATGGGGAAATGCAGAAAGGACAGACATATGGGCATACGTATGGAAAGCTGGGTTGAGAGGGGCTTTAAGGGGCATTATGCTAAAGCAAAATGCCTGAAAGCAGCCCCACTGAGAGCAGGCTCAGTGGGCACCTGCTGCTCAGTGGAGCAGCCCTGGACTCAAGCCTGACCTGTGCAGGATTCCCAGAACTCCCTTTCCGGCTGCTTTCTAACAGGACTTACTTGGAGGTGTCCCTTAGGTCCTGTTCCCCTCTCAGGAGGCTCCTCTTCTCATTAATTGCTATACTCACCCGATAGCCTGTGGGCTGGCAGCCTTCACTCCTTTCCCTGCGCAAAGACAGGGGTCAGAAGCAGGCAGTCCCAGCAGACAGATGTGTGAACTCTAATGCCCCTGCAGGATTCTACAAAGCAACAAGCTCCCAGGGAGAAATGAGTGAATAAGTAAAACCATCCTGCAGGCAAAGGCGGAGTCTCCAGCCAACAGCAACAGGAAACCCTGCCCTGCCATTTGCAGCAGAAAACAAACAAGCAAACAAAGAAACCACTGCGCTAAGTGAAAATAGGAGATGCAGAGAGGCAACATCTCTGAGATCTCACTGACAGGTGGCATCAAAGAGACAAGCCCAAGGAACAGAATGGACAGTGGTCTCCGATGGGTGGAACGGATAGAATGAGGAGATCCAGGTCCAGGGCGCCATGTTTCTGGTAGGCAGAGCAGGTACAGCTTTAACACCATTCTAGTGTCTTTTTGTTATGATAAAGCACTCTGACCAAAGGCAGCTGCTGAGGGGAGGAAGGGGTTTATGTGGATTACTTCCAGGTCCTAGTTCATCATTTAGGGAATTCGGATCAGGCATTCAAACAGGCGCTTGAAGCAGAGACCCTGGAGGAATGCTGCTTGCTGGCTGGCTCACAGGCTCACACTCAGCTCATTTTCTTATACAGTTCAGGCCTATCTGATTAGGAAATGGTGCCACCCACAGTGGGCTGGGCTCTCTTAGATCAATTAACAACCAGGATAATCCCTCCAGACATCCACAGGCCAATCTGATCTGGGTCATTCCTTAACTGACTCTCCCTTGTTAGGTGACTCTAGGCTGTGTTTTCTCTTTTTAGGTGATGTTAGGTTGTGTCCAAATTGACAGTGGAACCCGACTAGGACAAACACAACCACACAGGACAGCGAGTGCAGCTAACATGCTATGCTGTACACTCGAGAAGATACTAGTGAGGGCAGATCTCATTCATGTGCTCTCCCACAAACCAAACAAGACAAAGGAAATTGTGGGAAGACAGACTGATCCATCTCTCCATCTCCAGCAACACCTCCCTGCATGTGAAATCAAACCATTACTCTACACCCGTACGTGCAAACCATCTTATTAAAAATAAAGGCAGAAATAACAACCATTCCTCACTGAGCATGGCTGTGTTGTCACTGGCCAGGCTTTCTCTGGGGAACTGTGCAGTCACACATGTATCTGCTGCTGGTGGGTTTCTGGGCAGGAGTCCACCATCCTACTGAGATTGTGCCCCGCTTGTGTGATCCATGATCCTTATTCACCCCAGGATTCCTGCTCCAGGAGTTGCTAGGGTCTCAGGAATTGGGGAACAGCTGTGTCTCAATCCCGGTCATATGACAGCTTCTTCCCCAGGCCTTTTGTAATTTCTGCCCCTCCTCTGGAGCAGTTGGATGTCCCACTTTTGCCTGTTTTGTGTTCATGTGACATCGCCACTCTTTCTTGGGCTTGCAAGCTGGCAGAGGAAGTGGTGATGGAGGTGGTAGTTGACAACTTCAGGGAGTTCTTCTTAACTCTGGGCCCTGCAAAGGATGATGGGCCTTCGAGTAATCTAGGGGGTGCTGTGACAATGTGCCTTCCTTGACCCGACCCCTCTCCAGAGTCTCACACAGAGAAAAGTGTGAGAAACCACGACATTGAAAGGTATTCATATCCAAGATATCTGGGTCACCTGACCACTGAACACAGTGTTAGCTGCTGTTTGTCACCATGTCCCCCAAACCACTGAACTCTCCTTCCCTCTGGCAGTCACTGAAGTGGTCACCCAGCCTGCTGCCACTTAGCCAGAATTCAGATGTCATCTCTCCCATCCGAAGGCTGCAGTCACCACTTGTGATGATGGATAACCCCTGGGCAATCAGGCATCATGAGCCCCTTTGTACTGAGGCTGGTTGGGTGAAGGGAGGAGGCCTCCCTTGGGTATCTGCAGAGTGCCTGTCTCTGCCAACCTGGGGTGGGAACAGCCACCACCATGCCTTGGGTAGCCAGGCAGAACTTGGTCTTGTCAACAGAATACTGGCCTTAGCTTAAGTGACCAACAAAAGCAACAGATTCAAGATGAGAGCATGATCGGAGCCTTGGGGGTGGGGAGCCAGCAGCAGAATGCCCAAGGGTGAATGAGGGAAACTTAGTGAGCTGATACCCTAAGCTCCAGTTTTAGTGCCTGTCATGCTGCCTAGGGGACTGTGAAGCCTGTGGTGGACTGACCTCCCCGGCCCCCATACCCAGGGCTAGAGCCCCACAGGCACAGGTATTGTGCCCGTGTGAATGGAGTCAGGGTCTTGAGCTGGCAGTGATTAGGGTTAGTGTGGTAATATGATGCCTCAGTGCACTTCTGTCCAGCAGACAGAAACAAAGCAAGGTTAGATACAGGGAGTGGCTGTGTGATGACAAAGACACAGATGACAGATGTGGCCCAAGCCCAGAACTCCAGGAGTCCCCAGTGACTGGACCCGCAGGACGGGCCCTCTGCCTCCAGAGAATCAGCCAAGAGTCATTCAGGACTTGCATCCTCCAGAGGAGTATGCGGGTGGCTTGGTGCCACAACAGCCATGAGAAAGCTAAGGGACGATGAGCTGTCTCATAGGCTACTGGGAGCCTTCCAGACTGCCCCTGTGTCCTACCTCCATACTCTCTCTTGGACCTCTGTGACAGTATTCTTTTATTTCTGGTTCCCTTTCCGTGTGTGTGTGCGTGTGTGCGTGTGTGTGTGTGTGCTGCTGTGTGTGCGTTAGTCTGTGCAAGAGTGTGGGATGTGTGTGGGTAGGCAGAGGATCAGGTCTCTTCCTCAGTCCCTTCCCACTTGATTGATTTTGATTGATTGATTGATTGAGGAAGGCATCTCTCAATGAACTTGAAGCTCCCTGATTGGCTGTTGTGGCTGGACATGGAGCTTTAAAGATTCTCCTGTTTCCACATCTCCAGTCCTGGAACTAGCTCTGTAGACCAGGCTGGCCTCGAACTCACAGTGCTCTGCCTCCCGAGTGCTGGACTTAAAGGCTTTCTGATGTGTGTTCTGGGAGCTCAAACATAGGCCTTCATGCTTGTGTGGCAAATACTTTACCAACTGAACCACTTCTCCAGCAAACCCTGTTCTGAGACAGTGCATTAAATATGCAAGGTTGACCTCCAAATTGCTGTGCAGCCAAGGATGGTCTTAGACTTCTGTACCAAATGCTGAGATTGCAGGGATGCACTGTTATCTAAATGATGCAATGTTTGAGCTCAAACCCAGGCCCTTGTGCATGCTAGGTCAGCACTGACTAGGCCCCTCTCTCCTATTTTGTATGGCTTCAAGGAAATAATCCCAAAAGTCATTAGGGCGGGCAAAGGGATTGATCCAATAGTTCCAAACTGTCATGGCTTAACGCGCAAAAGACACAGTCTGGCTAAGGCAGGTTTGCAGAATCTGGGAACCTGACTGATTGAGCTTTTGGTCACCTGGAAAGCCAGACTTCTTCTAACCCAATGGCCTACCTCCCCCAAGGCCCTGGGTCTCTGAGCTCAGTGGTAGATGAGGTCATAGACTATCTCAGTGGGGCTCAGGGGCCAGACTCTCTGCTCCAGAGCTTTGGGGCAGCTGACACATGCAGTTGGCTGGAGTCCAGGGGAAGGTGAGGGATCTGAGTGATCAGAACTTGGGGTCAGAGCTCCACTGCCAACACCCTAGTGAGCCCTCCTGATGGTGCTTGTTAATCTCATGAATATGCAAAGCTAAAGGCTACCGTTTAACACCTAATTTACAAAGGCCTTGCATCTCCAATATTAATACAAATAATAAAAATTAAATGCTGCAGAGCTGTTTGGGGCCTGTGTGAGCAACTCTAAACTTCCCTTTATTGAACCTTATTAATTCCAGTGCTTATGAGCTGGGGATGTGGGCAAGTCACTTTATGCCTCTGAACTGGGCATCCTATTAGTGAACAGGGATCAGCACCTGCCTGGCAGTCCCAGGATGGTGAGAACTCCCAGGTCTGAGCACCTGTGTGGGAATCTGAAGTAGACATCAGTGCCTTACCTCCATTCCTTCCCGTTTATAGCCAGAGAAATAAGTAGCCTGAGCAGTGGCTTGCCTGCCCCTAGCTGCCATGGCCTCTGGGTACCCAGCCAAAGACTCACAGCAGGGACCTGCTGGCCTGACCACTTGTCCTTTAGACTCTAGTCATCATCTGCATTTGGGCTGAGTGATGCCCACTGACCCTTGATTGTATCAGCTAAGTATAGTGACTCTACATTTAACTTGCACCAGTCCAACATCTAATATCAGGGGTCAGCCTCCGTTCTCGTTCTCCTGAAGGGGGCAGAATGGTGATCAATTTTACCCAAAATGTAAACTATATTAAAAAAAATAGTTCATGCCTTTAGGAGGACTTGATAATAAGGCCATGAATCATGCCGGGAAAGCAACGCCAGGGAGTAAGAACAAATGTCTCACTCCTTAGGAGAGCTAGGGAGGGTAGCCTCAGCCCGCTTCTGATGCTGGGACCTCGGTGTCCCTTCCTCTGGTCCAGAGTGCCTTTCTGGGTGCCACCTGACTCACAGTGTTCCAGACTGCCCACACTCATTTACCTATTACTTTTAATGAGAGCCAGTCCAGGGCTGTTTCCTCTCCAGGAATCTTGCAGTTCTTCCTGAAACGTCCATTTCTTCTCCTCTAGGAAGCGTCTGGAAGGGCCGTGCCTTGCTGGGCTGCCATTCTGGGACAATGCTGGAGGAGGCCAACGAGGCCCCAGCTGCAAAGACTCTGCTCAGATGGAAACTCCATTCTCTGCTCTCTGACTCGGATCCCTCCTGGGCCTCTGGCTCACTCTGTTTTCCTCACTTCCCTCCTTGGTCTTATTTTAAATAGATTCCACCAGCAATCAGAGCATGAGGCCAACAGCCCAAGCTGGAAACGAACCCCAGCTCTAGCGAAGGTGCATAGTGGGGGCAGGTAGAGGTGCCGCCAAAGGATGTCTCCTGCTGGAGACAACGGCCACCTAGCTCTTCCAAATGGCTCCACTTTCCCAGCTCTGGCTCCCTCCTTAATGGCCATGCCTTCCCTGGAGCCTGGAAACTGGGACAAGGCATTGTGGTGTAGCAGAAGATGGGCTGCCTGGGGCTCCCAGGGACCAGTATGTTCCCTGCATCTTGGGCAGTTTCTATCTGAGGAACCAGGACTGAAGGCACTAAGGACTTATAGAGGAGGCTTCATCTGCTTTGCAGACACTAGGGATACTGGAATGTTCAGGGCAGAAGGGGGGGGTGCAGCTTGCTTGATTGGCCCCTGGCTGATTGAGCAGGAGGGCCAAGGCTCAGGAGAAGGTATTGGGTCCTAGCAATAGCTTTGGAGCAGGAGGCTGAGAACTGTACTCAAACCTGGGGCCACATAGGTTTTTACTGATGACTGAAGCTCAGAGAGCAGACCATGTCAGACCTCCCAGAGAAGACAGTCTCATAATCAGGGGCTCTGTGTGGGCCTGTTCTGATTGTCTCATCTGTCCTATAAGAGGTTGACATCAACTTAAATCCTCAGGGTGGGTCACACGTGAATTTGCACCTGTGTATGATACAGACAGAAGAACCTGCTCCCAAGCTCTAGTGACCTTCGGTGAAACCTCCCAAGGAGAGCACAGACAGGGCACTCACTGGAGCAGCTTGCAGTCAGTGTGTGAATGAACAGAGCCAGAGCTCAGCCAACTCAACTGACCCCAAATCTCCGCATGAAGTGTTTCTGATCCCCAAACCTGTTCCCAAGCTCAAGGTCTGCCCAATCTTATCCTTCTATCCGCACTTGGGGCTGTGCTAGCTACAACTCTACCCAGTCCTGGAGGGGGTCTCATCTCCAGAGAACCCTTAAAGGACTCTCCTAAGGCACTTTATGGAATCTCTGAGCCCCAGTGGCTTGGCGAGCCTTAGATAGGAATCCTCAGTGTGGCTGCATTCTCCCAGATTGCATTAATGGTGAAGGTCCTGTAGCAGCAGGGTGGAAACCCGTGTGCAAAGACTGGGATGCCACATAGCAGGATGGAGAGGCTCCAGTCTTTCATCTGAAGTGTGGTCCTGGGTGCCAGTTCCTTCACACTCTCCACGACCCTTGTAAGAGGGGGCATAAGAGTGTGCAAATGGCCTCCCAGTCGTCTCTTCTTCCTCTTGCAGTTTAGTGCCCCAATGAGGCTTTAGATAGCTTCACTGGCAAAGAGCAGGCATAATTCTGGGGGGGGGGAGAGAAAAAGGTAGAGATGGGGAGATAAGTAAGTAAGTCGATGATAGATAGGTAGATAGATAGATAGATAGATAGATAGATAGATAGATAGATAGATAATAGGTAGATAGATTATAGGTAGATAGATATAGATAGATAAACAGAATAATAGATAGATAGATAGACAGATGATAGATAATAGGTAGATAGATGATAGGTAGATAGATAGATATAGATATATAAACAGATAGATATGTAGCTAAGGATAGCATTGAACTTATGACAATCATCCTACTTCAACACCCCAAATCTGAGATTATGGGAGCACACCACTATGCTCACATACATACAGCAGTGAGGGTGGAAGGGAGAGAAGGAAAGGGGAGCCATCTGCATGCTTGTGGTGTTCTCAGCGCTGCCCTTACAGAGAGTTTGTGACAACCATGAGCAAATGTGCACCCACAGTGAGTGGGTGACTCAGAGCACAGCACTGGGGGCGGGTGGGCAGAGGAGGCATTGATTCAGTACCAAGTGGACTCCAGCTGTGGAAGAAGAGGAGAAAGTGAGGCTGGGAAGCTAGGCTTGGGGACCTTGTGCGTTTCACTCTGCCCTGCAGCCTGGTCCTGTGGATCATAGCCTTGTTCTAAAAGATCTGCAGTCAGTCACATGACCTTCATTTGGTTCCAACACAGGACTTTGATAGCTCACACCTCCCTGGGAATAGAAAAGGCCAAAGGTGAATGGATCACTTGGGTGTGTACTAGGACAGTTCTGGGGAGAGGCAAGGAGCCTGGTTCATGATCCAGGCTGTAGCAGGGACTACGGAAGCTGGGTCTCTATGACTCGAGACCCTGCCCTTGACTGCCCATGTCTCCCTAGCTACACAAACACTATTGCTCTGCATAAAAGGGGAGGCAGACAAGTGAGGTCTGCATGAGGAAAATATCAATATTCCAGCAATATCGAGTTCCTGTTTCTCAAATTGTGGACGAGATAATGGGCAGAAACGAGTTGCATTATCGGCCGTCTCTAGTGGGCTCTTTGGTGCATAGGGGCATCAATCCACGGTGCTGGCTGGTGTCGCCTCACCGGGAAATTAAATAATGCTGAGTGACAGCTGATGTGCTCATTACCTGGAGGAAGCCCACCTTCCAGAGGCAGGAATTTAAAGTCTCCGCCAGGGTGGAGGAGCCAATTTATAGCCCATCACTCAGGGTTCTGACACGGAACTCTGCGCTTGCCATTTTGTTAATGAGGGATCGCGCTCGTCCTAAGAGCCTGTTTCCCTGAAGAGATGCTTGCACGTCCTGGTGAAATTAAGATGACTTTGATAGGGACACACAGCAAATGCTTAATGACTTTTTAACCTTCCATGACTTGGCTAGAACAACTGCCAGACAATTCATCGTGGCAATATCAAAGCCCGCAAAGGGGGAGTCATGAGGACCGGCTTCTGCCAGAAAAGATGGCCCAGCCCCACTTACCTCAAACTCCCAAAAACATCGGGGCCTCAGTTTCCCAAGCCTGAACCTCATGGCTCATGTTCAGATGGAGCATGGCTAGCACAGGCCATACACCAATGACCCCTGACCCTCTATTACCCAAGGGTGCTACCTTGCTGATCCTCCATGCTCCAGCTCCTATCTTCTCCCCTCCCCACTCCCTCTCCAGTTCAGCACCCATAGCACTATGACTGACTACACACTTGGCCTCAAGAGGATGCTCCTAGTCTTATAATTGGCTCTCATCGGTTCTCTCATTTGCATACACAAGCATCTGTTGAGTGGCACAAACAGACCCACTAAGCCAGTGAGGTCAGGGCTAGGCGATTCTTACTTTTGTGACACATTTCCCTGAATCATCATCAAAGGCACCAAGCTAAGATCGACAAGCTTGCTGACTTCCTGGGAGATCAAGCCTTGCTGTCTGGATGGCTCTTTGTGGATGCTGCCATCTGGGAGATAGGGTTGTTTACAGTATAGAGGTCCACCCTGCAGAAGCAGGTCCCTGCCTGTAGGATCTTGACAGGAGAAGAGATATGCTTGGAAAAGTGTCACTAGGGTGAAACACGGTAGTGGGGAGAAGGTGCAAGCACCAAACAGAGCAGAATCTTTGAATTTGCAAGGGCCACTTTGCTCTGTCTGGTTCTGTCCCCAGGAGACTCAGCTGAGTGGTTCGTTCTCCATGGAGGCTGTGGATGGAGCAGAACAGGGCCACCTGAGCCTCTGGAGGTAATACGGCAGCCAGGATGCTCCTGTGGGTGTCATATATGAAAACTCAGCTCTGCAGTTGGAAAGGATGCCTGGTACTGTTTTCTTTCCAGGCTGGGAGAGGCTCTGCTTGGCCTCTGAGCTTGCGGGTTCCTGGATTTCCTTGGCTGATGAGTGCCACCTCCCACTGGCTGTCCTCATATTGCCATCCTTCATTGGCACTTGCCAGTCTCTGTCTCTGTTTTGCTCAGAAACACCGGTCAACTGGTTTAGGGACTGTTGGGAGACTAATCCCAATTCCCAAGAAGTCCAAAGACCTGGGACAGATGTATGAAGTCAGCGAAACAAAGAAAACTCTGACCACCTGTGTCAAATGAGTGGCCCCAGATAGCCTGATACATTTTTATTTATACAGTTCCAACCATTTGCATGAAAAGTTTGCAATTGTAGTTGCTTCCTTAAGTTTCTAATAATGGTTACAATAATTGCCAGTTTGCTCCCTTATCTCATTCTATTTCTGTCCCCCAACTTTCCCACTGGTGACCACTACCCGCCTGATGCATAGCTCTGATGTTTAAAACAGAAGCAGCAGAGCAAGCAACAGAGGAAGTTCTCTCTAGCTAGGCACACCCTCAGGTAGAACTGTGTGCCCGGTTGGCAGTATTTGCAATTACCACATCATGCAAAATGAAAGAGAATGTTGCCTCTAGTGATTAATGTTTTACCTACGGTCAAATTCTAAATTCTCACAATTAACTCATCAGCCAAAGCTGAATTAATTCATTCTTCATTCTGTACTGCTCCATCTCCTATAGGGGCTATACTAGGCTTTCTCCTATTATCCTGTAAACTACATAACCTAAAAGCTTACTCTTACGAGTTGGCACTGTTCAATTCCCGTTCTCAGAGCCCCTTCCTCTCAGCTTCCTATAACATTGGCTCCTACTGTATTGAGATGAGTGCAGTGTGGGTTTCTATGATTCTGTTTCTTTCCCTGTACCCGGAGTGTTCCCATCAACTCTTGATATCATCTATTCATTAGCATTACTCTTAGACTCCTGAGGGGTAGAATCATTCCCTCCAGGAAAATTATGCAGATTCATAATAATTGTCATGAACTTCTGTGACTCTTTCAGGCCAGTCACAAGGTGTGTTGGAAAGGCAACATTTTCTTCTCGAGAAGCCTGAATTCATGGTCACACCTGAAACACCAAAGGCTTGAGGGACTAAATCGGGTCCACTGTTTATTTTTAACAACATCCCTTCTGGCTCACAGAGAGAAGAGTCATTAGGAGGAAGTTTTTCCCCATGTAAAAGCCATTTTATCCATAGCTCCAAGAAAGTGAAACCAGAGGCAGCCAGTGATATAATCTGTGTGAGGAAAGCAAGGAGAGCAGGCAGCACATGTTCCTGGGGTCGTGTCCAGAATTACGCAGCGAACTACGCATCGGTCTTGCCAAAAATTGGTTAAATTCTTCCAGGCCTTGCTAAAAGGAGGACTTATTTGTGCTCTTCTCAGGCCTTGTCCTCAAAAGACGTCACACAGCTCCTGGCCTGGGCCCATACATCTAACCCATCTTTACCAGCCCAGTTCTAAACCCTCCCCATGTGGCCTCACTTTTGAATCTTGTATCAGGGCTCTACCTCCTTGAGGGGACATAACTAAGACCATAGCGGGGGTCAGTTTCCTAGTTTCTTCAGCAGGGTTTTTACTTTCGACATCTTAGAACTGAGAAGTCTCTGGAGAACTAGCAAGTGGACTGTTTGATTGCACCCTGGGCCCTGTAGACAGCAGATTCTGTTCCCTGCAGAGACAGCCCCGTTCTCACTCACTTTTCCCTCTGTAAAGCATAGAAGAACAGACCTTGGAAGAATTGTCACCCTTCAGGCTCATTGTGAGCTTTCTCATGGCAGAGCCAAGGTACCTGGGAGTAACGTTCTGGACTTGGGGATGTCCCTGGGAAATATGGTTAGAGCCAGCACCCCAAAACAAAGCTGGGGGGTGCATAGAAGGTAATTCACTAGGAATCCCCAGTCACAACCTCTGGTAAATCCTGGGGTTCACAGCCGTTGCTGAGGGGATTGGAGGGTGCCAGTTCAGCAAGCTATTTGTTTTGAGGAGCAGGTTCACGTCTGTCTCTCGGCCGGGGAGCCAACAGAGGGCCTGTTGCCCCCTCGGCTGCTTCTCCGGCCATTTGTCATCATGGCCGTCAATCAGAAATTTCACAGCTGAAAGTTAAATCACAGCCAATTGTCACAGCGGTCATTGCCAAGGCATTAGAGGCTCACTTATGGGATTGTTTTCCGAAATGGCTCATTGGGAAATATTTTCTGTTCAGCTGCAAGTTTTCCTGCAAGGAACACAGCACATGAATTTGAATGATAAACTTGGGTGTCCATTTACAGAGCCCGGCCTCTCCCTGAGGCTCAGCAGCATCCCTTGATAGCTGTTCTTATATGCCCCAGACACACTGTCAACCTTGCTTCCTACTGCACCGGCCACCTGGACTCGGAGGAAGATGGGGATTCTGCTCTGTAGTGGGTAGAGATGACCTCGCCCTGTAATGGATATCTATGCAGAAGCCATGAGCAACACAGGATTTGTAAACTATGCGGACAGAATTAAGTTGCCCTTGAGGTCACTGGAGATTCAGAATAACCTCTAAATCCAATAAATACTGTTCCTAGAAGAGACAGAAAGGAGAGAGAAGACAGGGACATGTCCTGGTTATAAGATGACCAGTGCTGAAAGTCACCAGAACCTCAAGGGACAGCAGGACTCTTCCCCTGGAGATACGATGGGACTGCTCTGGGGGACTGTGGCAAGTAGCTCCTGGAATGTCCTAGGTGAGGACTGGGAATTTGGGTACTACATATGGAATGATTTGGGCTGCTCAAGGGCATCCAGTAAGACCAGGGCATCTAGATGTCACTGATAGGTCCTGCCGAGGGCAGGGT